>JAOTON010002176.1:1272500-1737714 GCA_034440635.1 Lepas anatifera
TCACTCACATATCTGGCTCAATTGAGGTGTATTGTGCAGGATGCAACACTGTATAAATGTTTCTGCATATTTTTTTGCACTCTTAAACTCTTGCACATTTTGGGAATGGTCAGGTACAATGTTATCCCTCAATATGCTATCGCACAATCTTTCACGTGTAGAACTATTATTTTAGGAACAATTATGTTTGGCCTGGTGCCTATTGTGCTGGTCATCTTTTGGCACTCTTTGTACACTGAGATGTTTTGGGACTTCTTGCTCTATTTTTTATGCCACTGCTATTTAAAAACTGATTTTAAAAGCTCTTAAAGTATGTAGTAAGTTTTGAGAAAGAGGATACAAAATACTGTCAATTCAGTTACATAATTGCTTTCCTCTGCGATGCCGACAACTAGAGAACATGGTTGCTTGGGGCCTGCTTTGGTTTGATACAGGTGAGACTGGTGCAATGGCGTAGCCTAGGGGGTCCGTGGGCTCCTCTTGGGCTTTCTGTTCTCTGTAAAGCAGGAATATGGGTGTTGGTGCTCCCCCCAGCTTGGTCTCGGGGACCCCGATAATCAGTCTTGGAGGGCCCCAGAGACTCGCTCTCGGGGACATCTGAGCATCTGTCTTTTGGGTTCCCGAACATTCTTGGGGCTCCGAGCATCCTTCTCGGGGCCCCTGATCTTTGGCCCTCGGGAATTAGTCTCGGGAGCCCCTAAACATTGGTCTCGAACATTACTCCCGGAGGCCAGGGACATTGGTCTTGGGGGCCCCGAATATCGGTCTTGGGAGCTCCCGAATATCACCCTTGGGGGCCCCGAGACCACTGCTCGGGATTAAGATCGGAGGGTCTCGGAAAAAGTGCTCGGGTAGATGTGCATGTGTTGAGAATATGATGCTCACTGAGGTGGATTCCCTGCGATTGATAAAGGTATACATTTTAGGGGCATCGAACATCGGTCTTGGAGCCCCCGAGCATTGCTCTTGACTCGGAGACCGTGATCATCGGTCTCCTGGACACCTCCCACACTCAACATCATTCTCGGAGGCTCCCGAGCATCACTGGGTCCCTCTGAGCTTGGTCTTGGAATCCCTCGAGAATCCGTCTCGGGGTCCCCGAATATCGGTTCCGAGCATCGCTCTGGGGGCGGAGGGGCGAGACCAGGTTTTGGGGTCCCCGGAGTGATTCTCGGGGCAGCGAGGCAGATGTTCGGGGCCCCCAAAGCGATGCTCGTGGAGTCCGAGACCGATGTTCGGGGGCCTCCGAGACTGATTCCCGGGGTCCCCGGAGGTCAAGTTTGGGGGCCCCGAGACCAATGCGTACGCTTTCAGGAACAAGGTCAGCTCAAAGCAAGTGAAGTGCTCGTTCAGTGAGCAAGGTCAGTTCGAGCATCGCGCTCAGAAGCCATCGTGAATTGGTCTCATGGACCCCTGAACACCGATCCCGAGCAATGCTTTCGTTGTGTCTCCCGAAACTGCTGCGCGAGAGCAAGCTGGGGGGGAATCTGAGAGATATTTATGAACATCAAGTGTGTGAATTTGTTTGTTTTATAATGTCGTGACTGTATGACCTTTAAAATATCACAATCATATTATTGCGTGATAATATCTTTCTTCACGGCAAATATTCAGCGGTAACATTTAACTACTACCCTCTCGCTGCGAGTTTCTTTATCTATAATTTTCTAAGAATAATCACTGAAGTGACATTGGAATATTTCGCTGCTCAACAGGCACAAGTGCGTGTGGTGAGTGGTGAGAGCCGCCAACTGCGAACTCTGAAGATGATTCTCCACCAGCAAGTCCTTCCTCACCTGATCCCGTCCGTCCGAGCGGTGAGCTTTTCTCCTTCCTTCCTTCCATGACATGTTCGTAAGATATCCAGATATCACAATTCTTTTTAAATATTAATAAAGTGCGCCTTTTCCAATCCTTAAAAGGAAAAACCTGGGTAAAGTTCACTGTGCTTATTGGAAGAAATATTTACTCATGAACAGGTGGGTATGGAGGGAGGCATTAAGCTATAAAGGGTCCACTCTGACGGTTAGGCTCCAAGCCAAATCCTGGTCGCGCCACCTGCCTCCACCATGAGGGATCCGTCGGAGTTGGCTGCGGGCATGCTGGGATCGTGCGAGCCACAGCGCGCAGCTCCCTATCGATAATGTCGACAGTGGTGCAGGGAGCCATGCTGCAGCTGCGAACTCTGTCACTTCGCGGTTGTAGCCATTAGCCACTGTCCGCAGCTTTAGCTTCCGCTTACCCTAGGATCTTCCGGTCAGCTGTGTAGCTGAGTTACCCCTGGCTTGACATTCGTGCATGAACGATAAAATGCAATTTATCCTATGTGTGGTCCTGATTGCCAGGGGCGTATCCACAGGGGGAGCGATCGGCTCCATCCCCTGGGCTGACCTTAAGCACTGGAAAGAAACGCCTCCCGCCGCAGCCGCTGGGCCACCGCAGGGGGAGCTCTGCGGCTTTAGCTAGGCCCCGCAAGCTTCCAAATCAGGGGGAAATAAACTTTGCTTTGCCAACATCAGAAGCTACTGCCCAATTCCCCGCATATGCGGAAAAATTCCGGGAATTGATGACTGTTTCTCTATGTCCCACCGTGCCGCACAAGGCAGTTGGCAGTCATTGCCAGGACAAGGCTGCGGTTGGGCGTGAGAGCCAACCCTGCGCCCAGCGGATCCCGGGATTTGAACCCGAGACCTTTATCTCAGAAGGCAGGCGCGTTACCCTGAGCTACACTGGTCTCTACACTGGGCCCCTGAAAGCTTCTGGGCCTCCTTTGGTTCACTCGGAACCTCTCAGTCTGCGACCGGGGTCCTCACAATTATCCCAGGCCCACTGCTGCCAAAGTCGGGCCCCTATTCTCAGCAGTTGCGGATAATTTCCTGTTTTCCACTCGGGCTCCCTGTGGTAGAAGCCGGACTCCCAGCGGTTGAGCTGGGCCTCCTGTGGCTATCCGGGCAGCCTGACATGCTCCGGGCGCCCTTTAGTCCAATTGGAACATCTAAGTCTGCGACCGGGCTCCTCCGAATTACCCCCAGCCCACTGCTGCCGAAGCCGGGCCCTATTCTCTGCAGATACAGATAATTCCCCTGTTATCTACCCGGGCCCTCAGTGGGTCCAGCCGGGCCCTTTGCGGTTCACCCGGACCTCCTGTAACTATCCGACCCCTTGAAGTGCTTCTGGATCCCTGTGGTCCACTTAGGGATGAGGTGGCTTAGTGGATAGCACCCTTGTCTTCTAAGCCACCGGTCCTGGGTTCAAGTCCCGGCGGAGCCTCTGAATAAGTCGATCTGATCCCCAAAATCCCTTCCAACAGGGTGAGAGTTGGCGACGCCGTATGACCCTGGCAGTTGGTGCGTCGTTAAACCCCAACAATTATTATACCTGTGGTCCACTTGCGACCTATGTGTTTGCAACCAGGTCCCTCACGATAATCTCAGACATGTTGTGGCCGAAGCCAGTCTCCTACTTCTAACATTCATGCCCCTCCCCCATGGTCTACCTAGGCCTGACTACAGTCGGCCTCTGCCTTGCTTGCGGTTACCCCTTTGGTATCGGCCCTCTGTGGCTGCAACCTCCGTCTTTTCTTGGGAGCCATAGGTAACTCTTTATTCAAACAGGCCACATCATATTCGATGCGATTTGAGATGGTTCTGATCACTGATCCTAGCGGACATTTGGTCAATCCCTGAATTTGTGGAGATCCGATGCAATGTTGAGCGGACATCAGCGAATTTAGCGCCGGTGCATAGCTTTGTGACCCACCAGAGTTCTTGAAGTTGTCTGCCTCCCAAAACGGAGGTTAAGTTTTTGTGCTCTTCGAAATATATATACATACATACATATATACGTGTTTAATGAAAATATATTCCTTGCACTGTCCAGCCCCCAAAGCTATTCCTGACCCCTGCCAAGGCCCCCTTTGGTAATTCCTGGATCCGTCCCTGCTGATTGCTCACATATACTTCCTTCGGCTTCAAAAGTTAGTATATATATATATATATATATATATATATATATATATATATATATATATATATATATATATATATATATATATATATATATATCAGAACTTTTAGCTCTGGCTTATATTGGGAGCATAATACACAAAAACAATGAAAAACAGTGTAATAACTCAAAGAAATAAGGGTTTTGGTAGCATTTTTTTTAATTTGGTGACACATTCGTGGTGTGGAATTTCAAATGGTGACACGCCAGCAACTTTTTGACCCCTGCTGGCGCTGACATTAAATTGGCCAGGAACCTCATTATCATAAGTATAGTTTTCAGATGCTGCAGCTACTTGGATATTTTTTATATATTTTTGCATTCCCAACCCGGGAACATTCTGCACATCTGCATCACACAAGCAGACACACACTATGTACACGGCAGCAGGGCTTACGCTTATCGGCACCTTAGCGGGACAGTCATGTCCGCACGCTCCCTGTCACACGCCCCACTGTACCAGGCAGTGGAGCTATCCCGATTTCTCGGACCCGGCGGAACAGAGGACTGCTCCGGTGACACGCGGCGAGGCCGTGCCCTCGGGCGGTGCCACCGGACCGATGGATCTATTTAAAGGCAGATCAAGCCTGTGCTCCCAATAACAAGAGCGCTGGCTGGTCAGCGGAAGTCCCTAGTCAAGGTGGGCACTACCCAGTGTACTGCCATCTCTTGGGTAGGAGGCGGTCGAGGAAAAGTCTGCCAGAGGTCAGCTTTGATCCAAGGACCTCCCACACTGGACCGAGGCGCCTTGTGGTTGCAGCTACTTTGGCTATTGGCACCCATACCACTAGATGAGTCTTCCCACTGGGCGGAAGCTCCTACTGTATAGGTTTATCATTTCTCCACTGTCACTAATCCTATTTTTAGAAAATATGTTATACTTCAGGGGTATGTTTCCGAGGTAGGTATAGGCTCATTCCCCAGCGGAATGAAACTTTGAAATTACCTGCAGTGCTGGGGTATGAGTTTCTTTCTCTGGATGTGGAGTGTCCACTGTTTATAATACAATAGCTCTCTTAACGTGGTCGTAGATGACAATTGTCGGATTTTGACACCCCCAATGGCTTTCGAAAATCCACGTTAGTATGGTGGATCCATTAAGAGCACACTTATCAGACAAACACATTCCGTTGCCTGCATAGGCGTAGGAGCGTCCAGAATATTGGGGGGCCAGCGGGCATTTTGAAGTCATTTCTTTCCAGTCAACGCCATAGGGTTAATGGTTAAGAATCATAAATATTGGGAGGGGGCCATGGCCCCCTGGCCCACCCCGTTCCTACGCCTATGGTTGCCTGTAATTTTTGGATTTCGCCACAAAATTTTAGATGTCGTGGTAGGACGTCTAAAAGTTGAAATGCGCGAAAACGTCGGCAATTTTTTTAGTCCCAAATTAGGTTTAGTGTTTTTTTTTACCATGCGGCACGAAACAAAGCAGCACGTGCTTCCCTCTCCTGGTATATTATCTGGTTTTACTGCGTCAGCGCTCTCATTAGTTCATATTCTCTATAACTCGTTCGACGGTTAAGGTTAAGTTTTGTGTATGTACGCCTCTCTCCTCTCCTCTCGGTTACCTTCAGGCCGGGCCTCATTCCTTTTCACTCAGCAAAAACCAATCTCGCGACACTCCTGACTTAAGCGAACTCGCCCGCCGGCCAGCCAGTGCTGACTCGGCCGCTGTCTCGCCTGTTCCAAAGAGTATCGGGTGGTGTCGCAGGTAATCAAGTCAAATATAGGACAAATATAGCTAGTAAAGCTCGAAAAAGTTCATTTTAATACGTCTCCTGGTTTATGATTTAAGCTCTACCATCCTCATGGAGAAGTTCCCGCTGAATTTCTCGCTATACAAGTGAACGCGCCTCCACTAATCAGCAGCCACCATCCGTTGGATGCCGATTGCCCGCGGGGCACAGAGGTGAGAGTTCACGTTGGGCGCCGAGTTCAAGCATTGGTTGGGAGGCGTCGCATGGCGGATTATAAAACGTACACGTGTGGTGTTGAGAATGGTGGCTGTTCTGCCTGCTGTTGGACTGAGGGAGGAGGACAGGTGAAGAGGCATTCTGTGCACATGGGTGGATGTATGGGTATAGGTGTGTGTGCAGTGTGCGGTGTCGACATCACTTTAAAACATGCGTATGAGTTCGTTAAACGAGTTCGGTATGTGAATACGCTTGGCGGGTAGAATTACTGGAGCCAATATTGAATCCTAGTATGTTTCGGCATCATGGTAAATAATGCATCTTTTTATTTTATTTTTCATTGACAAACACTTCTTGACAATACAACGCACCCGGTACGTGTGACATACAAACTAGCTGAATTTTAATGTGTGTGCAACACTAGAAGTTTAAGCTGATTAAATGGATATTTGAGACGGAGGGATAAGTAGCTCTTACCGTTCAAACAAGGAGGGCCTACAGGCAGCCAGAAGTCACTGTGCACTGCCGTCTAACAATGATTTTCCGACTGATTTCTACTTTGAGGCAGAGAAATTAGTGTGCATGCTACAATACTCCCCTGTTTATCTCCCGGACGTCATGTTCCTAGTTAGTTATTGTTCGTTAATGACATTTGTTACATTTTTATTTGGTTAACACGTGCAGAACTCTGCTTTTGAATTATACCTCATTTGTCGGAAATTGGGCAGTGACCTCACAAGGTACTTGGCCTCACAGCTGAGGTACTTGACCTCACAAGTCATGTCTAGTATTGCAAATGGTGAATCTTAACAAAAGAAGCATTTTTTGCATATTTTGATTTTCCAGTTCAGAAATTTCGTATTGACCGAAACAATACAGTACACGGAAATTTTGGTACGAGGATGGGAGACGACACTTATGAACATCAAGCAATTGTAGATAAATTATTTCGATGCGGTAGAAAACATTTGTGTTTGGAAAAATTCAAAGCCTTCTACCTCAAAAAGTTGCGGAGATTTTTTTACATCAGTGGACGGTTTTAGGGAGAAGATTCTTGGCGAAAACCAATGATTGGTAAAAATAACTTCGGACATTTTTCAAAATGGATAAAAAAATTGAAATGAAAGATATAAATGTGAAAATTTTAAAGAGCCAGGTCTTCGATTTTCATGCAGCTTAAATATGAAATCTGCACGTGTTCTTACCCACCCTGAAACCGTAAAAAAGAATGCGTATCCGATAAAATATATCGTAACTCACGCCGGAATGAGGGGCTGTTGTCAACTTCTTTTAGATTCTTCGCCTGGAGCCGAGAAACGGAGGCGCGTAACGCCGCCATACTTGGCATACATGCACCCCCCTCTGCGTCCGCCCAGTGTACGTGCTACGTGGTCATTGTTGTAGCTTCTGACACAATCTTAGGTCCTGACAATATCAGGTCATGTCAACAGTCCAGGCTAAGTCACCGCAGAAAAATGTGTGTAATGCCGCGGTGAGAAAGACTTTCTCTTTCGATCTGACATTCATCTCACATGATAAGGCCGCCGAGTACAACAATGTGTCGTAACGGGATTTCTGATATCGTCGACCCGAGGTCTGTCCAGGGTCCTAATCTCTCGATCAGCAATGCATTGTAAGAAATTAGTTTAGATTTGCTAAGTTCCCTCGCAATGAAGATGCACGCCAGAGACGGCGGATTCCATTTTCGAGAAGGTGTGCAACATTTTCGGGAGGGGCGCCTTCCTCCTCAGTTGGCGCTTTCGTTCCTTGGTGGGCGCCTGTGCTGTCCAAG
Source organism: Lepas anatifera (assembly GCA_034440635.1). Classification (NCBI taxonomy): domain Eukaryota; kingdom Metazoa; phylum Arthropoda; class Thecostraca; family Lepadidae; genus Lepas; species Lepas anatifera. The sequence goes on from JAOTON010002176.1 coordinate 1,280,214, forward strand.
GGTGTTCTGCAGAAGCTCTTTGGACTCGGCGTGCGAGGCCATATGGGATGGCTTATTTTGATTTTCTGAAAATAGGTATTTTACATTTTGCGTAAATTCGGTCGTATCGGATTAGTATCAGCAACAGAGCGGCATAACACAGGGTTCCGAGATCACCATAGCCTTGTTCAGTGGCGGATCTAGCCGGTTGGTTTGGGAGGGGCATACCAAAGTCGAAAAGCAAAAAAAAACGTCGCGCAGTGAAAAATTGCGCTACAATATGCCTTTTCGGTAGGATTTTGGGAACTGGAGACGAAAAGCAAAAAAAACGTCACGGGGTAAAAAATATGGGCTCAAGATACATTTTTTCCTATCCAAGCCCCAATATTTACACTGAACTTCTCTAATTCTGTTTGAAGTTGAGAGTTGAAGCACCAAAATTTTGCTTACAAACTAAAAAGGAGTCGGGGGAAAAAGGAGGTCGATCGCTTTGGGGGGGGCAAAACCATAGTTTTGCCCCGAGCTTTTCCGTTTGGGGGGGGCAATTGCCTTTTTGCCCCCCCCTGGATCCGCCACTGGCCTTGTTTGCGGTTATGATCGATGATATTGCAGAAACTCTGCCCGCTAACATACGTCAGGTACTCAGTTGACCCCGGTGTACCGACCCGTGCGGACGTGCGCGCTCTCGCTCTGCCGGCGTGCGCACAGCTTACAGTGACCGTGCACAACCAGCTTTAAAAGGCGTTCGTTTCAACAGTGTTGGTGGGAAAATGGTCGGTGATCTTCGCGAATCCATCGGAGATTTTGGAGGTTAGTTATTTTTGAAAGATTTGAGACGACTCGAGATGATATTTTACACTTTTGGACATTACCGGTTAGAGACCGTGACCAATTAATCTCCACGAGTATTTTTCTGGTCAACATCTGTGGCGTGAAGCAAGACCCAGTAGCGTGATCACAGGAGTATTTAGCCTTTGAGAGCAATGAGGAACGGAAGGACTAACAACCGAGGAGGAGCGCAGACGCCTTCACAGCAGCGCGGCCCCGTCTCACGTCCTCAGCCGGGCGCGTCCCGGCCGCCGGCCCAGTCCCGGCCGCCGGCCCAGTCCGACCAGCCCCAGCCGCTCGGCTCCGGTCGTGGCGCCGCGGGGAGCAGCAGGGGCGGAGGAAGCGCGAGAGGAGCAGGGAGACAGCCCTCGGTGAAAGATATGATAGAGCAAATCGATAACCAGCAGTGTACCCCTGTAAACAGTCCATCAAAGAGACGCAGGGTCTCTCGTGATCCCTCGGCGGCATCGGTAGCGTCCTCCGATGCATCGGAGTCAGAGCCATCATCCCAACCGCTCACAGAGGCTGTGCTGCGAAACAACATGAAACAGATGTTCGGAAGCTTCAAAAAAGCCATGTCTGTCGAGTTCGATTCATTACGAAACGAGATCGGCCTCCTGCATAGACGCATGCAGGAGATGGAAGACCACATCGCGGCAAGAGACGTCGAGATTACCGAGCTTGAACAGCGCGTCAGCGTCAGAGACTCTCGCATCGCAGACTTAGAAGGAGAGGTCGATCAGCTCCATAGTGAAGTCAGGAGAAAAGACTTAATCTTTTCCGGAACAGCCGTCCCGCCAAAGCCCACTGAACACTGGACAGAAGACATCAAGGACACAGCCGTTACGCTTCTCCAGAGCTGCCGGGCGGAGACGCACGTCACCAAGGACGACATAGAGGAGGCGTCCAGACTAGGAAAGGGAAGCACCATCTTGGTCAAGTTCAAGAGCGCCGGTAAACATTCCATCCGAGACCGACTCTACGAAGGCAGGTTTCGGTTACAGCCGCCGAAGCCGACGGACAGCGCTGCGAGACCGCCGACTCTCTTCGTGAGGGAGAACCTCTCACCCTATCGGCAAGCCATATATTTAGAGCTCCTGAAACAAAAGCAGGCCAAGAAAATCTACACCGTCTTCACTCGCAACGGTGAGGTTTTTGCAAAACTGTGCAACATGGGAGGAAAATACGTGTGTATAGCTGGAACATGATACAGTCCGTGGTAAATGAATAGTCCACACTATGCGTATAGTGAGTTGGTTTTCCCAAAACAACGTTTTTTAAGAGACTTGTTCTATTGTGTTTGCATTAAGTGGACTGTTGTGGGGAGGTGTACAGCACCATTGAACAGTACTCGTTTTGTTAGGCTGCTCCCAGGTCAGTCATTTTGTGGCGCCAGACCCCAGGCCAGGTTATATTATTGTGATGAGCTGTGGCCGGCAATCTGGGGAGAGTACCCGGGTGGCTACCATGGACGTGTCGACGAGCTAGTGATCGGGTGTCAGTGCTGCCGGTCACCTCAAAACTGAAAGTGACTTCCACAGATTTCTCACACACATGTATGACACTGACATATTCCGCGTGACTTTTCCAGGTTACCTTATCTCGACTTTTTTTCTCACTTTAAATGGCAGCCCTTTTCAGCATTCGGGGCTAGTCAGCATTTTGTTCAAGGTATGTTGTGTTGCCGACTTTCTCCTACATTGGATTGCCTTTTCTGGTTATAAACATACTGCATGTGTGAATGTAGACTTGTGAAGCATTACTTCTTTCTCGAACCTGCACAGGGTTTTACAGGCTGTCGAGCTATATCTGTTTTGGTGACTAAAAGTGTTCCAATTATTGATTTTTGTATTTAGAGTAGACCAAAAGAGCGGAAAGTGCCCTTGCCCAACGTGTGGGTTATGTGGATAAGTTTTCCACGCCGAGGGTATTCGCACAGATGCAGAATGAAGCTGTTTCGGCACGGAGCTAACTCGCCTGGTAGCACGCCAGCACCCGACGTGTAGCACAGCTGATACTGAAGACATTCCGTTACATTGTATGCACTTTTGTCGGGACGGGTATGAAGCGACAGTCAACCCGCCAGGATGATCCCATGGTTAAACACGCTCTTTGCCTATATGATTTTCTATGGTGGGTGAAGTAGGTTTGTGTTCTTTAAATTGCAGGGGTTTGGGGGACTACAAAAAAGAAGGGACGTGTTAAACTATCTACGGGGTACTCAATTTAACATTTTCCTATTGCAGGATATACATTGCCACCCAAGTTGGGAGCAGCGTTTTCGTAATACATGGGGATCGGAGGTACTAATAGCTGGATACACGCATAACGCGAGAGGGGTAGCAATTCTTACTAAGGCCATTGACATCGAATTTTCAGATACAAAACGGGACGAGGGAGGAAACTTCATAATCACCAGAGCTAAAATTAACAAAGACTATGAGGTTATATTGGGAAATATTTATGGACCAAACACTGATGAGCCCAGTTTTTACCAAGAAGTGGAAAACATTTGTAACAGTCTGAAGGGTGATCAAGATATTCCGGTGGTGATCGCCGGAGATTTCAACATCGCACTAAATTTTGATATTGATACAGTGAATTATGTAAGGTTGAACAATCCGAGGTCCCATAAAAGGCTTGAGGAAATAATCAGTAATCTTAACCTTTACGATGTTTTCAGATACAGAAACCCCGATACTAAGAAATTTACATGGAAGGTGGGCTGCCCCGCAAGAAAACGTGCCCGTATTGACTATTTTCTTGTCTCAGAAACCCTAGACTCGCAAATTTTGGATGCTAATATTATACCGGGGTACCGATCGGATCACTCGGCGGTTACTCTAAATCTACAGCTGTCAGCACATAAGAGAGGAAGGGGTTATTATAAAATGAACACCTCACTTTTGAAAGATCATGACTATGTTACAAAAATGAATTCTTGCATACATAATACGCTACGGCTTTACTCATTACCGATCTATTCAGAATCTTTTGTGCATGACGATCCTGAAGGGGTGGACATAACCATATCGTGGCAACAATTCTGGGAAGCCCTTATACTGAATCTGCGAACTGAAACCATCTCTTTTGCTGTTTATAAAAAACGAAAAATGAGAGGGGAAGAAATTGACCTGATAAAAAGAATTGATGAATTAGAGAAAAAAGACCACCTCTTAATTACGGAAGATGAACAGAGCCAGATAGGTGTATGCAAGGAAAAGTTGGAAAAATTACGAGCCATTAAGATGGAGGGAATCATCACGAGGGCCCGTGTCAAATGGTATGAGGAAGGAGAGAGACATTCTGAGTACTTTCTTAATCTAGAGAAGCGCAATTATACAAATAGATTAATTGCGTCTCTGCGTAGAAATAGCACCGAAACGACATCAGATCAACAAGAAATACTGCAAATCTTAGTGGGTCATTTTAAATCCCTTTTTGCAGAGAAAAGTATTAATGAAGAAGAGGCAGAAAGCTTCGTTGACAATATCATTGATAAAAAGGTATCTGAGGCCGGAAGCAGGGAGCTACAGGCTCCAATCTCACTAGAAGAGCTTTCTGCAACGGTAAAAGCCCTGTCTCGTAACCGAGCCCCCGGTACAGATGGATTCCCGAACGAATTTTATAAAGTGTTCTGGGTAAAAATTAAAGCATTCTTTTTCCGTATGGTAAAGGAAAGCTTTGAGGCAAAAAAAGCTGCCGCCAACCTTAAAAGAAGGAGTTTTGATCCTTATCCCGAAACCCCATAAGGCCAGGGATGAATTTAGTTCTTATAGGCCGATTACTTTGCTAAATTCTAGCTATAAGATAATATCTTCAACCATAGCGAATAGAATCAAGAAATTCTTACCAGAAGTAATCGGGCAAGAGCAGACGGGGTTTATGAAAGGAAGATGCATCGCGGACAGCAGCAGGTTAACCTATGACCTTATTCAAGAACTAAAATCAAGAAAGGAGGTTGCCCTATTCATTAGTTTGGATATTAAGGACGCCTTTAACTCAGTGAACTGGGATTTGGTAAGGATTATTATGAGAAAAACTAACTTCCCAGACAACGTTACAAATTGGTTTGATACACTTTACATAGGAACATCTTCTAGAATCGTTTATAATGGGCATATTTCGGAGAGAATAGAGCTCCAACGCTCTTGTAGGCAAGGGGATCCGCTAAGTCCCTATATATTTTTGTTAGTTATTGGCGTACTACTTGAACGTTTGAAGACGAACCCCCAGATCAAAGGAATAAATATTAAGTCTAGGGAATATAAGATATCGGCCTATGCAGACGATACCCTCTGCTTTCTTTACGGAAGTGTGAATAGTGTCCGAGCTCTTTTCAACGATCTCGGTATTTTCGCCAAATTCTCCGGGCTCAAACCAAACATACAAAAAACCCAGGCCTTTTGGGCCGGAGACACTGCCTTTGAAAGGCAGGCTATTTGCCCTGAGTTACCGATGAAATGGAGCAACAAACTAACTGTCTTAGGAATCGTGTTCACAAACGAGTGTAATGTAAACGCAGACAATTTAAACCAAAAACTGGAAAAGGCTAGAAAAATAATTCGAAGTTGGAAAAACAGATATCTTTCACTCCAGGGAAAAGTAGTTGTCATTAAATCCCTTCTCTTGCCTCTGTTCACGCATGTTTTGACAGCACTTCCCAGCCCTGGGGAAAATTTTATCAAAACACTTCGGAAAGAGATGTTTGAGTTCATTTGGAATAGCAAGATAGACAAGGTGAAACGGAGCAGTCTGTATCGGTCCCAGTGACGGATCTAGGATTTGGTTAAGGGGGCCCCGGCCCGGGGGGCCCCCAACCTGGGGGGCCCCAACCCAGGGGGGGCCCCTTTAGCGGAGGAAACCCGCCCGGGTTGTTTGGGGGGAAACAAAAAAAAAAAAAAAAAAAAAAAAACGTCACGCAGTAAAAGCTGCGCTACCAATATCACTTGCCCGTAGAATTTTGGGTATTTGAGGCGAAAAGCCAAAAAAACTTCACGGGGTGAAAAATATGGGCTCGAGATACTTCTTCCTATCCAGGGCTGGCTATACTATGCCTTGCTATACTATGGAGGTCTGGCTATACTATAGCTGAGAATTATTGATATTTACTCCATGATTCTGATGAAGGGCTGTGCCTGAATATATAATATTCAGTGTTTTTTACATTTCCGGATTCGAGGGGACAGGCCAGGGAACATCTTATCAACTTATGTTCTGTTTGAAGTTGAGAGTTGGAACACCAAAATCTTGCTTATAAACTAAGGAGTAGGGGAAACAATGAGGTTGATCGCTTTGGGGGCGAAAACGCAGTTTTGCCCCCAATTTTTTTTTTGGGGAAAATCTTTTTCCCCCCCCCTGTTTTTCTCCTTTTTTGTTTTTGGGGGGTTTTTTTTTTGATCCGCCACTGGCCAATTTACCCCACCAAAAGGCGGCCAGTGTCAATGAAGAACGCGTTTAAAAAGGATTTGTAAATGCTTATTTTCATGAAAGCTTCCTCTTAGTGAGGACATGTTCACGTTTACCATCAAGCATATTTCGGGCCAGCTAACGACTGGTACCGTGGTAGAAAATGCTGAAAGCACCCACTGACACTAACTGGAGCGCGATGAGCAAATAATATAGTTATATTCGGTCATGGTAAAAACTGAGGTGTCGTATCCACCACCTCCACTTATCACAGTTGTCCTGGCTAACGGCTCAATACTGAAATACCCGATTGACGCTAACCTGAGCCTCATAGGCCGCAGAACCTCTGCGGGCCTGGGCCCCTGAGTTTTCGGTGACTTCGATGAGTTTATATCGAGTCCCCTCAGCTGATCTGGGACCGCTTTAGTTAACCAAGCTCTCACACTGAACTTGAAACCTATATGTCGCCGCTGAAGCCTATTAAGCTTTTTGGGTCCTTTTATTGATATAGGGCCCCTCAACCGGTCCTGGGCCCTCTGAGCTAAAGCTGGAGCTCTGAGCTCAGAGCCCCAAGCTGGATTAGTGTCCCTTAAGCTGGTCAGGGTCCCCTGGGTTGGTATTGTTTTCGTTTAACTGATATAGATCCCTTCAGCTTGTTTGGGGCCCGTTGTGCGTATCTGGGCACTAGTTCGTCGAGGCACCCAGCTAGTCTGGCCCTATTAGTTTTATGGGCCTTCTGAGCTTCTGCAGGTTCCCCTCAGAGTGTCTGGGCCCCATGAGTTGAGAATTGGACCCCTGGGTTAGTTTTGGGTCCCTGAGCTTATTTAGAAACCGTTTAAATAGGTAGGCACCCCACGCTGGTCTTGAGAATCCTGTGTTGGCGCTGAGGTCAAATGAGCTCATCGGGGGCCCTTATCTGGGGCCCAACCCCTCAGCTGATTTTGGAGACCCAAAATCCCTTCTACCGGATTCCACCCACGCCAGATTTCCTGACTCCCTGAGGGCCCCTGGGGGCCATTGGGGATTTTTCCCGCGATCAGCGCTGGGGCCCCTCCCCGAGACAAAGCTTACAACATGTCTTTGTGTATATACTCTAGCATCTGCCAGAGTTGAGCTAGAATCATTTTTAGGCATACTTCGCTTCCTCTCGTTACGGCGAATCATCAAATAATGCATAATATGACTATACTAGGTCAAAACATAAAAATGACCTGACCTAAGGCTAGGTCAAGGTCACCATCTAGCCTAGCATAGTCAGTATGCATATGAATCAACTCACAATAGCAATAAAAAATTGTATCAAAATACGGGTTTTATCAATATTTCCTGCAAAGCAATTAACCCAAGTCTTAAAACCTGCTTAGGAAGCCCCAGATGAACTCTCAGAGGTAACATGTCTAAATTTGCAACATGAACCGATAAAGAGGCCTAGGATACCATGATTTGGGGAATCCGAAGGTATTCCAAGCGGCGTCTGCAGACATAGAGCAATTTTTCGGCAAATTTCCGTTTTACCCCATGCATTTTCAATGGAGAGGTCATGATTCGTACCTGTCCCTAGGTCATCGATGGGAAAAATCCCGCAATAAATGTATTAGTACTTTTTGGACCCATTATATGGTACGAGTTTGAATTCGATAGATTGACCCTTTTCTTACTTACGCCAACTTAAACATTTTTGGGGTGAGGTCACTTGACCTGCACTGGTGACCTGACCTGAGATGATGCAACCTTAAATTTTGAGGGAAAGTTGCGGAATTGATCAATGATAAGGTGTGACAAGTACTGTGTCGCTTCGCGCCGACGTTTTTTCGTGCCACTGGGAGACCTCGAGGGGGTGTTCAAGCACCCCCAACGGGCCAGAACGGGCGCGAATGCTCTAGAACAGGGCTGAGGCCAAAAGGGAAGGCTCTAAACAATGTCTGCAATTTTTGGGGTCAAGGTCCTTCAAGGTCATTGACCTATTACGGCACAACCCAACATATTATGCCTAATTTACGCTATAACTAGCGCTGTGCTCAAGCTTACCAATGACCTTTGATCAAGCCTTGATCATCAAGGCCAGTGACCTTTAAAATTGACCTGTAACCTTGATCTAAACACTGAATAACCTTTTACTTTGATATAATAGCATACGTCATAATAGGAATCGTAACATTATGCAACGTCATTTAGGGGCTGTCCAGGAGTACCTGTGCTCATCAGGGACACCTATGCTCTCTGGGGGGCCTTTGCTTCGATGAGGCACCTGTGCCACCCAGGGGCGCCTTCGCTCCCCAATGGACGCAACCTAGCTATCCAGGGGCATCTTTGCTGTTCCGGGGGTGCCCTTGATACCCAGTGCCCAAGGGGGCTTTTTCTTATCCAGGTTCACCTTGGTATTGAGGGGCGTATTTTTATTCAAGGTAACCTATACTACCCAGTGGCGCCTACCCTATGCAAGGGCGCTTAGGCTATCCAGGGGGCGGCACTTTGCTATGCATAGGGCGCCCTTATGTCTCCATGGGCACCTCATTCAGAGGGTGCCTCTGATATTCAGGGGCGCTTTTCCTATCAACAGGGTACCTGTGCCATCTTGGGGCTATTCTTATCAAGGGACGCTGCTGTTATTCAGGAATACCTACACCACTGTCGAGGGTCGCCTTTGCTACCCAGAGGCGCCTTTACTTCTTAGGAAATTTGGCGCCTGTGCTTTAGGAGTGCTTCGGCATTGATTGATTGCTCTATTATTGGGCTTAGGTGCACGTGAACCTTGAGCTCATGTAGCGCCCATATTGTTGCTAAGGAATGCTTATGCTATCAAAGGGCGCCTTTACTATCCAGGGCCGCTGTTTTATTTAAGGCAGTCTGTTCTATCCACGGGCATCTGATATTTCGGGGGCGGTGCCTAGGTTATTCAGGAGGCGGTTTTTTTCTACAGGGGCGCGCTATTGCTTTCCAGAGGCGCCGTTACTGCCCAGGGGTGTCTTTCTATCCAGGGGCGCATATGCTGTCTAGGTGTATTTTTTAATCACAGACATGATTGAAATACATGCCCCTACGTTATCCTGGGGTGCTTTTTGTCTCCGGTGAGGCGCTATTTTTCTCTTCCGGGCACCAGTTTATCCAAGGGCACCTGTGCTGTCCAGAGAACCTTTGTTATCTAGGGCTGCCTTCGCTGTTAAGGGCACCTTTGCTACCCAAAGGGAGCATTTTACTTTCCTGGAGTGCCTATTTCCATCTAAGGGGAACATATGCTATCTTGGAGCACCTTTGCAAACATGGGGCGCACTTTTCTATCCAGGTGCTTCTTTGCACTTGAGGGGGCGCCTCTGCAATCCAGGAGGAGCCCAAAATAGATGGAGAATAAAAATTCTGAAATAAGGCGCTCGAACACTGAAATAAAGTGCCTAGTTATCAGAAAGAGGCGCTCATCTGCTGAGCGGGGAGGACTGCTGGTTGGTGAGGGCAGCGTTCTCGGGAGGGCGCACATACTGAAAAAGGCACCCGGTTGCAGCGATGGAGCACTAAGCCTTCAGCTATGGGTTAATGAAATGTGGTTAATAAAGGCAGTCCATGCTCAAATTGAGCGCTCGAGCCCTGTAACAGAGCGCGCGACTGTCGGAGAGGTGTGCCAAGCCATAGACAGAAGGGCAGCTGAAGATGGAAAGGGACACCTATGATATCCTGGGGGCGCCTGTACTCTCGGGTGAGGCGCTTGTTTTCTTCTCAGGCGCCTAGTTTATCCATGGCCGCCTATGCTGTCCAGATCATCTATTTCAAGAAGGGTTAATTTTCTTTCTTCCAGGGGCGCCTTTGCTACCCAGGGGTGCCTTTGCTGTCCACAGCACTTGTGTTATCTAGGGTTTTCTTTGCTATCCAGGGGCGCCTTTGCTATACAAGGGTGCATATGGCATCCGTACGGCGCTTTTTCCAGTAGGCGCCTAGGCTATCAAAGGGCGCCTTTTTCTACCCAAGGTGAGCGTTTTATTTTCCTAAAGCGTCTATTTCTATCTAAGGGGCGCTTATGCTGTCCAGGGCACCTATGTTACCAAGATTTGCTTTTTCTGCCCAGGGGCGCCTTTCCTAGCCAAGGGCGCATATAGTATCCGTAGGGCGCTTCATCCAGGGGGCGCCTAGGCAAACTAAAGGCGGTTTTTCTATCGAAGGGGTGCCTTCCTAGGGCGCCTTTGCTACCCAGGGGCGCCTTTGCTGTCCACAGCACTTAGGGTTGTCTTTGCTGTCCAGGGGCGCCTTTGCTATCCAAGGGTGCATATGACATCCGTAGGGCGCTTTTTCCAGTGGGCGCCTAGGCTATCAAAGGGCGCCTTTTTCTACCCAAGGTGAGCATTTTATTTTCTAAAGCGCCTATTTCTATCTAAGGGGCGCTCATGCTGTCCAGGGCACCTATGTTACCAAGATTTGCCTTTGCAGCCCAGGGGCGCCTTTCCTAGCCAAGGGCGCATATGATATCCGTAGGGCGCTTCATCCAGGGGGCGCCTAGGCTATACAAAGGCGGCTTTTCTATCGAAGGGCTGCCGTCCTAGGGGCGCCTTTGCTGTTCACAGCACTTGTGTTATCCAGGGTTGTCTTTGCTGTCCAGGGGCGCCTTTGCTATCCAAGGGTGCATATGGCTTCCTTAGGGCGCTTTTTCCAGTGGGCGCCTGGGGTATCAAGGGCGCCTTTTTCTACCGAAGGTGAGCATTTTATTTTCCTAAAGCGCCTATTTTCTATCTAAGGGGCGCTTATGCTGTCCAGTTCACCTATGTTACCAAGATTTGCCTTTGCTGCCCAGGGGCGCCTTTCCTAGCCAAGGGCGCATATGGTATCCGTAGGGCGCTTCATTCAGGGGGCGCCTAGGCTACCCAGGGGTGCTTCATCCAGGGGGCGCCTAGGCTACTCAGGGGTGCATTAGTTCCCCATGGTGCAATCTTGCTATCTAGTGGCGCCTTTTCTTTGCCGGGGCGCTTTTGTTAGCTTTCTAAATTTCATCTTCAACATTTTACTGGGGCGCAAAAGACCAGTAAAGGCGTCTAGTGTTTGGGCAGGGGCGCTTTGCCATGGTTTTAAGGAGTATGTGTTCATTCAAGTGGAATAAGTGGTATCTACCACCTTGGCGCACGAAATGGGTAAAGGCGCCGCTTTTTTACAACCCCCCCCCCGCCCGATATGAGCGAGCTTTCCTGGGGCGCTTCGGGACAAAGGGGGCCCCCCGGCCCCCCCCTCCGTCACTGATCGGTCCCCAGTGGCAGGTGGCCAGGGGATGGTGGATATTGAGTTATATATAAAGGGGCTTAGGATCAGTTGGGTAAGGAGAGAAATTTTGAGTACTCATGATTGGTGTGTATTATTTGAGGATACGATTAAGAGTGGAGGCGGTTTATGGGAAAGAAATTCTACCTCTTTTAAAGGGCTTGCAAGAAAAACGTCTAATATTTTTTGGAGGGAAGTTTTTAATGCAATGGCAGACTTTGACGAAAGCGTAATTCCAGAAACAGGCGATTTGGGTCGGTACTCTCTATGGTTCTCAAATCTAACGAAATTTAAAAACAGTGTAATCAATTCATGGTACAGAAGAGGCATTAGATACATTAATGATCTCGTGAAACCAAATGGTCTACTCATGACATTTGAAGAAATGAAACGGTCATATGGTATCCCAGGCACTGCATTGGACTACAGGGGTCTAGTCAGCAGTCTACCAATTGATTGGAGAAGGCTGCCACGGAAGCCAGAGACAGTCTACCCAAATATACACCCTAACGTTCAAATTATTCTTAAACAGCTACGAGGAAACAAACACATTTATAACCTTTTACTCAACATGAAGTATAAAGACATGCAGAACCCTTGGGAGAGTGCATGGGAAATTCAGTTTAGGGACATAGAGTGGGGATTAACTTACGATCTGAGTAGGCTGTCTACAATGTCCGTAGCGTATCAGGCAATCCAATATAAAATATTAACGCGAATAATTGTCACAAATAGAAGACTGTTTCAAATGGGGATAGTAGATTCGGCTGTGTGTGAGCATTGTAGTGAGATAGAAACCATTACACATAAATTCTGGAGATGCCCCCGAATTCAGATATTTTGGAAAGAAGTTACAGAATTCCTCCGAGCTTCAGCAATATACTCAGAGCTAGGGGAACTCACTATGCAAAATGTAATATTGGGATATCAGTGCTCAAAACTGATAAATCATGTCTTACTTATAGGCAAATACATGATAGCAAAGAGAATGTTTCTGACCAAAGATATCTTGCTATTTAAACTAGTTGTTGACAAAGGATCGGAGAAATACATCTTAGGGAATCGTGGCAAAGAGCGTTTGTATCAGGATAGGTGGGGACAAATTGATGAACTTATTAGGCATGTGGAACTGTGAGAGGCTAAGCTGGAAGGCAGCATAATGAGAGGGGCAGCCTGGTGGATAATCATATCTGCGTTTATTGTTAACTGTGCCTGTACTCCGCGTTTCCTTGTGTGTGCTGAATGCTTTTGATAGGCACACGCGCCTAGCTGTGACCGAGATGAGATAAGAAGCCTGCCTTTGGGTTACTGTTGGCGATTGTATCTTATTTGTTTGGATTGTTTGAACCGTATTGGCGATTGGGTTGGATTACGTTGACGATTTGATCGCAAACCACGTCACCTATGAACGACCCATTCCGGTTAGATGGCGTGAGGTCAAAGCTTGATGGTGTTACTAACCGTAATCTGTCTGAGGCGCGCAACGCCATTGATTTGAGCTGTGGCGTGAGCGCCACTGTCCGTGCACACGAGTTGGTCTACATGGGGATTGAAATCATGTTTTGTTAAATAAATCTGAAAAAAAACTTTAAAAAAACATACGTCAGGTACTTTTCGTTGACTTCACTATATGGGTGAGAGCGTCTACTACAGCAGCTGCGCAGAGGCGGATGCAGCCTGGCCTTGACACATTGCAGCAATGGAGCACACGTAAAGGACTGAAATCTTCAAGCACAAAAACCAAGTAGGTATATGCACATCTTTAATAGACGTGGAGCCTGATGACCCGATGTTGTAAATTCGCGGTAGTCCGATCGACATTGTAGCCGAAACAAGATTTCTCTGGGTCACACTCGGCAAACTTTCATATGCGCCACACCTAAGGAACTCCGCAAAAAATGTTTCGATACGCTGAAAATACTGAAAGTGTTGAGGACGAGATACGGTGCAGACAGACAAATGCTTTTGATGCTATACAGATCACTTATTCGTTCGAAGATCGACTACGGCTGCGTTGTGTATGAGGCCGCGCCTTGGTCCGCTAAAAGATTCTAGATATTGTCCATCATCACAATATCAGAATAGTTACAGGAGCGTTCCGAACTTCACCCCTTATAAGCATGCAGGTGTAAATTAACTAAATACCGCTACAGATACGCCGTAAGATACTCACTTTGCGTTACACCACCAAAATCAGTCACCAACACACCCCACATGTCAAACAATTTTTTGGCGACGCCCACCTCCGTCAGACAGTGACTCGCGTGTTGCAACCAGTCAACCGGGAGTGAGAGTCCGTGCCTGGCTGGCATAGGCTTGTATCGACAGCGCCCTTGTAGAACCACATGAAGCAGCTGTTATTGAACCATAGTTCATCTCGGCAGTTAACACGAACACAGACCTACTCGAACAAAGCAAAAGTTTGTCCCCTGAATCTACGCGCCAATTATTTATGGACTTGCGTTCGGAGCCGTTCGAAAACCACGTCTCTTTCTATACAGACGATCAGTTTATACCCCAGAGCTGTACGCCATTTTTTGCTATTTGGACCAGGTATGTAAGCTAAGGGCGAGAAAGTAGTGCGATTTTTACCGAACCGTTGTCTTTTCCACAGACATCGAAATTATTTTATTTCTATAATGCGTCATCTCTCGACTCTCATAAGGAAAAAGTTCAGAAAAAGGTCATGCTGGAATCAAGCATGACACCCGAGGCCCCTTACCTCTGTTCACCGTTCTAGTGGTGTACCATCCAGCAGGTATATACGTGGCATGGATCGGATATTTGCGCAGCGTCAATGAGATGGCAGAACATATTACAGGATTAAATTGCAGTCGCCAGATTTTGGACCATGTCGCTAAGTTATTGTCTGCCTGAAAGGCGTCACTATTTTTTCAAATGAAAATCGATGGCACCGATTCCCAGTTTTCTCGCTAACAAATACATTCGCTTATCGTTGCAATGGTGTCACACTGCTTTGTACTTTCTCTAGTTACGCTTTTTCTTCACATAACTTGACTTATAATAATAACTTTTCACTTTTTTTATATAATAACTTTTGACAGGGCCAAGGAGATTGGACTGTCGGGCGAGGAGAGTAGACTGTCGGGCAAGGAGAGTAGTATGGTGATTTGGGCTTTGGCAGGAGGGAGTCGGAGGCTAGCCTGTACGACAATAGGCATTCAGTTTAAACGATTTTCTCCATATTTTTCCAATGGAGAAATCATGCCTCTTACTTAACCTTAGGTTGTCGATATGGAAAATACCGGAATATATGTTGTAGAACTTGGTGGGGCCATTATGTGATGAGTTTCAATTTGATAGTGTTGTGGCAGACCTCACTTTGTGCAAACTCGATTGGCGCAGTCGGTAGAGCAGCGGGCCCTTAATCCCAGTGTCGGGGGCAGGGGTCAAAAAAGTTGCTGGCGTGTCACCATTTGAAATTCCACACCACGAATGTGTCACCAAATTAAAAAAATGCTACCAAAACCCTTATTTCTTTGAGTTATTACACTGTTTTTCATTGTTTTTGTGTATTATGCTCCCAATATAAGCCAGAGCTAAAAGTTCTGATATATATATATATATATATATATATATATATATATATATATATATATATATATATCTAACTTTTGAAGCCGAAGGAAGTATATGTGAGCAATCAGCAGGGACGGATCCAGGAATTACCAAAGGGGGCCTTGGCAGGGGGTCAGGAATAGCTTTGGGGGCTGGACAGTGCAAGGAATATATTTTCATTAAACACGTATATATGTATGTATGTATATATATTTCGAAGAGCACAAAAACTTAACCTCCGTTTTGGGAGGCAGACAACTTCAAGAACTCTGGTGGGTCACAAAGCTATGCACCGGCGCTAAATTCGCTGATGTCCGCTCAACATTGCATCGGATCTCCACAAATTCAGGGATTGACCAAATGTCCGCTAGGATCAGTGATCAGAACCATCTCAAATCGCATCGAATATGATGTGGCCTGTTTGAATAAAGAGTTACCTATGGCTCCCAAGAAAAGACGGAGGTTGCAGCCACAGAGGGCCGATACCAAAGGGGTAACCGCAAGCAAGGCAGAGGCCGACTGTAGTCAGGCCTAGGTAGACCATGGGGGAGGGGGCATGAATGTTAGAAGTAGGAGACTGGCTTCGGCCACAACATGTCTGAGATTATCGTGAGGGACCTGGTTGCAAACACATAGGTCGCAAGTGGACCACAGGTATAATAATTGTTGGGGTTTAACGACGCACCAACTGCCAGGGTCATACGGCGTCGCCAACTCTCACCCTGTTGGAAGGGATTTTGGGGATCAGATCGACTTATTCAGAGGCTCCGCCGGGACTTGAACCCAGGACCGGTGGCTTAGAAGACAAGGGTGCTATCCACTAAGCCACCTCATCCCTAAGTGGACCACAGGGATCCAGAAGCACTTCAAGGGGTCGGATAGTTACAGGAGGTCCGGGTGAACCGCAAAGGGCCCGGCTGGACCCACTGAGGGCCCGGGTAGATAACAGGGGAATTATCTGTATCTGCAAAGAATAGGGCCCGGCTTCGGCAGCAGTGGGCTGGGGGTAATTCGGAGGAGCCCGGTCGCAGACTTAGATGTTCCAATTGGACTAAAGGGCGCCCGGAGCATGTCAGGCTGCCCGGATAGCCACAGGAGGCCCAGCTCAACCGCTGGGAGTCCGGCTTCTACCACAGGGAGCCCGAGTGGAAAACAGGGAAATTATCCGCAACTGCTGAGAATAGGGGCCCGACTTTGGCAGCAGTGGGCCTGGGATAATTGTGAGGACCCCGGTCGCAGACTGAGAGGTTCCGAGTGAACCAAAGGAGGCCCAGAAGCTTTTCAGGGGCCCAGTGTAGAGACCAGTGTAGCTCAGGGGTAACGCGCCTGCCTTCTGAGATAAAGGTCTCGGGTTCAAATCCCGGGATCCGCTGGGCGCAGGGTTGGCTCTCACGCCCAACCGCAGCCTTGTCCTGGCAATGACTGCCAACTGCCTTGTGCGGCACGGTGGGACATAGAGAAACAGTCATCAATTCCCGGAATTTTTCCGCATATGCGGGGAATTGGGCAGTAGCTTCTGATGTTGGCAAAGCAAAGTTTATTTCCCCCTGATTTGGAAGCTTGCGGGGCCTAGCTAAAGCCGCAGAGCTCCCCCTGCGGTGGCCCAGCGGCTGCGGCGGGAGGCGTTTCTTTCCAGTGCTTAAGGTCAGCCCAGGGGGATGGAGCCGATCGCTCCCCCCTGTGGATACGCCCCTGGCAATCAGGACCACACATAGGATAAATTGCATTTTATCGTTCATGCACGAATGTCAAGCCAGGGGTAACTCAGCTACACAGCTGACCGGAAGATCCTAGGGTAAGCGGAAGCTAAAGCTGCGGACAGTGGCTAATGGCTACAACCGCGAAGTGACAGAGTTCGCAGCTGCAGCATGGCTCCCTGCACCACTGTCGACATTATCGATAGGGAGCTGCGCGCTGTGGCTCGCACGATCCCAGCATGCCCGCAGCCAACTCCGACGGATCCCTCATGGTGGAGGCAGGTGGCGCGACCAGGATTTGGCTTGGAGCCTAACCGTCAGAGTGGACCCTTTATAGCTTAATGCCTCCCTCCATACCCACCTGTTCATGAGTAAATATTTCTTCCAATAAGCACAGTGAACTTTACCCAGGTTTTTCCTTTTAAGGATTGGAAAAGGCGCACTTTATTAATATTTAAAAAGAATTGTGATATCTGGATATCTTACGAACATGTCATGGAAGGAAGGAAGGAGAAAAGCTCACCGCTCGGACGGACGGGATCAGGTGAGGAAGGACTTGCTGGTGGAGAATCATCTTCAGAGTTCGCAGTTGGCGGCTCTCACCACTCACCACACGCACTTGTGCCTGTTGAGCAGCGAAATATTCCAATGTCACTTCAGTGATTATTCTTAGAAAATTATAGATAAAGAAACTCGCAGCGAGAGGGTAGTAGTTAAATGTTACCGCTGAATATTTGCCGTGAAGAAAGATATTATCACGCAATAATATGATTGTGATATTTTAAAGGTCATACAGTCACGACATTATAAAACAAACAAATTCACACACTTGATGTTCATAAATATCTCTCAGATTCCCCCCCAGCTTGCTCTCGCGCAGCAGTTTCGGGAGACACAACGAAAGCATTGCTCGGGATCGGTGTTCAGGGGTCCATGAGACCAATTCACGATGGCTTCTGAGCGCGATGCTCGAACTGACCTTGCTCACTGAACGAGCACTTCACTTGCTTTGAGCTGACCTTGTTCCTGAAAGCGTACGCATTGGTCTCGGGGCCCCCAAACTTGACCTCCGGGGACCCCGGGAATCAGTCTCGGAGGCCCCCGAACATCGGTCTCGGACTCCACGAGCATCGCTTTGGGGGCCCCGAACATCTGCCTCGCTGCCCCGAGAATCACTCCGGGGACCCCCAAAACCTGGTCTCGCCCCTCCGCCCCCCCCCAGAGCGATGCTCGGAACCGATATTCGGGGACCCCGAGACGGATTCTCGAGGGATTCCAAGACCAAGCTCAGAGGGACCCAGTGATGCTCGGGAGCCTCCGAGAATGATGTTGAGTGTGGGAGGTGTCCAGGAGACCGATGATCACGGTCTCCGAGTCAAGAGCAATGCTCGGGGGCTCCAAGACCGATGTTCGATGCCCCTAAAATGTATACCTTTATCAATCGCAGGGAATCCACCTCAGTGAGCATCATATTCTCAACACATGCACATCTACCCGAGCACTTTTTTCCGAGACCCTCCGATCTTAATCCCGAGCAGTGGTCTCGGGGCCCCCAAGGGTGATATTCGGGAGCTCCCAAGACCGATATTCGGGGCCCCCAAGACCAATGTCCCTGGCCTCCGGGAGTAATGTTCGAGACCAATGTTTAGGGGCTCCCGAGACTAATTCCCGAGGGCCAAAGATCGGGGGCCCCGAGAAGGATGCTCGGAGCCCCAAGAATGTTCGGGAACCCAAAAGACAGATGCTCAGATGTCCCCGAGAGCGAGTCTCTGGGGCCCTCCAAGACTGATTATCGGGGTCCCCGAGACCAAGCTGGGGGGGGAGCACCAACACCCATATTCCTGCTTTACAGAGAACAGAAAGCCCAAGAGGAGCCCACGGACCCCCTAGGCTACGCCATTGCACCAGTCTCACCTGTATCAAACCAAAGCAGGCCCCAAGCAACCATGTTCTCTAGTTGTCGGCATCGCAGAGGAAAGCAATTATGTAACTGAATTGACAGTATTTTGTATCCTCTTTCTCAAAACTTACTACATACTTTAAGAGCTTTTAAAATCAGTTTTTAAATAGCAGTGGCATAAAAAATAGAGCAAGAAGTCCCAAAACATCTCAGTGTACAAAGAGTGCCAAAAGATGACCAGCACAATAGGCACCAGGCCAAACATAATTGTTCCTAAAATAATAGTTCTACACGTGAAAGATTGTGCGATAGCATATTGAGGGATAACATTGTACCTGACCATTCCCAAAATGTGCAAGAGTTTAAGAGTGCAAAAAAATATGCAGAAACATTTATACAGTGTTGCATCCTGCACAATACACCTCAATTGAGCCAGATATGTGAGTGAGCTTACTTTCCATCCAATCATGAATATTCCCTTCATATTTCTATCTAGACAACTTTCTTAAAGCTGTCATAAAAATTTGCATGAATTTGCATGTTTTAGTGACTTCCCTTATCCCCTCTCCCACAGTCCCAAATGCCTAAAGCCCATTCCAAACCTATACACCTGCTGCTTCAGCAAAAACTAATAACACCTACAATGTTTCACAGACAAGGCAGGAGCCACATTAAGAGGATTTGTTGCATGATTGTAAAGTCGTGCTGAATGAAAATATTTTTGGTCATTTATCAGCCAGTTACACTGACTCTGTTTTAACTTATGATCAGATGAATGCACTACAGTTCCATGCAATCATGTCTGTGTATGACACAGGCAGAAAGAACATGGCTTGCCTAGATAAAGTATTGTTATGACAGCTCTTTGATTTGTCAAACATTTTTAGGTCCCTACCCTTGGCTTGCCAAGATCAATTTTCTCTTTCTAAATGCTTAAAATAATATAAATACTAATATCAAGATACATTTTGCAGGGTGTTGATCATTGAACACAGCAAAAATTGCAACAGTTACCATTATGTTGGCTTTAAACATTTTATTCAATATTTCATTCACATTTGTGAAACATTTTGCATCATTGCTAGAGAAAAGCACATCATGCTAATCATTGCCTAATCTCCCAAAACACTTCTTCAAACCAGACTTCTATCACTTTTTATTCACTAGCATTATCTAGCCAAGGGACATTGAAGAGGCAAATGCTTTTTAAAACTGAAGCAGTGGCACTCCTTCCTTTTTTCCTATATGGAGTAATACACATTTGCTGTTTACCTGCAAATGAAAAGCCACAAAAATCACATATTCTGTCCTCAAATGCCCACAACCACCAACATACTTCACCTATCCACCATGTTAAAATATGCATCGGGTGGTTCATCCCTGCTTGCCCCAGCACTACAATTTCTGCCCCCAAGTATGTTTGTGCCCTGCAGTTTCTTTTGCTGACCCCAATCTGAAAAATTTGGCAGGCTTCTTAAGACTGCTGAAATTTTACACTCATGGCACAAATATTTCCATATACATAACTTTACCATGGAAATACCTCAAAAATCATCATTACCACATTTAAATGATTTTAAATTTGTGATGCTTGCATGAGTTCGTGGTGGCGCTCACCACCCAGAGTGTGCTAGTGGTGCCCCACAGACAGAAGATGGTAGGTCTGAATCCATATATGAACATCAATGCTTCACATGATTTATTATATAGGCATGAGCTAAGCAGGTACTAAAACTGCTCACTATGCCCAACAACCACCCTAATAAGATGTTGAAACCTGACACAATCTGCTTACCTACTGTTCTTCCCCCATAGACTGCCCCATACTGGTCTTGGCCCCCATCCCTACTAGTCATAGCCACCCCCAAAAGCTACCTCCTAAACGACTCAAACTACAAGTTCTTATTCTTGTCATTGTGGCAATAAACAACTTTTTGCAGACTAGAAGTAGGATGTTTTGCAGTTATTAAATCTAGATATTGATGCGCAACACACTCCAAAGATGAAACAAAAAATATTTTTTGCTTCAAACAGGCACTGCATGAGGCAGGCCTGGAGGTGTCTGTGAGTTGATGCTGGCACAGCACTACAAGCCCTATATAAAGTCTATGGGAGACCCAAATTCAGGGGTCCGAGGGTTGATCCAAGGGGGGCCAAAGGGGCTGTTACCCCTGCCGAAGCCTAAAATAGCGTCTTTTGCCTACCAAAAGATCCAAATTTAGGCCCTTTAAAATACTATATTTTCGGGATTTCTTGATGGAGCCCCCTCCAAAACATTGATTTCGTTTCTCCAAAAGTTTCTCCTGGTTCCGCCAATGAGGGGTCCGACCCCCAAGGATTTCCACGCACGGGCTTAGAGAGATAGGTACCTAGGTACCCAGTTACAAGTGCCCCACTTGAGTCCCCGACTCGGCATACCAGTAAGCACAGCGGCAAAAAGTCTGCCTTCACTGCAGCACTTATATCAGCTTTAAGCAGTATTTCTATATCATACTAAGTACGAAACTGACTGATGAACACCTATACTTACTCTCGCCACCTTGCCACCACATGCGGAACAAAGATAGCAACAGATATTTTCCTTCCTCTTCCCTGCCTCTCCGCTCTCTATATTTTTACAGCGCCTAATCTATAAATACATATTTACAGCGCCTAATGCGGCGGCTGGCGCAGTGCGGTGAAGGCCGAGCCGCTCAGCTGATTATTGGCGTTTCAACCGTCCGATAGATGTCACTAGTGTTTGTCATCTCTGTAGGACAGAAATATGGCGAGTAACGGCGCATTTGAGACAAGCGACTTGGAATGCAGTAAACGGTTTATGTATTGCTTGATTTGGTGGTGCGGGGGGTGGAAGAAAGAGGCAGGAAGGTTCAGTTTGTATTTTTCTTATAAAGTTTCACACTCACTTGGTTTTTGTTCCATTTGTTTTTAGTCCGGTTTTTGCTCCATGGTCGCCGGTTATTTTCTGGCGTTCATATTTTTCCTTCTACCTACGTTATTATTTGCCCCAATCTCAATCTGATAACATGCTCGCCTACTTCCTTTTGTTCTGTACTGTACCATATGCCTATGAAATCATCATCAACTTTCTATTTCATTTTTCACATAGACAGCAAAAACAAGCATAGGAAGGGAACAGCAAAAGAAGAGATCAGCAAGGCAAAGCAATAAGGAGCTACAGAATAGAACTTCACAGGCACACAGTGTAGAATGAAAGGAAGTAGGCGACCAGTTATCAGCTTAGAGCAAATGATGACAACCTAGGTAGAAGGAACAGAACATCAGCCGCCAGCAAATAAACAGCAATCATGGAACGAGAAAAAAACAGATGGGGCCATGCAAAACAAGCCTGATCAGCAACTAATCAGTAACTAATGGACACCCGATAATGGAATCAAACCAAAACTAAAAACAACACAAACACAATCCAAAGCCTTACCTTAGATGGTTGGGACTTTATAAGGTATGCCAGGTGCCTGTCTTGCCCCTTCTCATCGAGCTCAGGATGTGTTTCATTACAGAAGGCTAAGTTGGGAATATGTACAGTTTCTGAATATGTACAGTTAGTTGGGAATATGTACAGTTCATAAGCTCTCCCCAGAACTTATCGATACTGTTCTTGAAGGAGTTTGTCGACGGTGACTCCACCACCCATGCCGGGAGGCTGTTCCAGTCCGAGATTGTGCATGCTCTGAAGTGGTTCCTCTTTACTCTTGAGTCTGCTTGAGGCTTCCCCACTTTGAAATGGTGCCCTCGAGTGGAGACTTCAGGAGTGTCCAGGAAGAACTCCTCTCTTGTCACCCCCCAGCAGGCCGTTCATAAGTTTGTACACAAACAACATGTTACCTCTCTTGCATCTATACCAGAGGGATGGAAGCTTCAGGGCACTGAGTCTCTGCTCGTAGTCAAGGTTCTGTAGAGAGGGCACCAATTTTGTTGTGCAGCGCTGCACTCTCTCTACCAGGAGCTGGTCGGCCTTATTGAACGGACCCCACACCATGTTAGCATACTCCAAGTGTGGACGCACTAGGGCCTTGTACAAAAGTGGGAGCACCTGCTGATCTATGTGAACGAAAGATCTCCTAATGACACCCAGAATTTGGCTGGCCAAAAGCAAAAACAAATATAAAGAAACAAACAGAAAAAGACATGTTCAGAGAGGCCAAATTATGACACTAATTGAATCAAACCAAAAACGAAAGAAAGAAAAGAACACCTAACTTTGTCCATACTAACATGTTAAGGGCAGCTGGTTAGGTTCAGCATGTAGACCATGTTTGAGAATTTGGGCCAACTTAAACCTCTTGACCTGGTTGTGCATGCCAATTTTTTATATTTTCAAAGATATTTTAGCCTACAACATACCTGTAATAATGGTCATAATAAAACCCCAACCCAATGCGAATGATACCACATGATGGTTTTGGGAATGCAAAACAGGAAATATGCCAATTTGATGTTGAATAGGACTATCCACACAGTGATACTAATGTGATGCTTGCACCTATTTACAAATCATTGTATACAAAGAAATAAACATTTTCAAAAATTGTATGTTCAAAATTATTTTTACCTTGATTGGATCTTGGAGGAATACATTAACATCCATGTATGTAGCAATAAATTGGTAGGATTGGCTGCAAATCATTATTTGCATTATGAACACCTTGCTGTTAACTGTTTGCTTGTTCTTAATTTTATTTGCTGTTTAATTGTTTTGGCATTATATTTCTGCTCAGTTTGTTCTGTTGGGCCCATCTTGTTTTGTTATTTCCTGTCATCTCACTGTGTTGTGTCACTTTGTTCCGTTTTTGCTCCTTCTACCTATGTTGACCATATGCTCTAATCTGATAACATGACTCGCCTACTTCTTTTTGCTCTATACTATATGCCTATGGAGTGACTTCTATTATGTTGCTCTTTATTGCTTTGCCTTACCCATGTCTTCTTTTGCTGTTCTCTACCTTTACTTCTATCCCATCTTCATGTAAAAATGACATAAAAATTGATGGCGATGATGATAGAACCACAGGCAATGCTCAAGTTATCTTCCCGACCCAGGGGATGGGCTGGGTGGGTTAAAAATGGACAAATGGAAATTGTTTCGTGTGATCATGAAGATCTCGTAGGCTGTACTTGAGCTCCATGGCTGCAGGATTTCTTGCACTTTTTTCAGAACATATTTTTTTCAACATTTATTTATTTATTAACAAAGCACCAGTACAATGAGCATCTCAATGCACATAAAGATAACCACATCCATCCTCCTATGGGCACCTCATCAGTGGCCCCAGCTCCCCTATTCCTCCCTCTCCCCCATACACATCAGATCGCATAACATACATCAGAATCAGATCACTTTCCCATGTCTCCTAACACATATGCCACAATATAGCATTTTTTGTGGCTGTGAAATACATGTATGGACTGATATAGCACACGTGGCCCCTCATTGTCCCACCAGATAAGTGTTGCGTCCCCCGCAAAATCAAGAACCCGGAGCCACCGAGAATCTAGTGTTCGGGACACACCCCTGCACTGCAATTTTTTCACCGGAAAATTGTGTATTTGTGCACATTCTAGCCGAAGCGATCTTAATTACCCACACCTGAGGCACCACAGGCAGAAGGGACACTTCTCAACAAATAATGACGGCACTAGCTCATAAGTGGCTTGGTGTTAACAAAAACTGTAAACGTTTGCCCGTTTTGATTTAAAGAGCGTTATTATCTGAACAAAAGCGACACCTATGACACTCCCAGCTGAATACGAGTAAAGAAAGCAAAACCTAAGCCAGGGATCATGTTATGTGGACTCATTCCTGGCTAGTCACAATCGGAGTAAGCAGAGGAAGCGGACGGTTACTTTTCAGCACAAGTATGTAGAAACAGAACTCCAGGTACGACTGCATTCGATTCAGAAACTGCACACAACTCCACAACACATAATTTACACACCCTGCACTCATTTACAACACCACTTCTTCCGAAATTGAGGGGCAAAATACGCAGCAATACAGTATGTGGAAGTGTGCGCCAGAACTGTCTCTATTCTTTCCTACAGAGCGTTGTAGTTCATCCCGTCGCCGCAGCGGCGCCACCGTCTACTTGAACCGTCAATAGCAGTGATGCGTTCGACCACGGGGGGAGAAGTGAATACGGCTGGTGACATAGCCTGGGGGCAATGGTGACAATGGCACTTTATCACCATTCGTGTCACCAGCCCATGCTGAGAGATAGGCGAGGGCCTGAACTTTTTCGACCCCTAGGATCGAATATGGCTCGAATAATTCACCACATTTACCAAATACAGTTAGTCGAACAAAGCTTATGGCGAAGACGGTTAAAATGGGTCAATCCGAGATTTTGCAGATTTTGCAGTGTATGAGAATTAGAGGTGCCATTTTTGTAAATCGACTTGTGACTTTTGTCACCCGGTGGAACTCCATCTGTCACCATTTAGAATGGCAAAATGGCAACTTTTTCGACCCCTGGTCGGGGGTTCGATCCTCGTTACGAGCGGCACTGCTTACTAACTCTCAACGTGTGTGGTTCTTGGCGCGAACGGCGATTATGATTGGTGTATTTAGGGTCACGTGACCTCGTTGCCCCCAAAAACTGTCGGTCTGGCTCCAGACGTCCATGAAGTTAGCGACGGATTCGCATTCCGGATTCAGCGACGGATTCGCCCGAAATGGCGTCTCCTACGATTTCGCTCAAATTCACACCATAGGCTCCCCGTGCCCTCAGCAACTCACCCCTAAAGTGATTTTCTGTCACATTCACCCGTTCACCCGCTAGAGGTAAAAAGTGAAATTCACCCGAAACGGCGTCTCCTGCGATTTCGCTCAAATTCACACCATAGCCTCCCCGTGCCCTCAGCAACTCACCCCTAGAGTGATTTTCTGTCACATTCACCCGTTCACCCGCTAGAGGTGAAAAAGTGAAATTCATCCGAAACGGCGTCTCCTGCGATTTCACTCAAATTCACACCATAGGCTCCCCGTGCTCTCAGCAACTCACCCCTAAAGTGATTTTCTGTCACATTCACCCGTTCACCCGCTAAAGGTGAAAAAGTGAAATTCACCCGAAACGGCGTCTCCTGCGATTTCGCTCAAATTCACACCATAGGCTCCCCGTGCCCTCAACAACTCACCCCTAAAGTGATTTTCTGTCACATTCACCCGTTCACCCGCTAGAGGTGAAAAAGTGAAATTCGCCCGAAATGGCGTCTCCTCCGATTTCGCTCAAATTCACACCATAGGCTCCCCGTGCCGTCAGCACCTCACCCCTAAAGTGACTTTCTGTCACATGCACCCGTTCACCCGCTAGAGGTGAAAAAGTGAAATTCACCCAAAGTGGCGTGTCCTGCGATTTCGCTCAAATTCACACCATAGGCTCCCGTGCCCTCAGAAACTCACACCTAAAGTTATTTTCCGTCACATTCACCCGATCAGCCTATGGTGTGAATTTGAGCGAAATCGCAGGAGACGCCGTTTCGGGTGAATTTCACTTTTTCACCTCTAGCGGGTGAACGGGTGAATGTGACAGAAAATCACTTTAGGGGTTAGTTGCTGAGGGCACGGGTAGCCTATGGTGTGAATTTGAGCGAAATCGCAGGAGACGCCATTTCGGGCGAATCCGTCGCTGAATCCGACGCTGAAGATGCCGGTTCGCTTGAATTTCACTTTTTCACCTCTAGCGGGTGAACGGGAGATTGTGACGGAAAATCACTTGAGCTGTGAGTTGCTGAGGGCACGGGGAGCCAATGGTGTGAATTTGAGCGAAATCGGAGGAGACGCCATCTCGGGCGAATCCGTCGCTGAATCCGACGCTAAAGACGCCGGTTAGGGAGAATTTCACCTTTTCACCTCTAGCGGGTGAACGGGTGAATGTGACAGAAATCACTTTAGGGGTGAGTTGCTGAGGGCACGGGGAGCCTATGGTGTGAGTTTGAGCGAAATCACAGCAGACGCCATTTCGGGTGAATTTCACTTTTTCACTTCTAGCGGGTGAACGGGTGAATGTGACAGAAAATCACTTTAGGGGTGAGTTGCTGAGGGCACGGGGAGCCTATGGTGTGAATTTGAGCGAAACCGCAGGAGACGCCGTTTGGGGTGAATTTCACTTTTTCACCTTTAGCGGGTGAACGGGTGAATGTGACAGAAAATCACTTTAGGGGTGAGTTGCTGAGGGCACGGGGAGGCCATGGTGTGAATTTGAGCGAAATCGCAGGAGACGCCGTTTCGGGTGAATTTCACTTTTTCACCTCTAGCGGGTGAACGGGTGAATGTGACAGAAAATCACTCTAGGGGTGAGTTGCTGAGGGCACGGGGAGCCTATGGTGTGAATTTGAGCGAAATCGCAGGAGACGCCGTTTCGGGTGAATTTCACTTTTTCACCTCTAGCGGGTGAACGGGTGAATGTGACAGAAAATCACTTTAGGGGTGAGTTGCTGAGGGCACGGGGAGCCTATGGTGTGAATTTGAGCGAAATCGCAAGAGACGCCATTTCGGGCGAATCCGTCGCTGAATCCGAATGCGAATCCGTCGCTAACTTCATGGACGTTGGCTCCAGCCCTACCCCCTCCCTCCCTCTCCCCGATCGACCGACCCTCGGCGTCCCATGGTCACTGTATGCCAAAGAGCAATTAAATAGAATCATACGGTGTCTCACTGTAAAAGCAAATACAGTATTTCTGGCATAGGTGGATCCAGGATTGCCCTTCGAGGTGGGGGCACCTTCCCTGGGGTGGCCACCATCCGGACCAGAGGGGCGCCACTTGCCACTTTTGACCGGCAAAACCTATCAGGTGGGTGCCAAATCCTATTGGTGGGCGTCGATTTTCACATCCTGGTGGGGAGGGGGGTGGGAAGCAACGCATTTCAGGGGGGCGCCATAAACCTTTCAGGGGGCGCCGTGACCATTTCAGAGGGCGCCGAGGGTCGATCGGGGGGCACGTGCCCCCTTGCCCCCCCTGGATCCGCTTATGGTTTCCAGCGTCTCTCCAGAGCCCTGTTCCAGCTGTCAGCACAGTTTTGTCAGCAGGACCTCTAACCGTTCCTCCAGAAAAGTAATATCAGCGCCATAATCGCCTCTTGTTTGTGCTAAGCAAAGGGAACTCAAACCTTTACACCATTAAAAAATATTAGACTGCCACTTTGTGCACTTACTATTTTTCATCAGCGCAAACAGCAGGACGTCAGCCCGTAAAACATCTAGAACTAGTTCCCGGGGAGAGGCTACAGCCCTGTGACGTAGGCGCAACGCGGTCCGCTGATTGGTGCTGACAAAACTCTGCTGACAGCTGGAACAGGGCTCAGATTACTGAAGCCCTGTTCCAGCTGTCAGCACAGTTTTGTCAGCAGGACCTCTAACTTCTCCTCCAGAAAAGTAACATCAGTGCCATAATCGCCTTTTGTTTGTGCTAAGCAAAGGGAACTCAAACCTTTACACCAGTAAAAAATATTAGACTGCCATTTCGTGCACTTACTATTTTTCATCAGTGCAAACAGCAGGCCGTCAGCCCGTAAAACCTCTAGAACTAGTTCCCGGGGAGAGGCTACAGTCCTGTGACGTAGGCGCAACGCGGCCCGCTGATTGGTGCTGACAAAACTCTGCTGACAGCTGGAACAGGGCTGAAGTAAAGGTAGGGCTTTAGGGAGAGTAAAGGGACGGCTAGTAGAGTAAAGGTAATTTTTATATCCCGCGTCTTCGATCACATTTATGTATTACATGCGCCAGTTTGGAAACAGGCGACATCGCCTTTGTGTTTGAAAAGATCATTATCTGTAGCATACTGCTAAAAAGCAGTGCTTGATTGGGTGTTATTTACCCATTCTTATTTAAAGCAAATCAACACTCAGATTTATTTCGTTGACATCTTGCTGCTGGAGCAATTGAATACGGGTGGAGCTGACGTAGGAATGGCGCGAGCTGCGTCGTCTCTTTAATAACCTTGAGAGTATCGTCCTTGTATATTTTTGGCGCCGCTTCCAGCGAAGAGGAGGGGGAAGGGGAAGTAGAATTGGTGTGCTGCTGCCCCATTAGTGTATGAGAATGAGACAATAGCAATTGATAGCAATTTTCAATAAAAAAACAGGGGTAGGCTGCGCACTTCAACTTACATACGGCCCGTATTCTTGGTAAGTCCATTACAATTGCTGGGTATCAAGATTGGAACGGATCAGTTGAATGAATTCCAAAAATTGATGATACGACCAAAGTAAAATTAAGAGTTTTTTGCTGTGGTGTTCCATCCTGCATTTTTTGTCCTTGAATATTCTCAAGAATGTGTATGATCCAACCAGACTTGGCTATCTGATAATTCTGGGGAATGTGCCATTGTTCATTCCTTTTCATTCCAGGGATGGAATTGGTACCATAAACCTGTGCAGTAGAGTATGCATGAGCAAAATCAGCATGGCCAACACACAGCAAATAAAAGCACATGATAATAGGGCGGACTTAGGCAGGGCAAGGTCCTGCCTTGTTTTCTGGGTGCTTGAGCATAGTCTGTGGGTTTTAGCTCTGATGGTGGTATGGATTTATTTGACACATTATTTGTTTGAACAAGATCATCAAACTAGGGGTGAGCTCAGATTTATATTGTAAGAAAAAGTGGAGTGAAGGAAATGGGCACAGGCAACAGCAGCCAGTGTGCAAAGTATGGCATTTTCGACGAGATCTTGTCAGTGCGAGTGCCCTTGGAGACAGGAGCGAGTAGTGTGAATTTTATCAACCTGGTGCGAATTTGCGAGACTGGTGCTAGGAAGGTGACATTGAAAACCAAAAAATAATGGCTGAATAGTTATAAAGACACAGGAGGGGACCTTATAAAAATTCCTTAGCTAACTAACTAATAAGAGATGTCACATTGCATAGTGTGGGTAGGAATGTGTGGGTTTTTCTCCCTGGTATATGGCAGATTGGTGCAAATTTTTTAGGCTGGTGGTGCAATAATTTTGGATGGCTGGTGCGACTCGTCTGGCATGCTGCCATACTTTGCAGACTGGAACAGCGGGACTGTGGGTATTGCCCAGCCCCCTCCAACAGCAAGCGCAGACCACCAGATGTGACATCACTCCTCGTAGCATATAACATGGGAAAATTAAATGATTAAATATCCAAATTTTTGCAAAAAGAGGCCCGGAATCAAAAAGAAAATGTTTATTCATTGCCATTGGGATAAATTTGATGTCTGTGTATTCTCACAAATTTGTAAGTGGGAAGTGCTGTTAGCAGCCATTAGCACACAGCTCAATGGTGAAGGAATTCCTCCACCCCCAGGTGATGTCACTCGGGAGTGGAAGAATCCCTCTTGAGCGCACCTGTAAGTAAAGGTATCTTGGGTATTGCCAGGGTAACAGGACGGCTACATCAATTTTTAGTATGTGCACCATGAGTCTATTGGGATAATTTGAGGCTAGATTACCAAAAAAGCAAAATTTTGTGTTTAATTTTTAGGAAGTTAATGAGTAAAAACATAGCAGATACTTCATAATAGTAAAATAAACATTTGAGCATTGTCCTCTAGTTGTATTGTAGGAGGAAATAGTAGATTCTTCCAAATTTAGCTTCAATATGGGTTCTGCTCGATAGAGGTGAACACTGTGCTTTTGATTTGATTTATTTATTGCTGAACGAGACGCTCTTTGGTGAGATGCATGCTTTTACACATTTGGACTTGTTTTCGCCACTTACATGTCCTGAAGGTGGACTATTTACTTTTGATTATGGTATTTTTATCTTGTGTGGTATCTAAGCAACATCTAAGTCATATTTTGAATACTGCTTTCCAGCATATTGTTCAAATTGTATTCCAAAATGGTTTTGAATTTAACTTATAAGTATTAATAATGATGTATGATAGTAATGAGTAATAATGACTAATAATAAGTCATTGCTGATGCATTGCTTGCTTTACAGCTATGAATTGCTAAGGAGCAGGCCAGAAGCTTACTCATGCCTGGAAGCGAGGTAGTGACAATGCCTCATCCTGTGATACAAACTTCCAGTATGATCGCAGTAGATGAGAGAAGTGATGAGGTGTATGAACAGTTCAAGGAGATGTGCTTTGATCTCAATATGGACAAGCTCTCAGAAAGAGAGGCTTGGAATAGCTACTGCCAAGTTAAACAGAACTACTCTCTGGAGGTGAGTGCATCATTTGGTTTGTCAAGCTGCAATGTGGTTTCATCACAGCACTTTCTGTTGTTTCATGTGTGAATGGCGCCCAGTTTGAGGAAATATATTATTGGGCTGCTTTGTGGTATTGACCTGTTGCATTGTGTTTTCTCTCGATCTCAATTAAACGTGGAAGTGAGCTTAATTTATTGCCGAATTGTCACTTAGTTCTGAAACCAGAAACAGATTAGCAATAACTTCTGATTTTCAACTGGTTCCAAATTCTCTTGATCACCGATTTGGGTGTGCGGGGATATTCGGACAGTTTTAAAAATGGCAGATTAAATGGATAGCGGCAGAGTAAGTGCGTGTTTGCTGCACACATGGTGACGGCCCGGTGCCGGCAGGGGAACCGACTGCACTGGCTGGCCTGTGCGCTGTACGTGGCCTGCCGGAAAACCTCCGTGCCGGCGGTGGCTGAGCAGACGGCACCCATGCAGGGCAACTTCATCAGCCTCACCAGGCTCTTGCGCTTTAGCAGATTCAGGTGGGATGGTGCGCAGACATTTAGTTGTCGTCCAGGGCCGGTGGAACAGTAAAGTCACATTGAAAGGCTTTCTTTTAATGTTGTGTGCACTAACTTGGATCATGGTTGGAACTAATCCTTGATGATATTGTTTTTTTCGTTTCCTTTTTCTACTTCGAGCTCGCACCTGCGTATAGCGCGGATTGGTTTAGGAGCTGTTTTGGTACCTTCGTCGAATTTGCTAATCTTCGGAAAAAATGTTTCAGCTTGCTGGAGTTTTTCGACAAGTCCAAGAAGTGGGCGGAGATGTCCAACCTGCCGCACCCGTTCCAGCGGAATCTTGGATGCCCTGGAGCGGAATTTCGCCGTTTCGACCTTTCTGTTCAATAAGTACTACGAGCCCATGTTTAAGATAATCTACACCGACCCGGCCGATGACCCGCCGCGACTGCCGAAACCCCGCAAACAGAGGTATGGACCACCAGCCTGACATGCAGATTAGTGACTCCACGGCAGATCGACAAAAAATCTCGAAATTACACCTTACATCTGTATGATATCGTATGGTATCATGATATGTATGGTATATTTATGTTATATGATTCAGAGCAGTCTGATGGATGTTTTTCTGTGAAATATATGTGTATGGACTCAATATATGTTACGTTTCTATGATAGATTATCCAAAGTGTTATATGCGGCGTAAAATCATGTAGTGTCAGTAAAATTTGCGCAGAATCAACGGTTTTTTGGTTAATATTTGACAGAACTGAGGCTGAGCAAAAAAGTAGTTTTTAAAGAAAATAACAGCCTTATTTTAATACAAGTACGATAGATATGTAGATATTTAAATTGGGAACTATGAAACAACATTTTGCAAGACAGTTTTGAGAAATTATTATTTTACAAATGTTTTATAGTTTAAATGTGAAAAAAGAATTCAAGTTTTAACAATCTTGCCACGAAGCTTTTTCCATTTCCTATTGCCAGAACTAGAGCTCAACAAAGGTATCTTTAAGCGGAAAATATCTTAAGCGTAACAAATGTACGTTTGTTTTCTCAATTTATCTTGTATTTCACTTTTTACTTAAAGTGCACTGTAAATTTAAAGTATCGATGTTCACCGGTGGACCCAGGAGCGCCGTTTGGGGGGAGGTGGGTGGCGCAACTCGGAAAAAATCGTAAAAAATTGTTTTAAGAAATTCGGCTAAATTTTGCCCATTTTGGGGAGGGGCCATGGCACCTTGACCCTCCTCTAAATCCGCTAGTGTCCATGCTAACGCAGCGTACAACTTTGAGCCAAAATGTGATGGAGAAATCAAACCAACACCCTAGTGTTTGTCTTAGAAAAAAACACTGCATGCGCCTTAAAATCACGTGTTGACCTAAGGTCACGTGACACAAGGTAATTATCGTTACTCTTATTAGTGATCATCGCTTGGTGCAGTCTGTTTATGGTACTAAAATTTGAATGCGATAGTTTTTAAGTTAGGTATGTGCTATGTGTGCTAGCTTGCAGGACGGTTGCGACGGTCCCTCTGCGTGAGTTTTTGTGGTCTATACAGTAACCCGCTGTCTGTCGCAGACGCGGCGCTTGCACGGCTGGGGAGCTGTTCCAGTTCACCTGGTCTCTGTTTGTGCTGGTCAAGTCCAGCATCCCCTCCGTCTCGTCCGACCTGGTCAGTACGTACCACCTGCTGCTGGCCGGTGTCGACTTCATCTACGGCGTCACCGTCGCCGCCGATCGGCGTGACCTGCTCAACTCCAGCTTCCCAGGTGAGGCCGCTGCGGGGCGCCACCGTCCATGCGAAGTTCGGGCCATCTGTACCCTTACGACTTGATTCAGTGGCGGATCCAAGCGGGGCTATGGGGCTCAAGCCCCTCTCGTGTATTTATATGAAGGCGGAGGCTGATCCAAGGCAATGGCGGGGGAGGCCCGAGCCCCCTAACCCTCCCCCCAGATGAAGTCCGGGGTCCTCTACTGACTTCGTTTTATGTTTAGTTAGTTATTTGGGCTTAGGGGGCGCACCAGCCTGGTAAGGCCATATAGCGCCCAGTCGTTTTATGTTTTGGAGGATGATTAGTTGATTTGGTGTGATGTAGTGTTCATCTGAGGAGGGACCTCATATGTGCGCGTAGTGGAGGGTCAGCAGGGGATGAAAGCCGTCTTAAGGATAGAATGCACGAGGGAGGTACTGGGCATGGCTGTACCGCTAAATTTCGGGATGGTGGTGGGACTGGTCAGTCCGAATGTCGACTATCTTCGAGTGATGGCTTTGTTTCAATATACTGGTGTAATGAAGGAAGATGCCAGTTTCAGACACGATATCTCCATATTCTATTGTGTTTGAAAGCTTCCTCAGCTTAAAAGAACCCTTAGGGATTTGTTTGCGCAGTCTTGTTTTTCACTCGTTGCTTCCTCGCCACTGCGGATTGCTGCTCGCTCAAGCTGACTGTGCTCGGGCATCTTATGCCATGTTTTAATGCTGGTCAGGGCTGCTGTTGCTGCCAGGGTGAGCTTTACGGAAAAGGTTTGTCCGGTGGCCTGGCGTCAGTGCCTATTCTGGATGATGGGAGTTTTAGAGCACCTCAGCTACTAAGGCTATATTTGCCGGAGACGCCTGCTCTGGAAAATGTTAATCAGCAAATATGAAAATGAACGGGAAGGATGCTGACGTTAGACACTCTTTGACGTTCTGTCCCTCTGCGGTTTCAGCACTGCCGGACAACTTTGACTCTAGCGACTACGCGCCGCCTGCGGAGGTCCCCTCGGCGCTCGAGTACCTATGTAAACAATTTGACGGCCTCATCGTGGAGGCCAAGAGCATCCGACAGCACGTGTGGAGGGAGAAGATGGAGGAGATGTTTGAAGCCAAGGTAAGCTTCACTGCGAAGCGAGGCTTAGAGCAGTCTTGAAACATGAATTTCTCAGGAATTGTTGCATGGGACTTGGAGGCTTTTGGAAAATCTTATGTTGAGGCTTATTTTCAAGCACTTAAGACACCAGTGCAGTAATTTTTACTACCGTCTGATTGGGGCCAGGGACCCACCCTAAGTTCCCTGAAGTGGTATGTGCTTTGAAGGGCATGAGATCTTGTCAAAGGCGTATCCATTTATTTATTGATTTTTTAACCTTATTAGGACCACTCCCAGCACTGCCATGGAAAGGGAAACAGGAACCTCTCATTGTTAATACATTGGAGATGCCCATTTTTCCTTTGCACGGCAGAGCAGGCACACCCGCCCAACGACATGGTGTATTGGTTAGTCACCTCCACGAGTAGTCTCTATTTTTACCGCTGAAGTGTATGCTATCTTCTGGGGTTCATGACACGTACTTCACAACTCTGGAGACCGGGTCCACCCGGCCAGCTCACTGGTTACACTGCAGTCACGCCGCCAGCCGCCCCTCGGGCTTCGATGACCGGGTCCACCCGGCCAGCTCACTGGTTACACTGCAGTCACGCCGCCAGCCGCCCCTCGGAGACCGGGTCCACTCAGCCAACTCACAGGGTGCACTGCAGTCACGCCGCCAGCCACCCCTCGGCTCGTTCTTAACAACTGCCTAGACTCGAAACATGACTGTTAGTTTCCTTTGGGTACCAAGCAGCTCTGGGGTGTCAGGCAATGAGAGGGCACTGTTATATCTGACGCATCGGCTTAAACTTCCCATCAGTTGCCTCACAACGAACGAGCTCGTGAAAGAACTACAGGCGAGGTGGGGCACGGCTTAACTAGACGCTTAAATGTCTGCGACCTAGAATAGGAACATGAGACTAGATTAACGAACAACAAAAGAGAATGGATGTGAAATCGACTAGGCGACGAATTGAGCCCACATGCAGGATCCGCACTGAATCTGCCCAGCTCTGGACCATGCATCGTCCCTCGTTATGGGACCCACTGTTGAGCATGTACCAGACACAGCCGCGGGCTGCGAGAAGCTGGGACTAGCCTGCAGCAAGTTCCCCCACCCGCACCAGTGGTCTACTTACTCGATGACAGAAAATTGGAAGGTGTATAGTGTTTTGCAATTTTATAAAGATAGGATTTGATACCTGTAACCCCCCCCGACCAAGCCAGGTGAAATAATGGAAACCAGGGTAACCATAGACCAGAATTTAGTCGTAAGCTAATCGTACACATTTACGATATGGGTCAGGCTATATCCAATGAAGTTTATTATTTTGGACACGTCGTTGCAAAATCAACCCACTGTGTGCCGTGCAACCCGCGTACTCTCAGCTAACACCGTGGTCCGCGCAGACACTGCAGGGGGACGAGGAGACCCTGGGCGGCATCCTGGACGTGGACTTGTTTGAACCCAACTGGAAAACTGTCAACAAGCGGTACGAGGAGTACCTGCTCACCTGCGGTAACTTCGACGAGCGCACCTTCCTGGGGGAGCAGGCTGGCCTGGAGATCGGTACACCGAGCAAGGCCAACAACTTCACCGTCACCGCCGGAGACCTCGCCGAGAGGATCCACGTGCGCAGAAACATCATGCTCAATCAGTCTCAGGTACGGGCGGCGCCATTCAACTTTTGCGTGCTTTTAAAGCAGAGAAAGCAATGGAAAGGTGGAATCATTGTGGATAGTAACGTATTACCCGAATGATGATTAGCCTCGTAGATTCTGCTCTAGTTTTCGTTGCCAAACCATTATACATTTTATCTCTGGTTGACGTCAACTGAATCAATACGCAGGAAGGCTCGTGCAGACAGGCAGGAATCAGTCAAGTAAACCACACTGATCATTTACTTTCAGTGTGAAGTCTTAAACTGTTTGTTTTGCTATCAGTGTTTTTTAAGAAAACCGTTAGATAGTCTTCGCTTAAAATGAACATCATATCTGCCTTGCCGATGTGACCCTGTACTCTGCTGTGACTCCGTCTCCCGCTGTTGTGACTCCTTCTCCTGCTGATGTGACCCTGTTTCCTACTGATGTGTCCGTCTCCTGCTGATGTTACCCCGTCTCCTGCTGACAGATGTGACCCTGTTTCCTGCTGATGTGATCCTGTCTCCTACTGATGTGACCCTGTCTCCTGCAGATGTGACCCTGTCTTCTGCTGATGTGACCATGTCTTCTGCTGATGTGACCGTCTCCTGCTGATGTGACCCCGTCTCCTGCTGATGTGACCCTCTGTCCTGCTGATGCGACCCTCTTTCATGCTGATGTGGCCCTGTCTCCTGCTGATCTTACCATCTCCTGCTGGTGTGACCCCGTCTCCTGCTAATGTGACACTGTCTCCTGCTGGTGTGACCCCGTCCCCTGCTAATGTGACCCCGTCTCCTGCTGCTGCTGCAGAACTCGGTGTTAATGCCATCGACGCCGTTGACTGGGCGCGGTTTTCTGCGGGCGGACAGCGCTCAGCCACCGCCCGCCGCCACACCTATCGCCGCCTCCATGTACTCCGTCAGTCGTCTGCAGGCGCTGCTGGAGGGACGCGGGCCCCAGCCCAGTCCCCAGCTCGCTGCCGTGCTCAGGTAGGCAGGTTGTAACGGCGCTAGTTCGACAGTCGTGCTCCAGCTAGAGAGCTCTCACCGAAGCACGGCTGTCGTAAAAACTTCAGGTGGTTGGTTCTTGAGTTTTTATCGCCATCAGATAATCTTGGAGAACGTTCAGGGATCTTATTGGCAGAAATCGAGGGCAAGTTGAACAAAAATTAAAATCTTTACCGGGGTCCGAAATCAGCCACATGTTCAGCTCCGTCCGATCCACTTCATCAACTGCTGGGGGATTCATTTGGATATCAGATTGCCAGCTTGTGCTTTCCTAACCGTAGGGAGTGGATTTCTTCGACGTCTCTCTCCCGCCAGCTCCTGCTTTCCCCGCCGTAGGGAGTGGATGTCCTGGACGTCTCTCTCCCGCCAGCTCGTGCTTTCCCGACCGTAGGGAGTGGATGTCTCCCACGTCTCTCTCCCGCCAGCTCGTGCTTTCCCCGCCGTAGGGAGTGGATGT
This sequence comes from Lepas anatifera, assembly GCA_034440635.1. NCBI lineage: Eukaryota > Metazoa > Arthropoda > Thecostraca > Lepadidae > Lepas > Lepas anatifera. Next base: position 1,317,450 of record JAOTON010002176.1, read on the forward strand.
CCTCGAAGTCTCTCTCCCGCCAGCTCGTGCTTTCCCCGCCGTAGGGAGTGGATGTCCTCGAAGTCTCTCTCCCGCCAGCTCGTGCTTTCCCCGCCGTAGGGAGTGGAGTCTCCCACGTCTTTCTCCCGCCAGCTCGTGCTTTCCCCGCCGTAGAGACTGGATGTCCTGGACGTCTCTCTCCCGCCAGCTCGTGCTTTCCCCGCCGTAGGGAGTGGATGTCCTCGACGTCTCTCTCTCTCTCCCGCCAACTCGTGCTTTCCCCGCCGTAGGGAGTGGATGTCCTCGACGTCTCTCTCTCCTGCCAGCTCGTGCTTTCCCCGCCGTAGGGAGTGGATGTCCTCGACGTCTCTCCCGCCAGCTCGTGCTTTCCCGACCGTAGGGAGTGGATGTCTCCCACGTCTCTCTACCGCCAGCTCGTGCTTTCCCCGCCGTAGGGAGTGGATGTCCCCCATGTCTCTCTCCCGCCAGCTCGTGCTTTCCCCACCGTGGGGAGTGGATGTTTCCCACGTCTCTCTCCCGCCAGCTCCTGCTTTCCCCACCGTGGGGAGTGGATGTCTCACACGTCTCTCTCTCTCCCGCCAGCTCCTGCTTTCCCGACTGTAAGGAGTGGATGTCTCCCCAGCTTGTGTTTATCCCGCCGTGGGGAGTGGATGTCCCCCACGTCTCTCTCCCGCCAGCTCGTGCTCGCCGGACCCCACGGAGCAGATCGCGGGTCGGGTGTCGGAGTTTGCGGCGGAGCTGCGGGCGGCGGCGGTGGCACCGGAGCAGGCGAACGACCTGGTGGAGCGCCGCTTCCACCTGGCTGCCGCCTTCTACTACAAGATGTTGGAGAACGTGGTGATTTCGGAACGGAGACGGAAACCTGAGGTGAACCTGCTGGTAAGTTCTGATGGTGAAATTACTGTGTGAATCTCGCGGACCTGTGGTTTTAATATTTCACAATCATTTTTCGATGCTAATTTTCTCGTAGTATGCTTTAACATACCCCAGCTTTGAAAGAGCAATGCGATCCGCCATCCACAGATGGAACATCTGACAAATCATTTCCTCGATGTCCTCTTGTGTGCTAGCTCCCCCCCCCAGCGACAGGTTCTACAGCCGTAACCCGTCTTATCTGTGCTGGCTCTGCTAGTTTTTCAACCCTGATCCCTGCGATGGGCTCTGATAGTTCGTGAACCCTCTGCTAGGCTGATCTCTGACCTGATTGTTTGGTAACCCTGGTCTCTGCGCTAGGCTCTGCTGGGTTAATCTGCTAGCTCTCTGCTGGGTTAATCTGCCAGCTCCCTGGTGGGTTAATCTGCTAGCTCCCTGCTGGGTTAATCTGCCAGCTCCCTGGTGGGTTAATCTGCTAGCTCCCTGGTGGGTTAATATGCTAGCTCCCTGGTGTTTTAATCTGCTAGCTCTCTGCTGGGTAAATCTGCTAGCTCTCTGCTGGGTTAATCTGCTAGCTCTCTGCTGGGTTAATCTGCCAGCACTCTGCTGGGTTAATCTGCTAGCTCCCTGGTGGGTTAATATGCCAGCTCCCTGGTGTTTTAATCTGCTAGCTCTCTGCAGGATAAATCTGCTAGCTCTCTTCTGGGTTAATCTGCTAGCTCTCTGCTGGGTTAATCTGCCAGCTCTCTGCTGGGTTAATCTGCTAGCTCCCTGGTGGGTTAATCTGCTTGCTTTCCTGGTGTTTTAATCTGCTAGCTCCCTGGTGGGTTAATCTGCTAGCTCCCTGGTGTTTTAATCTGCTAGCTCTCTGCTGGGTTAATCTGCTAGCTCTCTGCTGGGTTAATCTGCCATCTCTCTGCTGGGTTAATCTGCTAGCTCCCTGGTGGGCTAATCTGCTAGCTCCCTGGTGTTTTAATCTGCTAGCTCCCTGGTGGGTTAATCTGCTAGCTCCTTGGTGTTTTAATCTGCTAGCTCTCTTCTGGGTTAATCTGCTAGCTCCCTGCTGGGTTAATCTGCTTGCTCCCTGGTGTTTTAATCTGCTAGCTCTCTGCTGGGTTAATCTGCTAGCTCCCTGGTGTTTTAATCTGCTAGCTCTCTGCTGGGTTAATCTGCTAGCTCTCTGCTGGGTTAGTCTGCCAGCTCTGTTTGATGCTCTGTTGATTCCCTGCTGCCTCTGTACCGCCCATCCCGTCGGCAGGTCCTGCTGGACCAGTCCGTGTTCCACCGGTGCCTGCTGGCGTGCAGTCTGGAGATCGTGCTCTTCAGCTACAACACGGCCCCCTCTGGAGTTCCCCTGGCTGCTGGAGACGCTTCACATTGAGCCCTTACGACTTCTACAAACTGCTCGAGATCATCATCAGGGAGGAGCAGGGCCTCTGTCGGGACGTCGTCAAACACCTGAACAAGGTACGGCGTGACAGGCGTCAAACGCGTGTGCTTCAAACTGTTCTGTCGAATATGCAGGAGAGTGGTGGGGATCTGAACGTGGCCAAAGTATAGGTCGGAAATTTTCTAAAGGAGTGCCCCGTGTTGTTCATACCAAATATATTCCAGTTATGTTTAGTGAGCCTATTTTCAATAGATTTGAGGTTAGTGGTAGTGAATAGATGCTGAAATCGGAGCTCCCTGGTTTGCAATTTCCGACTTGTTGATGTAGAAATCGAGAAGTGAAGGGCAAGGCGCATCGAATGAGGGGGAACAGATAGATACATCAAATGACATGCATGAGATAGCTTCCGAGGTATATCGTAATGTGCAGTATCGTATACCTCTCCAGCCGGAAGAGTGTAATAAAATGACATGCTGGATGGAATTTAGTAGATCCGGCCGTCTAGAAAAACTGATAAAAGGATTCATCCGCGCACATTAGCGAAAGTTGAGGTGGTTCGAATACCCAAACTCGTTTAGAAGGGTAAAATGTGGTCTTGCTGCGTTAAATCTGATTTATATGCTAGCAACCTGGATAAAAGGGCCTGCAGGCTGTGTGTTGACCAGCAGGCTGAGTGTCAGTGAGATCAGCAGACTGAGTTTCAGTGAGACCTGCAGGCTGAGTGTCAGTGAGACCTGCAGGCTGAGTGTCAGTGAGACCTGCAGGCTGAGTGTCAGTGAGACCTGCAGGCTGAGTGTCAGTGAGACCTGCAGGCTGAGTGTCAGTGAGACCCGCAGGCTGAGTGTCAGTGAGACCCGCAGGCTGAGTGTCAGTGAGACCTGCAGGCTGAGTGTCAGTGAGACCTGCAGGCTGAGTGTCAGTGAGACCTGCAGGCTGAGTGTCAGTGAGACCTACAGGCTGAGTGTCAGTGAGACCTGCAGGCTGAGTGTCAGTGAGACCTGCAGGCTGAGTGTCTGCCGTTGTGCCGCAGGTGGAGGAGCTGGTGCTGGACTCGATGGCTTGGCGGCGCAGCTCGCGGCTGTGGGGCGTGATAGAGGCGGCGCCAGCCGGCGGCATTCCCACCAGCGAGACGGTGGCGCCTCATCTACAGGTGCGCACTGGCACCGGCACTTTCTGCCCCGCAGCACCCTAACGTGCTCACAGCTTAGTTTGAAGTTATGCTGTCTTGTTACATTCATCTGCTTGATATAATTATAATGCTATTATCTGGCTAGTGGAAATTTGTCAGCTCATAGACTTGTGTTCTTACCTTCCCTTCTTCGCTTGAGTAAGTTAGAAGTGGAATGTGTGTGGTTTAAATCGCCGGTTCCGTTGTCTGTCTGGACACCGCGTTTAGAAGACCTTTGGCTGATACGTACCAGCCGGGCTGTGTGTGATGTTGGTGGCTGTATGGCCGCAGGAGGCGCCGGAGCGTTCGACACCCCAGGCCGGCCTCACGCCCGGGTCTGTGTCGTCTCCGGCCCACCACAACCCCACCGTGCGGCGGCTCTTCATCACGTACAGCAGCCGGGCCTCAGCGCACAGTGAGTACACCGGCAGCAGGGCACCCTCAACACTCCTGCTCCTAGCTCTTTTGTCAGCTCTCGATGCTGTAAGCACATCCACAGGAGTCAAGCCCCTGGAGCATACTAACTGCAGCCTGCACAGTGCACAGCCAGACATGCACCTGATGCACCCGTTTGTCGTCCATGTTTTGTGTTTATTGCAGATTGTTTCAGTCCAGGTCTGTTTTTCAAACTTGTGATTGCTGTTGCAGGAACAATGTTCTTACGCCTGATATGACATAGGCAGGCTTGACTGAGCCGTTGTAGTGGGCCCGGTCGCTATGTAGCGTCCACAGTGTAGCAGCGTTTTCAGCCCCGTTGCTCCGACAGACCCTCAGCAGTCGCCGGTGAGCAGCGCCACAGAGCGGTTCACCTCCCCAGTGGTGCCCTCCAGCGCGCGGCGCCGCCTCTTCGTCACCGGCCCGCGGCCCTCCACGCGCGACCTCAACTCACAGGCCAAGTCAGGTGAGTTGGTAACCAACAGTGGGCTGGGTTGTTGAGACTTGCGTGACGTGTGACTGGTCGAGGTCGTTTTTCTTGGCTTCTTGCGTGGTCTGTTTATCTAGACATTTGTTGGTAAAGTGTGTCGGGCTGGCGTCCTCTCGCGTTGTTTCGCCTCTTCACGTACGATTCCCGTCCGTGGCGGGTTGTGTTCTGCTGACATCTGTTGACGACGGGGAGGGGCCTGTGGTGTCTCGACCTGCTGTGACGCTGACTTTGTCTCTCCCACAGCCAGTCCAGTGCTGGAGCGGCGGTTCCGCAGGATCGAGCCCGCCACACCCACCGCTGGTCTGCGCACCTATTCGCTGCTGATGGACAGCGGCTCAGCCCCCGTCCCGCAGCGGAGAGCCCGTCCGCCGCCCCGGCTCCGACTGAGACTGCCGCCCCAGCTGCCGACCAGAGCGCCGCCCCAGATACCACCACTGCCACCACTGCCGCCGCTGGGGAGAGCGCGGCGGCCGCCGACACCGCCGCCGGTGCCGCCGTGGATGACGCCCCTGGTGCTGAAGTCGGCCCGTCCGCCGACACAGCTGCTGCGGCCGATACCGCTGCAGTGGCCAGCGAGGCGCCGGCATCGGCCTTATCGACGCCGGGGAAGGCACCCAGCGCCGAGACACAGCCGCCCAAACCCAAACAGAACTCACTCAGCCTCTTCTTCCGCAAGGTAGGACATGGTGGAAAGGTGGCGTTGTCCCCGCCAATCCCCACAGCCAGAAGAAATTCCTACACCCAGGGTAATGCGCCGAAATGGAATGTGGCACCTTCATAATTATATTTGAACCGAGATAGCCATGTGATAGAGCATGCCGAGAAAACGTCTTATGCGTTATTTCATTTGTCCCAGAACTTACCGTTCGTTTAGAAAAAGGGGTGTAAAATTCACGCCCCACCGGTCCGTCCTCCCGGGTTGTTTACGTGCCATGAGGCGATCTTGGGAGAATGGCCAGTTATTCTACCTGGCGTCGGTACTGGTGTCCCCTCCGCCCCAGTTCTAGTATCTGGCGTCGGTACTGGTGTCCCTCTGACCTAGTCTACCCTCCCGGCCCAGTTCTACTACCTGGCGTCGGTACTGGTGTCCCCTCCGCCCCAGTTCTACCTGGCGTCGGTACTGGTGTCCCCTCCGCCCCAGTTCTACTACCTGGCGTCGGTACTGGTGTCCCCTCCGCCCCAGTTCTACTACCTGGCGTCGGTACTGGTGTCCCCTCCGCCCCAGTTCTACTGCCTGCCGTCGGTACTGGTGTCCCCTCCGCCCCAGTTCTACTACCTGGCGTCGGTACTGGTGTCCCCTCCGCCCCAGTTCTACTACCTGGCGTCCGTACTGGTGTCCCCTCCGCCCCAGTTCTACTACCTGGCGTCCGTACTGGTGTCCCCTCCGCCCCAGTTCTACTACCTGACGTCGGTACTGGTGTCCCCTCCGCCCCAGTTCTACTACCTGGCGTCCGTACTGGTGTCCCCTCCGCCCCAGTTCTACTACCTGGCGTCCGTACTGGTGTCCCCTCCGCCCCAGTTCTACTACCTGGCGTCCGTACTGGTGTCCCCTCCGCCCCAGTTCTACTACCTGGCGTCCGCACTGGTGTCCCTCCGCCCCAGTTCTACTACCTGGCGTCGGTAATGGTGTCCCCTCCGCCCCAGTTCTACTACCTGGCGTCCGTACTGGTGTCCCCTCCGCCCCAGTTCTACTACCTAGCGTCCGTACTGGTGTCCCTCCGCCCCAGTTCTACTACCTGGCGTCCGTACTGGTGTCCCTCCGCCCCAGTTCTACCTGGCGTCGGTACTGGTGTCTCCTCCGCCCCAGTTCTACTATCTGGCGTCGGTACTGGTGTCCCCTCCGCCCCAGTTCTACTGCCTGGCGTCGGTACTGGTGTCCCCTCCGCCCCAGTTCTACTGCCTGGCGTCGGTACTGGTGTCCCCTCCGCCCCAGTTCTACTACCTGGCGTCGGTACTGGTGTCCCCTCCGCCCCAGTTCTACTACCTGGCGTCGGTACTGGTGTCCCCTCCGCCCCAGTTCTACTGCCTGCCGTCGGTACTGGTGTCCCCTCCGCCCCAGTTCTACTACCTGGCGTCGGTACTGGTGTCCCATCCGCCCCAGTTCTACTACCTGGCGTCCGTACTGGTGTCCCCTCCGCCCCAGTTCTACTACCTGGCGTCCGTACTGGTGTCCCCTCCGCCCCAGTTCTACTACCTGACGTCGGTACTGGTGTCCCTCCGCCCCAGTTCTACTACCTGGCGTCCGTACTGGTGTCCCCTCCGCCCCAGTTCTACTACCTGGCGTCCGTACTGGTGTCCCCTCCGCCCCAGTTCTACTACCTGGCGTCCGTACTGGTGTCCCCTCCGCCCCAGTTCTACCTGGCGTCGGTACTGGTGTCTCCTCCGCCCCAGTTCTACTATCTGGCGTCGGTAATGGTGTCTCCTCCGCCCCAGTTCTACTTCCTGACGTCGGTACTGGTGTCCCCTCCGCCGCAGTTCTACCTGGCGTCGGTACTGGTGTCTCCTCCGCCCCAGTTCTACTATCTGGCGTCGGTAATGGTGTCTCCTCCGCCCCAGTTCTACTTCCTGACGTCGGTACTGGTGTCCCCTCCGCCCCAGTTCTACTATCTGGCGTCGGTAATGGTGTCTCCTCCGCCCCAGTTCTACTACCTGACGTCGGTACTGGTGTCCCCTCCGCCCCAGTTCTACTACCTGACGTCGGTACTGGTGTCCCCTCCGCCCCAGTTCTACTACCTGGCGTCCGTACTGGTGTCCCCTCCGCCCCAGTTCTACTACCTGGCGTCCGTACTGGTGTCCCCTCCGCCCCAGTTCTACCTGGCGTCGGTACTGGTGTCTCCTCCGCCCCAGTTCTACTATCTGGCGTCGGTAATGGTGTCTCCTCCACCCCAGTTCTACTTCCTGACGTCGGTACTGGTGTCCCCTCTGACCCGGTCTCCTCCGCCCCAGTTCTACTTCCTGACGTCGGTACTGGTGTCCCTCTGACCCGGTCTCCTCCGACCCAGTTCTACTTCCTGGCGTCGGTACTGGTGTCCCCCTCTGACCCGGTCTCCTCCGCCCCAGTTCTACTACCTGGCATCGGTGCGGATGCGGGACCTCTGCGAGCGGCTGCGGCTGCCGGAGGAGGCGCGGGAGACCATTTGGACGGTGTTCGAGTACGTGGTCGTCCACCACGTCACCATCATGCAGGGCAGGCACCTGGACCAGCTCATCATGTCCTCCATCTTCGTCGTATGCAAGGTAAACTCCGCAGACCTGCTGTTAAGGTAGTGTGACGCTGCCGCCGCTGCAGCTGCTGAGACGGGCGTGGCATTGGCAAAAATTCTGCGTTTTCTCGCCTTCAACCAGCCCCCTGTTGATTTGGGGGCCTATGGCCTTAATAATTTAGCATTTCTACTTTTGTTAACTGGCATCCCTTTTCTGCTGCCCCAAAAACCGCTTCATCTGTTAGAACTAGAACCACATATTTCTATATTTTGTGGCTATGTATTTTCTATGACCAGTTAATCCATACGATCACCTGCATGAAAGCCCGCTCCGCATTTCTCTTCCTTTTTTGATACACAATATGTCGTGACCTGAGAGTGTCCAATAAGCTCACATGGACGATAAATGAAGTTTCGTTTTCCATGATTTGTTCCCGGGCTCCCCAGTAGCAGGGCTCCGCCTCCCTAGTCTCCGATTTAATACGTCATGACTGAAACGTGTATTTTAAGCACTATGAAAAATGAAAGTATGTCCCTCCTTTTGATTCAGATTGTGTGCTTCTAATACCTGAGTGCATTACCTAAATTGTGAAAATACTAGATTGTGTGCTTCTAATACCTGAGTGCAGTACCTAACTTGTGAAAATACTAGCGAGTCTGTGATACGAGGTACCATTTAAAACTCATTATTTAGTGGATTTAGTTTCGATTTTTGGCCTTTTTGTATCTAATGTTAATGTAAAATATACTGGCGTGCTAATGATCGGTATCTTCTGCATCTTTCTTTCCTTCATGCTGCCACAAGCTATCCGAATAATCAGAATATCCATTACTGGTCGCTGGCCTTTAGGGCCCTCCTGTGGTGACGAATCCCCTCTCCCCTGCAGGCCTTCGGCATCAACAAGAAGTTCACGGACATCATGGGCATGTACCGGTGTCAGCCCCAGGCCAAGTCTCACGTCTACCGCTCGGTGCTGCTGGGCTCCAGTCAGAAGCCGGCCGCTCCAGAGGGCGAGGAGAACCGGCCGGTGGCGGAGCCGGCCGCCTCGGCAGACGCTGCTGTTGAACAGCAGAAACCAGCGGTGTCGGCCGCAGACGCCGCGGCGCAGCCCCCGGTCAAAGGTGGGCGCGGGGACTGTGGCTGGGTGGGGAGATACCGCGGGGTGGTGGTCCGCTCCGGCCGGGGTGACGATCTGAATTAGAGAGAAAGGGAGAGGTACGCATGCGTGTGGTAGGAGTAGCTTTTGGGTAGTTGTACTCGTATATACTGTGTTTGACGCGTTGCCTCCAAAACTGAGCGTTCTGCGCCTTTTTGACGGATTCTGGCCCATTGTATTCACGTTGTCGTTACAACATAAGGTCTGATGTAGTGTTCAAGCTCCGTGTAAGATGATGTTTGTTATTTTTTTCAAAATCCAAATATTTCCAAAAAGAAAATCTAAATTGCATTATTTCGTACTGATTATACCGCAATGACCAGCTGTATGACTTCGGGGAAAACGAAAGTTGTATGGTGTAAGGGCTCGTTCACATCGTTTCCGCGGACAATTTTCGCTTGCAGGTAACACCCACGATCAGCTGAGTGATCACCCACAAACCGTAGCCACACGCCCAGTATTAATGGTTTCGAATATCGGCAAATTGATTTCTGACTCAAGTGTGACCTAGCCCATCCACTTCGTGCTATCTAGAACCAAACAGGTATGCTAGGAACAAGTTTATTTCGCAAGCAGCACGCGTGATAATTTAGAAAGCCCAATAGATACAGCTCAAAGGCACAGGATTTAGGAAAGTGGTATCGATGCGCATGGATGATCCCAGCGGAAGTCGTAGACGGAACATCGGTGAGAGTCCTGCGATTTGAGTACCCCTCGCGTGCGGTCTTCGTAATCCGGAAGCGCTGTGAGCAGACCCTCGCTGTCGGCGCGCCGCGTGCTTTGTTGTGAGCCCAGCACTGGCTGCGCCGCCGGCTAACGTCGCTGTCATCGGCAGCGACGGCGGCCGCCTGTCTGCCCACCCCCTCCCGCATGGCCGGCACCGCCACCAGCTACCAGTTCGAGGACAGACACGAGGAGCGCGGCGACATCATCCAGTTCTACAACCAGATCTTCGTGGAGAAAGTCAAGGCGTTCGTCAGCCGCTTCAGCTGGGCCATCGTGAGTGACGGACATGGTCTGAGTCGGATTGTGGTTGTCCGACTGGAAGTTTGCTTGACGACCTTTACGTTTTGGGCTTTGTTTTAAGACTTCAGTTGGGAACTTATTTATGTTGTCCTTCATTTACTTCGTGTGATGCATTAATTGAACCTACTTTCTCTCCTAATATCGGCTTCTTTCGTGAAATTAGCCGCGACAATACCTTTTTCATTGATATGTTCGCCTTGGAAATGGGGTTATCTTATCTGTGTGGTATTGGTTTTAACCCGTAAACTGTTCTTGCCAGAATAAGCCGGCCTATCGAGTCGGCCGGCTCCCCATAGACCTTGGACGTTACCGTCCGGAATAACCTTCTTGTGTCGTATCGTGCTCCCCGTCAACCTGTGACCTATACTCGTCAAAATATCGCTCCTGTCGTATGTACCTACTCCCCGTGACCTGTGATCTGTACTCGTCAGAATAAGCTATCTCCGTCGTATTGACCGACTCCCCGTGACCTGTAACCTGTTCCCACCAGAACAAACCACCCCTGTCGTATTGACTGGCTTCCCGTTGACCTGTGACCTGTTCTCACCAGAACAAGCCACCTCTGTCGCCACTGCCGTCTCCGCGTCTCAGTCCGCTGCCTCTCAGCCGCAAGGTCTCCTCCAAACACTCCATCTACATCAGCCCCCTGAAGCAGAGCCCCAGCCGCTTCGGCGACCGCGCCAGCGTCCGCTCCTACAGCTTCAACCGTTCCCCGGCCCACGTGAGTCGCCACTCGGACTTTGGATGTGGAGCTCTCACCGCGTCACTCTGAACCTTATGGATAGGGCAGACATTGGTCAAAGTAGTTGATGGCGGTTATCTGGTTTTATTATCATAACGTATTTCTTGGTTTAGTCGCCGAGTTTGCGCTCCCTCCGTCTGTTATTCATTGTGTGCGGTGGATCAAATGTCCCGGTTTTGCCGATGGCTGCCTGGCGAAATTGCGTGTTCGGTTGACTCCGTGCGTCCAACTGCTACCAAAAGCGGACCACCTTAAAATCCCGCATGGGATCAATTCTACCACAAACCACATCAACGAGCTGAAGCCCCCTTCCACGTTAGTGTCTCAGACAAGGCCGCGCCCTGGTTTCAGCCGTGAGGTGCTGACCCGTGCCGGTTTTCAGGAGCTGCGGTCGATAAACGCCATGGTGCGACCGCGGGGCGGCGAGCGGGGCTCCCCTGCCGGCGACGCCGCCGTGAAGCGGCCGCGGCCGCCGCTGGAGCCGGCCGAGGTGGCGCCCGAAGCCGAGCCCAAACGCTACAAGGCCCGGCTCCGGGATGTGCTGGACCAGCGGCAGGCCAACCTCGGCGAGTGACGTCACTGCCGGTCCGTCCCGGCGGGTGGCGTCACAGGTTGGTGATGGTGGCGTCGAAGCTCGAAGCGTCAGTGTCGGCGAGTAGCGTCTCAACAGGAGACGGCGTGGTCGGGCTGTGACGTCGCAGCGGGCCAGTGACGCTACACGGCGTCAATGCATGGAAACAGAGAGAGTGGTGATTAGAGACGGAGGCGCCGTCAGTGGCAGTGGTCGAGAAGGTGCGGTTGGGTGACGCGGGAGTCGGTGGTGTAGCAGAACTGTACGTAGCCCTGACGCCGAGGAGCTGGGTGGCTGTGGTTGTTCCTGCACTGTGAGGAGGAGAGTCGCGTCCGCGGTGGTATCGCCACGTGAAACGTTTGGCAGTGCTGAAGACTGTCCTAGAATGTGCTTGCAAGTCGCCGCTGTGCATGCTTGGGAGCTGTAAAAATTCACCGCTCCCCGTCCGCCCCACCCCGGCCCATGTCGCTAGGATGTGCTAGGGAGCAGTGTCACGCACGTGGAAGAAATCCACAAATCCATCCACTGCGGAGGTGCCGACGGTGCCGCACCCCCCCTCCCGCCCGCCCGTGGGAGCGAGAGCAAGGCTGTTGTATGTCCGTTCCTGTAACGGAGGTTTATGCTGATGTGTTTGCTATAGTTTTGGGTGTGTTCACAACAATCATGTCTGTTTTGTTTTATATTCATGTCATTGATTTGATTGCGGAAAAGTCAGCTGTTGGGCTGGTACCTTTCATCTTTGGTTGACAGTCTGTTTGGTGTTTTTGATTCTTTTACAACACCGTATTCTGAAACTTGGGTAGAGTACATTTTTACCTATCAACGATGGATTATAGACAGGATCATGATTAGGACCACTGTAACTTTGACATTGATATTGCTCGATTGCGGGATCATTGTTGCATACCGTTCGTGAGGTGCTCAGTCGTCTTCATTTTCGGTAGGAGCGTCGGTTTGGAACCGTTAGATTCCTGTATGTGTAGCCGCTTAGGCACTATTCTACACTTGCGACTAAAGACCTGCTCCACTATATGCTGCGGCGTTAGGGGTGGACTTGTGGTTGGTTGAAGAGCCCGTCTGATGCCAGGGGCTCCTAGCGGGGCGGTCCCTGGTGAGGAGGACGGCCAGCAGCCGTGCTGGTGGCGCCATCTCAGGCAAACGTGCCCTCGTGACAACTTCAGAATGAATGGTCTGATCATGCTGAACGACACTGTCTCAGCCATGGCTTTTGTATGTGTTTTGTTGCAGGGCGAAAGCTGTCACTCGCGTTTTATCCTTTTTTCCGCTGCGCAGGTGCGCAGGGCTTTGCGAGATGAAGCTAAAGAGATAGAGGTGTTTTTGGAACTTCAGGGACGCTACGGTCTCCCCGTTGCCTTGAAGCGTTCACCTTTGCTTTCGTGGGGACGCCGGGACTGCACCCCAATGATTGATTACTAAACTGTTCAAGATTTTTTGGCACTCGAAGGCGTCGTTGTGAACCTCGCGGCCGACTGGAGGGGCGGCTCCCAGCGCCCACCCACAGAGCCCGCTACCAACCCCTCCCTGCTCCATGGCGTCGAATTTGGAAAGTCTTTCACAGCAACCGCAGCCGACATCCCGTCCCCATAGTGCGTCACCACACCCACCCCGTTTGTGCATATGTACGGCCCATATACACTGTGTTGAAAATGCATGTGTCCTGTACGGAAGTCCGTGGCGTTTTTTTTCTCGGCGGAGGAACCTTCAGTATGCGCTGAGGCTGAGGCTGCAAATCGTCATGTGCTGCCGGGGTTCGGTCCGCGCGGGGTAGCGTCTCAACAGATCGGTTCGTTTGTGGTCAATATTTATTACAATTTACGCTGCAGGGTCTAATCTATACATCGCAACAAGTACTTTATATTCTTGAAACTATGATATTTATGTCAGCTGGTCTTAAGTCCAAGCAGCCTTAGAAACCAGCTCTAGTTTGTTTTTGGCAACATCATTGGTGCTGGAGAGCGAGATCGGGCTGCTGCACCATCGGCTGCGTGTAGCTAACGCCGCCGGTTGGCCAGACACTGCAGTCACTGTACCGAACTTGGTTCGTGGTCTGAAACAGCGACTTTGCGACTTTCCAACATCTCACGGTCTTTCACATCACCCTCTGGCGGCGCCCTTGCTGGCGATTTCGTCGGCCCGTTAGCTGACGCAGTCGGTTGCCATGGTGACGTGTTGGCGAGCTGCCGCTTCTGAAGAAGCTCAGCTGTAGGGGGAGGGCGTTCACACCCAGACACGCACCGTTGTGTCCCAGGAGGTGGTGCAGAAGGCGATGCCGTTCTCGGTCACGCTCAGCGAGGTGATGCGGCCTTCGTGACCCAGCAGGTTACCTGCGAAGAGAGGAGCTCGTGAACGGCCTACAGGCCTTCATTGGAGACGGGCCCGTGACCACTCTGCCCAAGAGATAGGCTCTTGACTGTCAGATGCCCTGTCAAAGGAACAGACTGGACTTTAGGGTCTCCTGATTTTTGGGGCGGAACTAACGCACGGGGAAACAGGGATTATTTCTAAATGTTTCAAGAACGGATAGAAGTTTATGATTCAATGGTTCAGCGATGGTTAGGCGTTTATGTTTTGTCTTTTCTTCACGAATGGTAGGTGAACATGTATGCTTACCCACCGGAAAATTCCATTACCGTGCGACATGTTTACGCACATTAGCTGATGGTCTTCCCGCGCCCTAGCATATTTACCCGTAACAGTGTACCTCTTGCAATGTAGCCTAGCTCCCAATTCCACCTACTAAGACATACATGTCTTAGTAGAAAAGACAGATTCTGCCTACGATGTGGAGATGCGAAAGAAAGACAGAGGAAAAGGCAGCCTTTTCCCGTCACTGGCTGTTGGCCGATGAACGACCGTTGAAAGACAAATGACAAGCTGATCGCTCACGACTGACCGTTTTGCTGTGCCTTTATGGTTCTATAACAGTAGACTGAGTTGTATTACCCATGATTGACTGACTGACCTCCCATACTGACCTACTTACTACCCACGACTGATCCATTGACTACATACAAGTGGTCTGACTACCCACGACTAACCCTCTGACTAACCATGACTGACTCACCGACTGACTAACCACGGCTGACCCACTGACTACATACTAATGACCTACTGGCTACCTACAACTGGCTGACTGGCTACCCATGATTGGTTGATAGCTACCCACGATTTATCCACTGACTGCATACAAATAACCTACTGGTTGCCCCACACTGACCCATTGGCTACCCATGACATCCTGACTGGCTACCCACGACTGACCCACTGGCTACGCACAACTGGCTGACTACCCACGATTGACCCTCTGACTACCCACGACCGACCCTCTGACTACCCACGACTGACCCTCTGGCTACCCATGACTGACCCTCTGACTACCCACGACTGACCCTCTGGCTTCCCACGACTGACCCTCTGGCTACCCATGACTGACCCTCTGACTACCCACGACTGACCGACGTGCTGCGCCTTCATGGTGTCCCAGCAGTGGACCGAGTTGTCGTCAGAGCCGGAGAGCACGATGCGGCCGGAGCGGGACAGGCCACAACAGGTGAAAGCCGAGTTGGGCGTGGGCGGGGCGTATTCGCAGAGCTGCTGGTCGGCCCTCAGGTCGAACAGGCGCGTGGTCTTGTCCTCTGAGCAGGAGCAGAACCCCTGCCCTGAGGGGTGGAACTGTCGCACACGGCAACACCGGGTCAGAGTGCGGCCGCTGGCTGACCGGAGATAGGTCAACGGCAATAGCTCAATGACGATTCTGAAGCGCCCTAGAGCCCCAGTACACACGTACACGGATCAAAGGCAAAAGAACGGACTCACGAAATGTGTCGGTGTGTTCTATACGTCATTTAGTGCGTTAATATCCTGCTGTTTATTCTCAGTGTGTATATATCAATCAAGTGCTCAGGTTCAGTCACGTGATCGTTGTGTCAGGCCTCGCCCCGAAGCACATCGACACAAAGCCCACGAAGCGTTGGGCTAGTATTGTTGCCGACAACACCCCTCTCTCCTGGGCAATTCGCTGTATGAACACGCAGGTTGACGCGGCTCTAAACCTAAATGATCTATCAGCTCTCCGGGGCACTAACACAGACGGAGTTCACGTCACTCTGATGTCCCCAGAAGGTCTGCTGCGCCGAGCCCGGCTTCCGCACGTCCCAAAGCTTGGCGGTGCGGTCGACACTGCCGGTGAGGAAGGTATTGCCGTCCGGGGCCACCGAGAGAGTGACCACGTCACCCTCGTGTCCGTGGTACTCCCCCAGGTTCTTACCAGCCTGCACGTCCCAGATCACTCTGTTGGGCAGAGAGGGGAGGTGTGGAGAGTCAGGGAGCGAGAGAGACAGAGACAGAGAGAGAGAGAATGTTGTAACTGCAAATGGAAAAGATATTTGATATGCAATCAACAAATTTGCCATGTCTTGATTTTTATCCGAATCACAATTGGAGTCCCATTCAAGCTGGATGTACTGCTGCCTGTCCGCATACTGCTCACATTTTCATATCAGCTGAGCCGGTCACGAGTTTGCCGTCCTCCAGAAAGCGGGCGCAGCTGAGGAAGCCCTCGAAGGCGCTGATCTCGCGAATCACCTTGGCCTGCCCGCTGCTGTCCCGGTTGTTGAGGTCATGGATCGTCACCTGGTTGTCCATGCCTCCACTCGCTGTCGAGGACGGAGAAATCGTACTACCGTCTTAACAAGCTTACCGCAACCTTTGGGGCGGCAACTCGGGTGCAGTGAAAAAACAGTTTTCTACGGTCATAATTGGCTAAAAGTGGGTGATATTTGGTCGCTTTGGGAGGTGGCACGGTGGGATTGGATCGTCGTGCAGCCACCCCTACGTCTTAACCACCAACATCGAAGCTAGTGGCAAGAAATGAGGGGCTGTTTAAGCGTTATGAAGGTGACGGGAAAGAAGTGCGGTTTCCACTCAATTTGAGAGTTGCAATAATGAAGTGTTCATTTCTGTACACTGCAGACAGATCTGCAGCGTGTTCTTGATCAGGGACATCGCAGTAGTCCCTTGGAAGCCAGTTTGAAGCATTGAAATGTCTGCCGTAAAGGACAAAAGTGCTGTCACGAAATGGCTTACTGGCACTTTTCCAGTGTTTAACCCGCGCCCCACCGGGGGTCCGGCGCCACCTTCGCCCCACCGGGGGCCATCGATGGCCCCCCCTCTAACTCCGAAAATATGGGCGTTAGCGCAAATCTGCAAAGTGCAATAGAAAGCTCGCGTGAATTCAGTAAGAAATTACTTCGCATGTTTTAGTGCTCAGGTCAATGGTTTGACCTCCAGAGGTCAAATTAGGTCAAGATCGGCTATTTTCACTCAAATATGCAATGATTAAGGAAACTGGGCATAACTCTTATGTCATTAGAGCTATTGAGACCTGGTAAAGTACATTTGATAGCAAATTGCCAGTACTTTTTCCGCTATGTGGAACGTAAAGACCTCCCGCCAGTGGTTTGACCGCCAGAGGTCACCTCGTGACCTAATATGACCTGAGGTCACGAAAGGTCAAAAAGTGACCTTGCCGTATATCAAATGAAAGCCAGTGACGAGACAAACACGATGGTGTTTGTTTCACCGCTCTAGCTCAATTAGGTCAAAAGTTATTGTCAAAATACTGTTTTTGACCTCTGGTGACCTTGGATGACCTTGGAAAAGTCAAAGGGCAAATATGACCCCTGGGATCCGTGAAAGGGTGTCCAAAAACGTTGTTCTGAGCAGTCTGAGTAGTTGCAATCATTTTTGTGGCTTTTATATCATGAAATAGCTTTTCCCCATGCTTTGTCAATGGGAGAGGTCGCCTCGTGACCTGACCTCAGGGCACGAAATCGAAAAATCCCGGATATACACCTTGTAGACCCTGGAGGGGTCATGAAGTGTAGGAAGTTTCAAATCGATCGACTTTGAAATGTAGCTCTTACAGAGCTCTAAAGGTGAAGTGAGGTGACCTTGGTTGACCTCGTCTTGTGACCTGACCTTGGGTGACCCGGGGTAAAAAATTTCAGGGATGATGGGAAAATGATGCAGTGAGAGGTAGAGCCCTCAACTGCGGTGCTGCGCCTCGTCGTTTTTCTGCTATCCCGGAAAAACCTTAGGGGGGCCATCGATGGCCCCCCGGTGGGGCGAGGGTTAACAAGGCTGCTCTCCAGACAAGGATAGGGTATAGAAATTAGTTTGATTGTCTTCGACCCTTCCAGTTTTCGGGGTTATATATATATATATATATATATATATATATATATATATATATATATCTTTTATCGGCTGTTATAGTTTTGCAGCTTTTGGAAAATTGCTACTAAGCTGGGACTCGAACCCAGGTCTCCGGATTTCCGGCCCGGCATGCTAACCACTTCACCACTCAGGAGCCTGAACTTTCCTTTCATAAGATACATACATACATATATATATATATATATATATATATATATATATATATATATATATACTTTCCAGCATTCCAATTGGTCACTCTACTTCTCTGCTTGGATGGGCAAACCTATTCATTTGCAATTACTGGCTCAACCGGTAATCTGAAGGAACTCTGCATGTAAAGTTGGGTGTTTTTGTTTCCTTTTCGTGTCTTTACCGATTAGTTTTGATTGCCATGAACGACTGGAACATTGAGCACGTTAACGAAACCTGATCCTGGTATTATGCAGTTGTATAATGTAGAGGCATGTATGGTGCTCGGGACTCTAGTGCACTATTTGTATGGTATGGTATTAATGCACTATTAGAGCAGACTTACGCTGCCGTGTTATTCTACGCATTTTACGAATAAACGTTTGAATAATAATAAAAACTATTTTGAATCTGATCATCACTATTCCCGACCCTTCTCAGTACTATCGGTCTCTGTGTTTGGTATTGACTATTTGTATGGTGATATAGCAACACTGAAATATTCATTTTTACGCTATAGCGACTTAATGGTCTTTTGGATGTCACATTTTGAATGTTTTCCAAGAGTATCGGATTACATCTGAGTACTCGCTCACGCTTGCTTTCTCACCCCGGAACTCTCGTGACCCGTCTACCATGACTCGCGCATGACTCGTGCTCACGGTTCCCGATCACGAACTGGATCACAACACCGTTCGTGACATAGTGACCCGAAAAAGTGTGCCCGAATATCGTGATGCCAAGTCATTGTGGAGTGTGTTGTTTCCTGTGGTATGAATTAGAAACATTTACGGGGCTCTAGCAGAGGTGTAAGTTCTTTGCCTTTTCGAGGGTACCAAATCGGCATCCCAACCGTAATTTAGGCAATCCCCTCCCAATCCTGCGTGTAGTATCCCGATGTAAGTGCCGCATCCCCGCTCAACACTGCCACCCTGATCTATGACACCCTATTCTGCTGTATGTCTTTGGCGCGGACCAAGTTTACCAGTTAGCCCTCATGTGCCCCTTGATCGCTCCAGCCACCACCAAGACCATTTGTGACGCCCGAGGTTACTGCTGCCGTTCCTTGCTTCATTGCCTCCGTCATTTGCACGTGTTAAGGTCACCTTCAGACCATCGGTGTCGCCGCCTGCCTTATTGGTGCCACCTCGAATTAGAGGTGTAGCCCTCGAAATGTTGCTAAGGCTTTCTGATCAGCAGGCTACCTCTGGATTGTTATTGGTGTCTGAGATCAATGATGATGATCAATGATCCATCTTAGCAAAACCCCTGCCAAGCTTCAGGCACTCACCGCCGCCGGATCTTTGATGCCGTCCTCAGATCGTCACTTCTCGGTTCATTGGTGCCACCACTGCCTCGTCACTATCGTTTCAGTTCTTCGATTCCGTTTTTTTTTGTTTCAGCTTTACCCCCTGGTTCAAGCTTGGTTCCCGTGCGCATCAGCGCAGCTCCAATATTGTCAGCGGCGTCCCCGACCATTTGTTTCGCCTTCAGCTTAGTGATGCCGCCCCCGAGTTCTTCGCTGTCGTCTTTTGCTGACAGCACCACCCGTATATATTTTTGACTATCCAGATCACAGGCCCGACAGTAAGATGTTATATTGTATTTTATAATGTTATACCTTGCACCCCTTCGCTACCGCACGCGAACCACCGCACACACCACGTGCCAGGCGTGCACCCCCACGCGCCAGCCCGAGCGACGGGATCTCGGGCGCAGCGCACACCGACACGTGTGCGGGGATACGGCTTGTCCTGTGGACGTATATAAACCGCATGCGTTCGCCAATACACGGATTCGGCCTCCAAGACTTTGCCTTACAACAAAGATATCAATGCCGCCCCAGATTGAAGGTGTCTGATGGCTTATCAATATCGGTCATGGATCATCAGTGCCGCCCTCAGGTATCTGGTGGCGACCCTGTATACTCAGAATCGCTTCTTACCAATACCGCCTTTCTCTGATTTATGCCTGACCACGAGTCATCAATGCTGTCCCTGACTCATTGTCGACATTCCAGGTTATCAGGACTGTCCCTAGGTCATCCGAGCCGTTACAGGTCATTGGTGCCGGCCCCGGCTGACCAACATCGCTTCCAGCTCATCGACACCGCCCCTGAGATTGTTGTTACTATTCCAGAACATTCCGTCTGCCCCACCATCGTCAGTACCACCCTCTCCCCTGGCTCTCATCGGTGCCACCCTCTCCTGTCTCTCTTCGGTGCCACCATCTCCCCTGACGCTCTTCGGTGCCACCCTCCTCCCCGGCTCTTTTCGGTGCCACTCTCTCCCCTGACGCTCTTTGGTGCCACCATCTTCCCTGGCTCTCTTCGGTGCCACCCTCCTCCCTGGATCTTTTCGGTACCACTCTCTCCCCTGGCTCTCTTCGGTGCCACCCTCTCCCTTGGCTCTCTTCGGTGCCACCCTTGATTGCGATCTGATTCGGGTGACCTGACAAGCACCGGTGCCGCCCGCTGCTACGTTGATTGCTACCGTCAGATCGGCGGTGCCGCCCTTGCCCCACGTCCCGCGGTGCTGCACGTTTCCTCGATGCCGCCCCAGGATATTTTAATGTCGATCTGGAATATTTGCTGCCGCCTCCCAGGTCGTTCATGGATACGTGGGTCATTGGTAAAGGTTTCGGCAGATCAGGCCGTCCCGAGATTATCAGTGCTGCCACCAGATCCTCGGCGCCGCATCACACACGCATCAATCATTGCCTATCTATCTAAGCATCAATGGCGCCCCCAGATCTTTACCGAAATAAAAGTCAGACTAAGCCGCTTTAACAGGAAATGTAAAAAATGACGTAAATCCCTGTCAAACCGTATTTGGGATCTTCGTTTGTGCCGCGCACTGTAGTAATCACTTTTAGTGATAAGTATTCGCCCTGGATTTTACTGGAACTTATGCACACCGCTCATTACGGCCTAGATGAATTGATGGTAAACTCGGGTTGTTCTTTAGATCTGGTAGGGTTGTTACCTGAACAGCAGTGGCCCACCTTGAGCGCCGGAGAAGCCGGAGCTGGGTGAAAGTGGGGAGAGTAGTTTGTACTGTCATATTTTGGAAGCGAAACCCATTCACTTCAAGGCTGACGTTCACCTCCCACTGCGGCCGCTTTGAACTTTTCCAGGTGAGATCACTTGACCACCTGATCTCAGATGGTTGGAACAAGAAATTGTGGGATCAGTTGCGAACAAATCTGAAATATGTTCTGCCAAACACTCGCAACCTGGCAAAAAAAAAACTGCGGCGATGTTCAAGCCTTTAAAACAAATTTAGTTCACCACAGGGGAGGTCTGATCAATTGAATGCTCATTTTGACGCTATCATGTGTTCATATATTTCAATTGATATAAATTTCGTTGCAAATGTCTCGCAACCGGATCTATTAATCAGTCCCAGGGATTATTATTATTTCCGGTTAGGGTTTTGGTCCAAGGATTAGGCAGGGGATTGCTTTGATTCCTTTGATTCCTAGCCCGACAAAGGTCCAAAACTGAAATGTCGCTTTTATCATTCCAAATACCTAATATCTCTGACTGTCTTGCCTTGAATTGCTTCCTTTGTTCTATTTTGTATTTTGGTTTACCAGTTTTGGATCATATGCATATTTTACTACATTTCACTTTTCTTGCGTGTGAACAAACTTGTGTGTGTGTTTTTTATTTGTTTTAGCAGCAGTTTCAATGGTCTTTTAATCTTTTTGTTAGACTGGAAAGTTTTGAGTAGGGTTTAGCTGTATTCAACTGTTATCTTTAATTGTCAACTATTTAACTGATGACTATTTAGCCGCTTTCTGCCTTTTTATCTCTATATGTTTCTAGGCCACGCCAGGATATTGGTAGATGGCCTGCTGCCTTCAGCAAGCTTCCCGGAAATTGATCGGATCTACCACTGCAGCAAATTAGTGTCTCAGTGTTTCATGCGGGCTTTTGAGGAGAAAGCAGAAACCTGGTCACGGACCAATGTAATCCTCTACTCACCGACACTGACTAAGGCTGAGTGCCTAGTTTTCAAATCACTTTCTTTTGAACGCTGCCTGCCTATGAGCCTGGCTTTTCTACTTACTCACTGCTTGAAATCCTGATGATTATGCTAATTAAAACTAACCGATGATCGCTCATAATCTAATGTAATTGAAAACGCCAAAAAGTATATTAATATTTCAACATCGTGTCTTCGTCAGAAAAAGTTTTGAATTCAAAACTTTTTCTGACGATGTCATGATGTTGAAATATTAACACGCGTATTGACGGGGGTCTGAGCCACCTTCGCATTGACGGGGGAGGGGCGAGTACCCACCCCCCTAAGATCTCGAGAACCACGGTAGGTAGTGGAAAACGGTAAACGGCGTTGAGCTGCCCACCCACTTCTCCATCGAAAACATTTGAACCATCTTTTTTGTCAGGTCACATTTAAGGTCACGAGAGGTCAAAACATGCCGTCATAGGGATAACATGTAAATTCAGTTTTTCGGCCATTACATCTGAACAAGTAAAGATAAAGCAAAACGACTTAAACCATATGAATCGTCTCAGCAAGCCGAATCGAATGATATATAATTTGACCTTGCTAGGTCAAATCAAGGATTTGACCTGACCTGAGGTCAGGTCAGGGTCAAATTAAATAAAATGCATATCATTAGAACCCAAAGCCCTGGCGAGTCTAATGCAGCTAAAATAAATGCTCTATCACCATCCGTTACTGACTTATTCCGTAAAAACCATTTTTCCCATGTATTTCCAATGGAGAGGTCATGCCTCGTACCTGACCTTAGGTCATCGATATCAAAAATACCGGAACATATTTTAGAGAACTCGGTGGGGCCATTATATGATATGAGTTTCAATCGGATAGGTTCACCCTGCTCCGACTTAGGCTATCTTAAACTTTTTTTGAGGTCGGGTCACTTGACCTGTACTGGTGACCTGACCTGGGATGACCTAACCTTAAAATTTTCACAGAAGTTGTAATAATGATGAGGGAAAAGGTATACCAAGTACGGCGGCGCGTAGCGCCGCCGTTTTTCTGCTCTCTCCGAAAAACCCGAGGGGGTGGGTACCCACCCCCGTCAATGCGCGTGTTAATATACTTTTTGGCGTTTTCAATTACATTAGATTATGAGCGATCATCGGTTAGCTTTATTCAGCATAATCATTATTACTATCACGCTCAAAACAGCACTTCAAACTCTTAAAACTGTTTGAAATCCTGACGTGAGTTATTCGTTCCACACCCAGGTAGGAACATTTTGACGCTCTGCATCAAAGCAGCCATTAGTGTCGCCACCGGCAAAAAAGTGGGGGGCCAGCCAAACTTCAACCTGATGCTGACAAAAAAACTTTCAACATCAGGACCAAAAACTGTTCGAATTTGGGCTCCTTGCTGCATTCCGCAGCGGCTGGATATAAGAATGTCCGGTTGTCTGTCATTTTGACTGAGATCAGGAAATTTTTGGCCAAAAAGTGGGGGGGCCAGGCCCCCCCTGGCCCCCCTTTTCCGACGCGTATGAAAGCAGCAAATTGGCCAACCAGAGCGTGACTGGTCGGCGGTATCTATACGAAAACAAACACACTTGCTTCCCAGCACCCTTTAGCCAGCCTTGCGGTCTAGGGGTAATAGTGATGTTTCTTGCATCAATAGCTGTAGTAATGAGGATAATTGCGGAGCGGAACCACGCTACATATGATAGCAAAGAAAATGATCGTCACTCGCACAGGATGACACATGGTTTTGCACAAGCAGTTTTGTCTGTGATGGTAAGGAAAACTCTTGGTTTTATGCAAAATGAAACTGGTAAGATATAACTAAAGAGTTAAGATATACCCCAAGGTCTTGTGACATTAGAACAATTTTAAATATCATATCTTCCAAGGGTAACTTTGGAATACCGCCCTCGAAGCAAATCAAATGTTCTTTAAAAAAGACTGCAGGATGGCTGCTCACGGAAGCAAAATGAAATAAAATGCAACCTCTTGCATGGGAAACGGAGTCAGAAAACAATTAATATGGGTTTAGTGAAATTATGGGTGCCGGCTTCGAAGAGCTTCCACCCTCAGCGGCAACGGTTTGGCACCCCGAAATACTTTGAAAATTACGCGCTGTATTGTAGGCCAACAACGCAGTAGGGCAGTCTAAGTCAGAGGAAAATCCAGGTAAGAGAACAATTTGTCAGATCTTCCTAATCAGAAAAATAGAGAAGTGTTCAGTGATGTTTTTATTGTGTCACCTTCTACCCCATAAACACCTCCAGCCCTCTGGTCTGTATCCGCCCTCGACGTGGACTCACCAAAGAGCTTCTGTTCACCTACCTACGAAATTGCCGGAGGGCGCGAAGGCAGTGGCCATCACCCAGGCCGAGCGCAGCGGGATGATCTGCGTTTTGTTGCCGGTCCACGTGTCCCAGATGATGAGCTTGCCGTCCAAGGAGCCGCTGACAGCGTGTCTACCAGAGGCAGCAGTTTGACCCAATTTGACAGAATGAAGTAAACTCTCTGAAGGATTACATGGCGTTAAAAGTATCAATCGTTTGAAAGTGTGGGTTATGGTCCGACTCATGGGTGGAAATCCCGGGGGGTTGGGGGTTCAGGATCCCCCTGGATTTTGGGTCTCCCATAGGCTTTGTATAGGGCTTGTATTGCCGTGCCAGCGTTAACCCACCCAGGACCCCCTGGATCGAGAAGAGATTTCCATCCATGGTCCGACTCGAGATCTTCTTCAGGTCGATCAAACGTGAAAGCTTAAAAGTGCAAAACCTTGTGACTGGCACTGAATATTTTTGGCTAGCGTAAATGTGTTTTCTTAACGGCTGCTTTATTTGTTCATTAGAGAAGGACGCGGTGTCAAATTTTATAGAACTATTCAGTCAATCAGTTATTGTTTGTCTGTTGCAAACGTATCATCTCGTCCCATATAGGTTGACGGGTCATGAGGAAAAATTATACTTATCATATTTTTCAGAGAAATAATGTTGTACCAACTGAGATTATTTCTGCTTGAGCCGGACCTCCCTCAGACCGTATGATTCCGCCTGCCATTAAAATTGCATGCAGCTCCTCTAACCTGCTGTCTCCGCTGAAGTGGACTCCGTTCACCTTGTTGATGTGACCCTTCAGAATGCGTTTACAGCCGACCCGCACCCGCGGGGCGTCGGCCATGTCACCGCACACAGTCGCCAGGTCCGTGTCGACTCCCTTCTTCTGCGCCTCCTGCGGCCGGAGGTCAGCAAAGGTCAGTCTGAACACGCCTCGGGCGTGTCTACATCCACTCTTTTTCAACGCCCCGGCTCTCGTGGTAGGTCGTAGAGCCGTCGTGCGGCCGTGATTTCCATAATTTTAACCCTGATGGCAAACGGGCTGAGCAGCCAGCACTCGCTACTTTCCCTCGAGCCTCTTGCTGCTGAAGGTAACCTGGGGTCAGGACCCCTAGCAACAATCTCTCTCTCTCTCTCTCCCTCTCTCTCCCTCTCTCTCTCTCTCTCTCCAGCGCCCAGCTCTCACCAATTGAATACGTGGTTTATTCCTGGATTTTCCGGATTTTTTTTATAACTTGCCAAAACCGCTAGCATAATGCTGCCTTGTCATGCCGGTTACATAAGTGTAACAAAAACCCTCCACGGTCGGGGGTGGCCCCACCTTCCAGGCGGAACGCAAGGTGAACCGTATAATATCGCTCGCGCTACCATACGAGGCGAATGATAATTTACAGAGAGTAAGCTTTGGAAGCAGATTACGAAACTGGCAATTATTTTTATATCTTCGGCAAAACTTTGGGAGGCCACTCACTTATTAGCGAAATAGGTTAACAGTTCCGATAAAATGCTGAAACCTTCACCCATCACTTACTTTTTGAAAACTATTTAAAGTTGAAAAGTAATGTTTTTTGGAAATAAAAATGTCTGTTCTCCTGTATTTGTATTAATTTTACAAAGCCTTTAAAAACTACAAAATAAATTAGTTTGCCCTAGAAACGGACAAAACATAATTACTCAAGTCTTCAGCCGTTTCGTACCTCGGGTCTTGAGCCGTTTTCTGCTTCAGCCCCAGGACGACGAAACTTTTGAGTCAGATAGGTCACGTGACCCCGGTATGAGAACCCCTAGGCTTCTGATTCGTTAATTGTGATTTCTTTTAAGCCCTATATTTCTGTTTCAAAAGAGTTTTGGAATGTTTTTTTCTTAAGTATTTTTTTCTGTAGTAGTCCAAAGTTTTACATCACTGTTTAGGAGAGATATGACCTAATTCTTAGAGAAATTGATAGCCTTAGCCGTGGGTACGTCATATAAACCGATAAGACGTGTACCGGTAAAGTCGTCTAGAAATGTTGACTTTGTAAGCAATTTTATGTATTTGCAGGCCGAATTCGCAAAAATGAGAATAGGACTTTTGAAACAAATTTTTGTGACCTTTTGATCTAGCCAATACATTTTTTTCGCGTATCTCCCTTTAAGACTTAACCACGGAGACCAATGCATAGCGATTCGACTTATTCGTGCATTAACACGCGCACTGGAGGGGGCCTCAGAGGCCCCCAAACTATTTTTCCAAGGAGGGTGGAGAACCGCTCGTTGCCGAAAACGATACTCGGCCGCTATATTACCTCGCAGGTTGGAGCGCCTCAAACTCAAACTAAACTCAAACAAATTCAAACTAAACTCAACCGATCAATTCATTGCCTGTCTTCAGATCGTCAGCATGGATTAACGTGGGTTTAATCCCCATCGGCGGGAAACCGCCTTCCATGTCCGATTGGATCCGGTGGAGAGGATTCTCAAACACCCACGCCAACACTCTCTGTTACTGGGGAAGTGTGCCTGGTGGGAGTGCCCCTGATAAAATAAATATAATATAGCAGATAAAGTAAAGCAGTACCTAAACATGCACCATTAATACCCCTCTTCCCTAGGTATCCTCAGAAACTCCTTGATACTTTTTTGTTTCTTCTCACGGAAATACGTAACAGATAGTTTTTTTACAACCTTTCTCTAAAGCGTCCACTTGTTTTCCCTATGTACTTTTGAACTTGAATCATAATACTTCCTGTGCAGGCGTAAACAAAAACTTTTTTCGCAGAATGAAATTTCTCATCCCACATTGATTCCTTCACACCTGCAGAGAAAAGCACTAACTTGTTACGGATTCGCATACACACGAGAACAACTGTGCTGCAAAGGATTCTGAGCTTCCACTTGGGCTTGCTACTGCTTTACTTTTCCCGATCACGAACAACTTCACTAATCACGATGGCCACTCTCCCCTAGGGGAGAGCGACACAGCTGTGAAAGTGACCTGGTCGGGTCACGCGGTAACGTTATGGAGTAAAGGTACCGTGCTTCTGATCCGTGACCTTCGCGTCACGTCGCGGCGTCACGTCACGGTACGGCTCCAGAGCCGAGGAGGCTGCACGTGACGAAGCCGGGCTCAGTCCACGCTCAAGGTGGCACGGGAGTGCGCGTGATGACGGTGCGTGTCGCTTCGGCGGTGTGTGTGGTGGTTTGTACCATCGGACTCACTAACGCAGACACAGGCAGCGTCGCTACACGCGCCTGCGCCCACGAACAAGGCAAGGCTATAACTCCAACAGACGAACCTGGTTGTAATGCAGATTTGAATTGGCAGGGCGATAGTGAAGGTGATCCTAATAGACACAGCAAGAGTAGTCATCCTCCGACTTAAAACGGGAGCCAGTGCTAACGAAAACGCGTGAAGGTGTTGCAACGAGGATATACTCTCATTGCCTTATTTTTTCCGCAGGACTGATCCTTTTACTGGGTCTTTCTGTCTTCAAAATGATAGATAAATCATTGTCTGTGTACAATTTAATGATGCATGATGGATAAAATAACATATCTATTTGAACATATTGTCTGTGTACAATTTAATGATGCATGATGGATAAAATAACATATCTATTTGAACATCATCCTCATAATAACGAGGCTTTTCGCACATTCACGTCATATGTTAAAACGCTTCAATTTAGGCTCAGGCAGATGGATTGGATTCATACTGGTATGCTGTTCTTCAGAAACATACACTAAAACAGTGGTTAGCGAAAATACTTTCATCCATAACTTAATCCTGTAAAATGCATATGTTGATATTGCTCTTAAATTGGTGTCGTTTTATGTTATTCTAAGTTCTGTATCGGTGAACGAATTTGAAAATGCACAGATCCCAAAGTCGACCCGCTAACTAAATCGAGCCGAAGTATGATCGATAATGATCAGCGTCGAAGTACCTACGATCTGAAAAAATAATGTTTCTAGATCCCACTGCAAGGGGCAGGCCTCGTATCTGAAAATGCTTATGATTTGTTGATGCAGACTAGGCGCGCAGCAGTGGTTTATTCAAACCCCGAATCAAAGGGCACGCCATCTTTATTGTGAGCAGCAGGTGACGACTCTATTAACATACCTTTATTTTGCTGACGATGCCGTCCAGCTCCTTCTTCAGCTTGTCCAGCTCGGGATCCTTGGTCGTCATGCTGAAGAAGTTCGCCGCAGCTACTGAGGCAGTGGAAGAAGCCGCTGACAACTACTCGGTCCTTCTTCTACAGTGTCTCTATCTCCACAGAGGCGTCGGCCCAATACACTGAGCCGTGCTCCCTCACTTTATCCGTGACCTTGTTGTGGAGCGCGATGGTGAACCGGGTACTCAAGCACCACTCCGAAACGTAATTTGGAGACTCCTTTGGCCCCCACAACCAGTCGCTCGAGTTCAGTTTTCATCAGCGACTGCAACGCGGAGAAATCGCTGCTCCGTTATGGTCCAGCCAGGGCACCTCCCAGTGCAGGACCCCGTCGTGCCTTGTCCCCGCGGCCGTCTCCCCGCGTCTGCCCTCAGGCGTCTCGGCCGTACGGCCTCGCGCGTCACCGCTAGGGCTGCAGTAATGAGATCGCGCGCCGCGTGACCAGCATGTGGGGCTTCCGTCAGCAGCGGCGGCCGTTGGCCAGAGTGACATCTTTCCCGATGACGACCGCCACACTCTGCCATTTCCGGGACCAACCACACAAAGATTGCGGGCGTTGCAATGCCACCGAAAATTCAAAACGGTGAAATAAGACCCATGCCTTTCAGTTTCTTCCGTCTTTCCCACTTCAGCCATCATTATTCATCTCAAGGGCTCTGTGGGTGGGTTGAGTCATATATGATCTCCTCCAAACCCTGGAATTAGATTCGGTGTAACAATGTCCAGGGCCTTGGATTCATATCTCTTTGGGGATGGCCAGGCGCCCTGAATGAAACGTCGAAGTAGCGTTAAATATGCTTTATATTCTCGTGTGTTTTTATTTCAATGGCTTCAGATTTTCTATGTAGTTTGACAGTATTGTGGGAAGGCCATAACACACTGTATAATATACTATTATTTTCGATATGACGTTTATTCATATTGTTTAAAATATGGAAACTCCCAATAATTTTCCAAAATCCTCACCCCCGAATGTTTCCAATAACGCTATCGTTGAGACATGACGTTTTTTCAATTATTTTTCGCTTTCATTAAATGCCAAATAGGTACCAGTCTAGATGTAGCCATTGAAGCAATTTGCTCGGTGGCATTTAAAAGGAATGTGGCACCTTCATCACGTGATTTTAACTGAGATAGCCAAGTTGTAAAGCAATTTGGAAAACCGGGTACTCAATTTATCATTTGTCTTGGAACTCGAGATTTCCGTAGAAAAAGCTAAAACTTACCTGCAATGTACCCCTCATGTACCCATAGCAGCAGGCCACAGTTGTCATGGCTGTTGGTGTGACGACATGTGCTGACGTCACTGTGAGTATCAGCCCAGGGGCGCAGCCAGGGGGGCACAGGGGGCACGTGCCCCCCCATCGGTGCCGGGGTGCCCTTTTGATTGCCAGGTGGTGTACCCTCTTTGGGCCGTGCCGCTCGAAATTTAGTGCCCTACGCCGTTGAGTCTAGATGGAACTAGACTGTATTTAACGATTTAAACTATTGTTTGACAATTAAGTGCCTTTTGTTCAGTTAGGGCATTCTGTTGCCTTTCCAAGCACCCGGGAAGAGTATAGGCACGTAATCCGTTTTCAGATAATGCCTCATCGTCGCCAATAATCGTACGGGCAGAGCTAATCTGGTGCCTCTTGCGCTCATCTGGTGCCCCCTGAGCGCTGGTCTTGGCCTCTGGAGCTGATCATGTGCCCTTTGAGCTGATATGATGCCCTCGTAGTCAATCTGGTGCCCCCCTGAGAAAATAATTGTGCCTTCTGAACCTATATAATGCTCTCTGAGTTAGTCTGGTGCCTCCGAGCTTGCCTGGTGCCCTATTAGCTGTTTTAGTGCCTCTTGAGCTGATCCGGGTCCCCTGAGCTTATTTACTGCCTCCCAGAGTTGATCTACTGTCCAGGGGTGCAGCCAGGGGGCACAGGGGCACGTGCCCCCATCGGTGCCGGGTGCCCTTTTGATTTCCAGGTGGTGTACCCTCTTTGGGCCGTGCCGCTCGAAATTTAGTGCCCTACGCCGTTGAACCTAGATGGAACTAGACTGCATTTAGCGATTTCAACTATTGTTTGACAATTAAGTGCCTTTTTGGTCAGTGAAAGCATTCTGTCGCCTTTCCAAGCACCCGGGAAGAGTATAGGCACGCAATCCGTTTCCAGATAATGCCTCGTCGCCAATAATCGTACGGGCGGAGCTCATCTGGTGCCCCCTGGAGCTGATCATGTGCTCTCTGAGCTGATCTGGTGCCCTCGTAGTCAATCTGGTGCCCCCTGAGAAAATAAGTGTGCCTTCCGAGCCTATATAATACTCTCTGAGTTAGTTTGATGCCTCCGAGCTTACCTAGTGTCTTTTTAGCTGTTTTAGTGCCCCTTGAGCTGATACGGGCCCCCTGAGCTTATTTACTGCCTCCCAGAGTTGATCTACTGTCTAGGGGTGCAGCCAGGGGGCACAGAGGGCACGTGCCCCCCATCACTGCCGGGGTGCCCTTTTGATTGCCAGGTGGTGTACCCAATCTGGGCCGTGCCGCTCGAAATTTAGTGCCCTACGCCGTTGAGCCTAGATGTAACTGGACCACATGTAGCGATTGAAACTATTGTTGGACAACTTAATACCTTTTTCGGTCAGCTAGGGCATTCTGTCGCCTTTCCAAACACCCGGGAATTGTATGGGCACCCAGTATGTGTCCACCTAATACCTCATCGTCGCCAATAATCGTAGCTAGTCTGGTGCTCCTTGAGCTCATCTCGTGGCCTCTCAGCTGGTATTTGCACCTTGAGCTGATTACTTGCCCTCTGAGCTGATCTGGTGCCCCTGAGTCAATCGAGCGCCCCACTGAGCAAATAATTGTGCCTCCTGAACCTATATAATGCCCTCTGAGCTAGTTTAATGCCTCCGAGCTTGCTTGGTGCCCTAATAGCTGATTTAGTGCCCCTTGAGCTGATTCGGGCCCCCGAGCTGATGTCATGCCTCCCCAAGTTGATCTACTGTATCCTAAGTCAATATGGTGCCTCTTCAGCTGATTAGGTGCCCCCTCAGCTGATTATTGATGTCTCCTTAGAAGGCCTGGTGCCCTCCTGAGCTGGTTTGGTGGGCCCTGAGCCCACTTTATGTCCCCTGAGCTGTTATGTTGATCCCTGAGCTGATTTAGGCTCCTGCCATAGTCTGGGGGGCTGGGAGCTGATCTGGCCCCCGAGCGGATCGATCTGGTGCCACCTGAGCTGCACTAATGCCCCTTAGTCGATCTGGTGCCTCCTGAGCCTATCTGATGCCCTCTGAGCTAGTCTGGTGCCCCTGAGCTAATCTGGTGCCCTTTAAGCTGACCTGGGCCTCCTGGGTTGATTACGTGATTTCCTGAGCATCTCTCAGGCCCTGAGTTGAGCTGGGCTCACAGGGGCTGGTGAGGCCCCTGAGATGGCATGGGGCTCCTGAGCTGATTAAGTGCCTCCTGACTTGATCTGGTATTCCCGAGCTGATCTGGGCCCTGAGCTGGTCGGGGGACCACTGATCTGATTGTTTGTCCCCGAGGCTGATCTGGTGCCCTATGGGCCGATCTGGTGTCCCCTGAGCAGCTCTGGGGCCTTTGAATTGCTTGGGCCCCGAGCTGGTGAGGGATTCCTGAGCTGAATTAGTGCCCCTGACTTGATCTTGCCCCTTGACCTGACTTGAGGCCCCTGAACTGATCTGGGGCCCCAAGAGCTGATGTGGGGCCCAAGAGCGGATCTAGGTTCTGAGGGTACCTTGAGCTGGTCTGGGCGCTGAGCTTGTGAGAGCCCCTTAAGTTGGCTTGAGGCACCCTGAAGTGATCTGGCGCCTTAAACTGTTCTGAAGCTTCTTGAACTGGTTTAAGGCCCTATGAGCCTATCTGTGGCCCATTGAGCTAGTCTGATGACCTCATCGCTAGGGCCAATGAGCTAGTCTAGTCCCTGGGTGAAGCATGAACTGCTCTGTGGCCCTGATCTAGATCAGGGGCCCCTGAGGTGGTCTTGAATAGACAGATGATAAGAACACAAGGCCAACTCCCATCAGCTCGGGGCGGGGTCACTGAGCTAGTCTAGTCCCTGGAGGCACAACTGGGGGGGATGGGGGAAGCTGCTCTGGAGGCCTTTGATCCACACTTGGGGGCCCCCAGAGCTGGTCTTGAATAGATGGGGAATAAGAACACAATGGAAACTTGGAATGGAACAATGGAAATTGCAAAACGGAGCTAACGAGGAATGAGGAATCTCTAAAACGGCTTGTGATACCTAGGCACCCCTGGTTACATAAATTGCTTATTATACTGGTGGATTCCGGGAAGGGATGATAAAAAGGCATGTGCCCTTGAACTCAGAGCACAGTCCCCTAAACCAGGATTTCTACTAATTAATCTAAATGAAGAACTAGTTTTCACAATTTTCAGCCCTGTCACACCATCCCCATCCAAACCACCGGCCTGTTCACCTTTTATTTACTCTTAACTGGAACCGAGCCTTGAGAATATGGAACTTAATAAACGCGTTCAAAAGGTATCTCCCAAATTTTTCCGGCAGCAAAAATGTGTTCTTTCAAAGACACTACGCTACTCCTCGTCCCACGGCGATTGTGGGAGGCAAGGAACTTTATCCGCGTTCAGCCAGGCCTCACTCCTCACGACAAAACCAGTGGGCATAACAAATGAATTTTCGACTCCAATATGCCTTAACCTGCACATCGTAACAGATATCACATGCTCCCCTGATTTCTCTGATGTTAAGTACTTGCTTGAGTTGGCTGATTTGTCCTTAAATCTATCCAAAACAGTCGTGTTTTGGCTACTTCCATGACGTTTTGGTGATATTTTTTCTTTTTTCGGTTTGAATCGAGTTTTCCTTTTCCGTCAATGATTTATTTGCATTTTAATTGAACCAAAGATGCCCAAAAAATGATATAAACAAAGATATAGTAAGTTTTTAGGTTACGTTAAAAAGTGCCCTTTTTTCCCCGGGGTGCCCCTCAAAGTTGGTGTGCCCCCCATACGAAAGCTCTGGCTGCGCCCCTGTATCAGCCAATCGAAGCCCTTGAAGCATTTCGAGTATGGTAGTGGCTGCCAGATCGTGACATCATCCACAGGCAGACACTTATTTCTTTTCCTAGAGGAGTATTTTAAAAATCAAAATATTGAGCTTTTTGTCCATTTTTCAGAGTGGTTTCATTATTTTCGGCTAAAAGTACGCCTAATTGCACTAAATTCCAGGATTCGACCAAGGTGCCACATTCCCTTTAACTCGGCACGTGGCTATATACAAACTGGGGTCATGTTTTGTCTTCAGCCCCTCTCATTGATCCCCATCCATTCGGACTTTCCTCCACCAGTGCCCTTCTAGTTGTATGTGACGTCAGACCCGTTCCTCGGTCGATAAGTGTGGTTTTTGTGCTCTTGTGCTCTTGAACAGGAGGACGTGTACCCCGTCACGAATCAAGGAGAACGTCGCCGCCAAAATTTTAAACCTTGACTTAATTTTTTGTGAAGTGCATCGTCATTTGTGCTTCATATGCAGCCAATATTTTCAGAAGCTGCCTCCTAATTCCCTCGGTATTTTGTGTGGGTATTCTGCATTTTGTATGAGTGTTCCCTGTTACAAGTTTGCATTGTTATACGTTTATCGCGTTTTTATTTACTCTACGCGGTGCATAAAAACGTTGTTCCGTATGCATGGGCGCCGAAAGCGGGGGGGGACGGGGAGACACGTTCCCCCTGTTGGCCAACCAGGGGGGACGTCCCCCCCAAATTTTTAGGTCAATGATCATTAATGCTGTCAGTTACCGAATATGCTCAAAATTCGCCTCCCCGGTCAGCACCAGCCTGGGTCTGTCCCCCTCCGAAAATTCCGTGGCGCCGCCCCTGTCTGTATGGATATACCAAATAAAGTGAATTGATCTGAACTGATTTTAGAGATTTTGATTGCTTGGTCCACCCCCCTGCCACTTCCCCCACACTCAGAGACGGCGGATTCCATTTTCGAGAAGTGGTGCAAGATTTTCTGGAGGGGGCGCCTTCCTCCCCAGGGGGCGCCATCATCTCTTGGGGGGCGCCTTTGCTATCCAATGGTGTTCTGCAGAAACTCTGGACTCGGCGTGCGAGGCCACTTGGGGTGGCTTATTTCTAATATTCCGAAAAATAGTTATTTTAGATTTCGCGTAAACTCAGCCGTATCGGATTGGCATCAGCAACAGAGTAGCAAAGCCCAGGATTCTGCGATATTCATAGCCTTGTTTGCAGTTATGACCAATGATATTGCACACACTTCCCGCAAACATACGTCACGTGTTTTTCGTTGAAGACTTCACAATATGTGTGACAGTGTCTACTACAGCAGCTGCGCAGAGGCGGCTGCAGCTTGGCCTTGACATATTGCAGCAATTGATCACACGCAATGGACTGAAATTTTCAAGTTCAAAGACATAGTGCATGCACTTGTATAATAGACATTGAGACTGAATACCCGATTTTGTAAATTCGCGGAAATCCGAGCGACGTTGTAGCAGAAACCAGATTTATCAGGCTCACACTCGATAAGCTTTCATATGTGCCACACCTGAAGGATTTCCGCAAAAAAATGTTTCGATACGCTGAAAATACTGAAGGTGTTGACGAGGATGAGATACCGTGCAGATAGAGAAATGTTTCTCATGCTATACACGTTATACGCTTATCGCCTATATATACGTTATGCGCACGTTATACGCTCATCGTTATACGCTACGTTATAAGCTTCTTATGCTGTATAGATCACTTATTCGTCCGAAGATCGAGTACGGCTGTGTCAGAGCCGCATGACGAAATCCATGGAGCGAAGCGGATTGAGATTTCTCAAGAGGCTCTATTCTGGCCGTTTGGCGGTTCTGACAGTTGATACCAGGGCTCTGCAATTGTGTAGGGTGATTGCCCTTTTACGCTAGACGCCCAAACTAAGGCCCCCGAATTTAAATTAAAAATAATTTTTGAGAAATTTTGGAACAAATGTTTTCAATTTTGCATTTTTATCATTTTTATTTCTTAAGCGACGAACTTGAAATTTGCCTCCTTTTGAATAAGCAACAGGGGCCACCTAAGAAAAAAGTTCGAACTGGTCCGACAATATTTATTACGCCAAAACGCAGTATTTCTAGTACAAGCAAAAAGATATTGAAATTTGACAGCCGACTTGTAAGCTCGAAATGTCAGAAGGCACGCTTCAGTTAGTTTAAAGACAGCCACGTGGAGGCAGCTACATCAATTTTCTTGTGCTTAGGCATAGTTTCCAATGGAAAACGTAAAATTCTGACCTAGTTTTTGCCATTTTGCCGGAGGACTACATTTTTGCTCATTTCATTTAAATCTTAATCTCTCGCGATCTAATGCACCGATTTGACTTTTCATTTCAAATAATGAAAGAACATTGCTTCCGCCTGATAATATTCGGAGATGGATATCGTGATAATAAAATTCCTTGTCTTATATGCATAAATATAATTTTAGTAGAAAACCTTTTATTTGCAGCTTTTCGGTTCAGAGCACATGTCATTCACAAGCTCAGAATTGACATGGCTGAATAGGAAAATTAATTGCAGTCATTCAATTCATTTACACTACCCACTTATCTCCAACGGCTTTCGAGTAATTCGTCCGAAAGGGTATTTCAAGGAGCTAAATTTCTCGGAACATGTTTGCTTCTCACCATGGTTTCAAGTCCTCAAAATCAATGGAAGTGGATGCAATTTGGCATAAAGCTAGCTTAGGGTCCTGGGTCGCCGATACAAGTGATTCTAGGCGAATCTAATGTTTGGTTCGTCTTCTAGAAGCAGCTTTATACCATGCCTTTTCTGTACGAACACAACACCCGGCGCCACGATCACGGCATCGTTTTGATTGCGTGATACCGGCCAGTGACCTCCTGACGGGTCACAGGTGTAGGGTTAGTGGGAGTCGGTACAGTGTGGCGCAGTGGTCTAGTGGTTAGAGGTCCTGTCTCGTGATGAGGGGTGCACGGGTCGAATCCGGGGTTGACTGCGGGATATTTACTATTTATATTAAAGAAAAGAATGA
Organism: Lepas anatifera; assembly: GCA_034440635.1. Taxonomy (NCBI): domain Eukaryota; kingdom Metazoa; phylum Arthropoda; class Thecostraca; family Lepadidae; genus Lepas; species Lepas anatifera. Next base: position 1,353,444 of record JAOTON010002176.1, read on the forward strand.
TGGCACTGAACTACAGGCTTATGAAGAGATACATTGAGAATGAAATATGGTTGATTTCAGCACATTGTCATGCGGCTCTCCTGCGCCGGTGGGGGGTTATCCCAGGTCGCAGACCGGGGTTGCGTATGAGGCCACTCCTTAGTCCGCGAAAAAGATTATCGATATGTCCGTCATCTCGCTATCAGAATAGTAACAGGAGCGTTCCAAGCTTCACCCATAATAAGCATGCTAGTGGAAATTAATGAAATACCGCTACAAATGCGCAGTAAGATACTCGCTTTGCATTAAGCCATTAAAAGGAATGTGGCACCTTTAGAACGTGATTTTAACTGAGATAGCCAAGTTGTAAAGCAAATCGGAAAACCAGGTGCTCTATATATCATTTGTCTTGGAACTCGATTTTTCCGTAGAAAAAACTAAAACCTACCCGAAATGTACCTCTCATGTACCTTTCGCCAGGCGGCCATTGTTGTGAGCTGCTGGTGTGACGACATATGCTGACATCACGATGAGCATCAGCCAATCGAAGCCCTTGAAGTGTTTCGAGTATGGTAGTGGTTGCCAGATCATGACATCATCCAGAGGCAGATATTTATTCATTTTCTAGAGGAGTTTTTTAAGAATAAAAGTATTGAGCTTGTTGTACATTTTTCAGAGAAATCATGAGTGGTTTCATTATTTTCGGCTAGAAGTACGCCTAATTATACAAAATTCCAGGATTTTACGAAGGTGCCATGTTCCCTTTAAAATAAGTCACCAACACGCCCCACATACCAAACATTTTTTTGGCGACGCCTACCTCAGTCAGATAGACAGTGGCTCGCGTTTTGCAACCCGTCACCAGGGAGTGAGAGTCTGTGCCTGGCTGGCACAGGCTGGTATCGACAGCAATCTCGTCGAACCACATGAAGCAGCTGTTATTGAACCATAGCTCATCTCGACAGTTAACACGAACACAACCTACGCCAACAAAGCAAAAATTTGCCTCCTGAACCGACGCGCCAGTAATTTATGAACTTGCGTGCGGAGCCGTTTGAAAACCATGTCTGTTTCTATATAGACGGTTGCAAAAGAAAGTGACAATGGCACAAGGCGTGCATTTGTTGGTGACAATGTTGAGAAGTTTTCTAGTTTGCCTTACGAAGGATCCATTTTTACTTCAGAGCTGTACTCCATTTTTTTTGCTGTTTGGACCAGGTGTCTAAGCTGATGGTGAGGAAGTTTGCGATTTTTACCGATTCGCTGTCTTATCTGCAGACATTGAAGCCATTTTATTTCTATAATGCGTCGTCACCTTGGCGGGCCATGCTGAAGATGACTGGATCTTCTGTGTGTACTGATTAGTCCAGTAGGAAGACACAGGCAGTTTGGATGGCTACCATCTCAGCCTGAAAACTCGAGCAGAGCGAGCCTGCTGGTCGCCTGAGCTCATGCTGGGCTCTGTCTGGTGACTCGATGAAGACCCAGCTCCCCGCTCGTGACCCCTCCGTGCACTGACCCGTCGGTCCACACCCACGTGGCACATTGAGTCAGGGAAGCGAGGTGGAGGAGAGCTACTCGCTTCTTCCGGACAGGTGGCGCTCCTGATGTCAGTGGGCCCACGTCTAGTTGAAATGTGACTCACTCTCCTGATACCCACAGTGGAAGACGTCGAGGAAGGAAAGACTCGATGGGGAGGGAGATGCCTGCTTGATCCCATATGTCTTTGCCCACCTGCCGCAACCCGGTCCCCGAGGAGAGTCGAGAGGGCGCTGTCGCCTCCGCACGTCTTCACAGAGGGTCTTCAGGTGGCAGGGTATGGAATTTCACCAGCAGTCGGGTCGCGAGTACCCTCCTTCTGGCCGCTACGCGGGGAGTCTTAACTCGGCTGGGAGTGGAGTGGGTGCATCCTGTGATGATACGCGCCGACGCTCTCATTTTGCGTTCCAGCAGCTCGACATGAAATGGCGGTGTGGCGTGGAGCCACGCTGCGGCCGCTTACTCCATCGCTCCTCTCACGTAGCCAGTAGCGACGGTTCGGAGGTGCTGTTCGTGCAGCCCCCAGTTGCAGCCGGACAGTTGACGTAGGTGGGAGATGCGGGGGTGGACCTTCTCCCACAGTCTCTTACAGTGTGGACCGAAATGGAGGAGCCGATCGATGGTGACGCCAAGAAGCTGTAGGGTGTCTCCAGCAGTGACAGACTTCCCGTCGACCTTAAAATGGAAGGGATCGGCGTCTCTGGCCCACTGGGACATCACCAGTACTTGGATCTTGGCTCCTGATACCACCATTTTGTGCTGTCGGGTCCACTTCATGAGGGTGCCAGCAGCAGCTTTATTGTGCCCAGTCCTTGGCGACTTGGATGTTGTTGCCCGTGCAGAGAGCCGCCGTATCATCGGCGTACATGTAGGGGAGCATCCGGGAACCGCGCAGAGTGCGTCTACCAGCCGAGCCGCCCATACAAAATAAAACTGGCGATAAGACACTTCCTTACGGCAGGCCAGTTCGGAAAATGCGCTCACTGGAAAGCACACCATTTAGTTCCACCTGGACTCTTCGGTCCCGGAGTCACTGCCAAATCCAGGCCACCGTGCAATTTGACAGCCCCATCTCCAGCAGGCGAACGCGTAGCAGGTGGTGGTCCACTACGTCGTACGCGTGCGCGAAATCAAACGCGACGAGGACGTATTTCTGCGCGGTCTGTCCATCGGGAGGGCGGCTGTGTCTCGATTTGGGCATGCACAGTGCACGCTCACCTCTTCTCTTAAATGAGTCCTGAACTTGACCTGAAGGCGATGGTTGATGGTATAAGTGGATGGTCAGTGACAAAATATACTCGTTTTATCAATCTGAATGGTCTTTTCACTTCGATCTGAACACTGCACATGATCATTAAACGCGCAAATTACAGCCAATAAACGAAAAAAAGTTAACAATTTATCAAGAGAGTACTTGGACACGTTGAAACTGTTTTCTTTTTATTCTAGTAGGGCCCATTTATGTCACAAATCACACATGCCTATGGCATGATCTATTTCAGCATTCAATCACATGGCTACCGAAATTCTCTTAACACCTTCGAAATTTCACGCACAAGAGCAATTCTCCCATGCTGATGAATTGAAGAATATAGATAAAGGTCGATGGAAAATGCCCACATACTTCATTCTGTGTTTATCTTAACGTTTCAACTTTCCTTATATCTCCTTGAGTCTGCCATCTGGTTCAAACATTATTTTTAGGAGCAATTAACCCTATTTCCGTCAGGCTCCCGGCTACCCCTATTTCCGGCAGGGGGGCAATATCGGCCCCCCTAAGATCTCGTAATCTAACCGGCCGATTTTGAAAATTCAAAGTGCCATAGATTCCTCTGCTGCTAAACTTTATTTTAAAAAAAAATTTCAAAATTTTCATTTTTTAGGAGAAGGTCGTGCAAAATATACAATTTTTGTGGATTTTTTAGATTTTCCATAATCCTTGTCTCTGTTGTACGATTTTCACAAAACTAGTTCAGATTTACAAATAATTGACCCAAAATTTTCATATACTCGAGTTACGCAAAAATTCGAAATTCAATGGCAGTTCCAGGACCAGGACTATGAGGGGAAATATATACAACCTAAAAAGTTTTTGTTACGCGGATTAGAAGCCGTCATATACTGCTTGGCATCTTTGACACACAAATAAATGAGAAAAAAAGTGAAAAACTCATCAGGGGCGGATGCAGTAAGGTAAAACAGTGGGGTAAAATGCATACCAACAATATGCGAATGGTATGCATGAGTATATTAGTCCCTTGACTAGTTGAAATTTAATTTCTGATAATTTTTACCCTCCCATGGCAGCTCTGGGAAAGGGGGTGACATAGGCGGATCAAGGACTCGTCGTGGGGGGGGGGTGGGGGTGATTGGAAACACATTTTCAATATACAACGATATTGAGTCGCGGCGGTGATACTGGCTGGGAATATACATTTTGAAAATGTGTAGTGACTGGACACGCCTCTGGTAATCTAGAATTGGGTTATAACTATTTTGAATTTTCATATACCCAATTGTATTCGCCCTGGCAGGGCTGTAAGCAGTCTTCTCACTTACTAACGTTTAGTCCTTCTTGATAACATTCCCCCCATTTTGAACTGCTGTAACCGCCCCTGATGAATACAAATAGTGACAATTGTGAATGCACTATCATCTCACATAAAAAATGATATAATAAAACCATATAACTGGTATCAGGATCAGCAGAGACGGCTTCCTGTTACAAAAAACCCATCGCATACGATAATACTTGGTTTGTGGATAGAACCTCCCCAAAAACCCAGCCATAGCCCCGCCCCTGGTAAATATATAATCTTGAAAATTTCAGAAAACCTGCCTGTACTAGTTTTAGGAAAAGTCAGGAAGTTTCAAAGTTCTATCGCAAGCCGTTTCGGAGATATTCTCGAAAAACCTGAAGGGGGGGCAATATTAGCCCCCCCCTGCCGGAAATAGGGTTAATAATGTGGGTTAAAGTCCGGTTTGTGTTTCCTACAACTGAAAAGCTTTTCCGCTGAGATAATTTTCTTGGACAGCGCACAGGCCAGGTTCACACTCGCTGCGATTATTTTCAATGTCCTCTCACCATTATCTTACGAATCTTGGCCACGTGGAAAGGCAAAATGATGCTTATCATATTTGATATTAAAATAAACTTAACCCCTCTTCACTAATAGAAAAATCCTCAGATATATACATTTATGTTCAGCTGTTGCATCTTCCCAAGTGTCTTGAATTTCTCCATGACCTAGTGGCAGTTACAGATTTTTCAAGAGGTGCCGAAAAAAGTGTGGACTGAACTGTTTAGCAATTCATTGTTTCAAATATCACGCCAAATAGGCATCTTGCTTGGCTGGTATAAACTGTTATGGCTGGGAGAGGGAGGGATAGGACGTTGTTAAAAATACGATCCACCAAAATGACGGCAACCGAAAACCGAATACCATAGGCGCCCTTTGGGTGAAAAGTTGATGGTAAAGTGCGCACTCTGAGGCTCCGCGTTTCCCCCCCACTTACTAAAATTCTAGATCCGCCCATACGCGGATCCAGGGGGCAAAGGTGAGGGGCAGATGCAGCCCCCGATCGATCCTCGGCGCCCCCTGAAATGGTCACGGCGCCCCCTGAACGGTCGATGGCACTCGCCTGAAGTGGCGCTTCCCACTCTCCCCCAGGATGCGAAAATCGGTGCTCACCGATAGGATTTTACGCCCACCTGGTAGGTTTTTCCGGTCAAAAGTGGCGCCCCCTGCTCCGGATGGCGCCCCCGGGAAGGTGCTCCCCTCCGATTGGCAATCCTGGATCTGCCTATGGATCCGTCACTGTTCAAGAGCAAACAATTCACAGAAAAAGCAGGAAGATATCAAATGTTAGCGGGGAGTGGTGCGGCCAAGATAATTGATGATGCTAACAAATTGTTTAGTTATGTGGATAAAATAATTGGGTCGCCACACGGGATTGGAAGGGGACTGCTGCCTTCTTATGAGATGGGAGTGTGCTAAAAATATATCGTCAAGTCAATATCAAATTATCAACATTTAGTTTTATACAGTGCACTGTTCACTGCAGTGATACAAGCGTGCTCTGTCCTTTTTCTGTGGGTTTATGACACCCGGTAGGGTTCGTTTTAGCCTCAAATATGGCTTTTGTGGTATTTATTTGGCCATTTGGCCGCCCCGGTTGCTCAGTTGCTCAGCATCGGGCTCCGGCCCGCTGCTGAGAAGCATGCAGTGGCAGTGCATGTCCAGGCTTGAGATCGGTTCCCCTGAGACGCTCCGGCACTCAATCGTTTGCCCGACGTAGGTCGGCTGGCAACTGACTGATGAGAGGGTGACCTGAACGAGGCGGCCATCCTTGTGCTTTGTGGGAGGTTAAACTTTGGCTTCTAAATCAACCCTTCATTGTGGGCGTTACTCGTTCGGGTGGTGGGGTCGGGGTCTCCGTGACAAGTCCCTTGAGGACTTTAATGAGACTCAGACTCCAACAGCCGTACTGGGAAGAACTTGGACGAAATTTATAAAAAACAAGATTTTTTAGTGCAAATACAATTTGACCCTTTTGGCCTTTTTGCAAACCCGGTTCGGCCTTTTTCCGTTGAAAAAACCCGCAGTCCTAGGCAGCATCTCTAATCTTTAGAATATGGAATAACAAAAATTAGGAGACATTTTTTTAACACTAGCACGTCTAAATTTTATTAACGCCCCCTCCAAATGGGGGTTTGATCCCCAGAAGACATCATAATGGCCAGCACAAGAAAATCTCCACCGCCCCCCTCCACTGAGTTTTCCTTAAAAAATGTTCTGCTGTCCTCTCCAGGGGGCGCCTTTCCTATCCATGGGTGCTTATTCTTTCCAGAGGGGCGCCTTTGCTCTCGGGGGGGGGGGCGCCTTTTGCTATCCAGGGATGCCTGTGCTAACCAGGGGGTGCATATGATATCAAGGGGCGCCGTTGATCTTCTTCGGAGGCGTCTCTGCTGTCCAGGAGGCGCCTGCGCTATCCAGGGGCACCTTTGCTATCCAGAGACCCGGATCCTTTACTCAGGGGGCGGGGGCCGCCTTTTGCTGTCCAGGGGTGCCTGTGCTAACCAGGGGCGCATATGCTATCCCGGGGTGCCGTTGCTCTTCTTTAGGGGCGTCTCTGCCGTCCAGGGGGGCCTATGCTATCCAGAGGGTGTGTTCTGTCCATGGGGCGCTTTTGGTATCAAAGGGCGTATTTGCTGTTTTGGGGGCGCCTATCCTATCCAGAGGGCGCACGTGCTGTCCAGGGAGCGCGATTGCTATTAAAGGGAGCTTATGATATCCAGAGGGGTGCCTTTGCTCTATGGGGGGGGGGGCGCCTCTTAGTGTACAGGAGTGCCTGTGCTAACCAGAGGGCGCCTATGCTATTCAGGGGCGTCGTTACTCCTCAATTGGGGATGCCTTTTTCTGTCAAGGGGCGCCTCTGCTGTCTAGAGGTCGCCTTTGCTATCCAGAGGGGCACTTTTACTCAAGGGGGTGGGCACCTTTTTCTGTTCAGGGTGCAGCTTTGATGTCAGGGAGCGCCACTCATATTTGAAAGTGTATTTTATTTTACACAGAGGGTACTACCCCTTCAGACAGGCGATGTGTCTGATTTTCTCTTGATCGGCTGGGGGCGCCGGCAAAATCCGGGGGTGCCACCCAAATCCGTGAGGGCCTCCCCGTACGAGGTCAAAACCAGGTGTGCAAAAATATACTATTGTACACCATCATTTTTTCAAGGTGTGCAACTGCACACCCTGTCCTGCGGAATCCGCCGTCCCTGCCGCCGTTGTTCTCGGGAGGGGGGTTTCTCTCTTATCTCTCCAGGGGGCGCCTTTCTTATCAAAGGGCGCCTATGTTGTCCAGGGGGCGCCTTTTCTCTGCGGGGGGGGGCGCCTTTTGCTGTCAAGGGGTGCCTGTGCTAACCAGGGGGCGCATGTGATATCTAGGGGCGCCGTTTGTCTTCTTCGGAGGCGCCTCAGCTGTCCAGGAGGCGCCTACGCTTTTCAAGGGCGCCTATGCTATCCAGAGGGGCGCCTTTACTCAAGGGGGGGCGCCTTTTGCTTTCCAAGGCGCAGCTTTGATGTCAAGGTGCGTCATTCATGTATGAAAATGTCTTTTTCACAGAGGATCCTACCTCTTCAGGTAGGCGGTAATTAGGCTTGATTTTCTCTGACCGGCCGGGGGCGCCGGCTGAGGCCTGGGGGAGGGGGCGCCTCCTGGACAAAGCCAAAACAAGTGGTGCAAAAAGATACTTTTGCACCACTTGAAAAAAATCGAGTGGTGCAACTGCACCACTTGCACCCTGGAATCCGCCGTCCCTGCCCACACTCCTCCTCAATTGTCTCAAACTCCCTCTTTTAGATCCGCCGCTACCATGTACGAACACGGACTGGCGGACGCTCAATTTGCACCTCTAGATGCCTGCAAAAACCCACCGAAAGTTCTTGTATCATCCGCTCGATGTCGCTAGTAGTACTTTGTTTACAATCAGCCGACGACGCCTCGTTTCTGGCGCAGCTGCTGCGATCTCGGTCATTCGCGGTCCCGCAGTCTTAGGGCATTGGCTGCCGAGGGAGTCGTCAAATTTGAGAGTATTGAGTGGTGGCGCGTGGTAGAAGCGGTGGTGGGTGTTAAACCGAAATATTATTAAGATCATTGGATTCTAGCCTTTGTGTTCGTGTAGGGACTATTTGATTGCAGGAGCGTTTTTTTTGTAAATTACGGACTACTGAGGACAGACGGCGACCAGCTTATCAAGCCGGTAAAGTTTCGGTCGTATTTTATAGCACCTGCTGCTGGGTTCAGAAGAAGTGCGACTGGGACTCCAGCTCAGCATGGGGATTTGTGGGCGTTTAACGCTCCTCTTCGCCTGTGTCACCCTCCCAGGCTGCCTCTGCTCCTCTCCAGAGAAACATGGTAATTTTTATTGAGTTTTGTTTATGTGTTTCCTTGGATGTGCTCAGAAAAGTCGGAAGATGAGCGCTGTCATGGCCCAAAGATGCATGTTTGTGTTTTCTTTATAAATTTTATCAGATATATGCATGCTGCAGAGCTTAGAAATTAATGTGCCAGACATGCAAAATATTTGCAGCATATTCAAAAATATAAATTTCATTAATACTTATGCATCCCTTCTCTGCTTGAAGTGGGATATCCGTGAAGTAAGTAACCTCAAAGGTAGTTTTGTTACTTTACAACCTTGTAGGAGGATTCATGCCTACCAATGGCCAGGCTGGAATGATGATATTGTAATAGTTTTTGTGTGATGATTGCTTATCCTCCAGGGGTCATTCCATCTCCTATTTTTGTGGAAATAGTGTTCCAGGCAATAACCTCTGCTTGAAAATATAATTCAGCGTATTTTTTTGTATGAGAATAGCACCTGCAGTACAAACCTGTACCAGTGTTGAAAACTCAGCACTTATGAACTGAAAATGGAGCAATTGAGTAGCAATGTGGATAACCACATTAGGAGTTGCACAAAAATAGCTTGAGGTCTCTGCCCAATGTCCATGAAATACATACATATTTTTTAGTCAGAAAATACTATTAAAATATTTTAGACAATGGCCCAGAAGCATATGAAATCCCCATATTCCATAGGAGTATAAGAGTCAGTGAGCTCTATTCTCTCCCTTGCATAGGAATTATCTGCTTGAAACTCTCTGCATGCCAATGGATTCAAATTATTATTATGGATTGGAAAAATTCATTATTCATTTGCATTTGCTACTCTTAATATTCATTAAATGACAATAACTGTTTAAAGGTTGATGCTGGGGGCAGATTCTTGACTAGCGTGCCATGAGAGTTGCAAAAACCTTGTGATAGTTTTCTTTAGCTTTGCAGGAACGAAGGGAATCTCCTCATTCATACCAATCCTTACTCTTCCCTAAAAATGTTTGGGTGACACCTATAATAATAACTGAAATCAGAGGCTTTAGATTCCATTGTAAAGCTAATGTCCACCTATTTAAGTGGTGAAGAAGGCTCTTGAACATTATTCTGAACCACACATTAGAAAAGATACCAATTGATAGACCATTGTACTGTTTCTTGGCTCCCAAAAGTTGTGCTCTACTGTTTTGATCTGTAAATAGAATCCCTCCTCAGCACATCTGTATTGTGTGTAGCGACACTGATCGCATATTTCATTAGCAAGGGGATGCCAAAATATGTCAGTCCTGCACACTGGTGGACGTGAGGGAGGGGGAAGGTATGGAGCCATGGCCCCCAGAATGGCGAAGTTTTAGCCGGTTTTCTTAAAAAACACTGTTTTTACAATTTTTCCCGAGTTGCACCCCCGCCCAAACCGTGCTCCTGCGTCCGCCCATGGCCTTGAAAATTTCTCTCCTTGCCAGGTCATAAGGTACTGACGCATGGCTAATTTCTGGTCTCCGAGTATTCTGCCAACCATCACTGGTGTGTTGACACATTTGGCTCCGTGACAGATATTTCCTGATATGCATTTTTTCGTAACTTAGATATGCCTTCGTGCGCAGACACTGAACGGCAGATCTCCGTGAAAATATATGTGACTACTCTCCGAGTACCTAAAAAACAGTGTTAGTAGAGCATAGCTTAACGTTACCGGAGGCGTCAAGATCATGAAGATATGGGGCTAAACTTTGAGCGCTAATTTTTTTGGAAATGAAGTATGCGGCAACGAAAAAACGGCATGTTTCCATGGAGCAACTCCTGGCCACGTTTTTGCTCCGGAATATGGTGGATCATTAATGGAGCAATTGAACAATTTATAACCGTTCACTCTATAATCACTCATTCTATTATGCCCGAATCACTCACTCACTCACTCACTCTCTCTCTATCTCTCTCTCTCTCTCTCTCTCTCTCTCTCTCTCTCTCTCTCTCTCTCTCTCTCTCTCTCTCTCTCTCTCTCTCTCTCTCTCTCGGCGACACGCCACCCGTCATAGTTGCAGCCCTGTCATCTGCGCTCTTTGCAACGGGAGCCACCTCTTCAGAAGGCTCCGGGCCCGCTGTCGGTACACGCCGTGTACCGACAGCTGATGCCCAGGCGAGTTCGGTGACCGAAGCTGCGCACAGCGCGCAGAGTCCGTCAACGCTCATCAGCGCTCCCAGGGCGTTCACGCTTTGATGGTTGAGTGATCGCCGGTGTGATGGGCCACAGGAGCGTGTGGTGTTTGGTGGACTAGCTCACCAGACAGTCGCGGGTCCGACAGACGGCTGTTGGTAGTTGCGGTCACGCTGTCGGCACGGGCTGCCGTAACGGTGTCCACCCGCGCTGTTCTTCTGTATAGTCTCTCAGCAGAAGAAGTAATGACTGAACGTCATCAAAGCGTTCACTCCACGCGGCCGACCCAGGTTCAAGGCCCGGCGAATTCCCTGAGCGAGGAATAATCCGGCGCTTGACAAACCATTCCAGAGCCCCGCTTCATAAAACTTGCGGAAATGCGGCGTGTTTTACACCACATTCACCTGCAAAGTTACGCCGTACTCAGAATCACCTTTCATAAAGAGCGGCGACATTCACGCGAAGAGGCGTATATTTGAAATACAGCGTGAACTATGTCCAATGCCGGAATGGAATTACCCTTTCAAAATCTATTATATATTTCCTATTTAACATTGGAATGTGCATACCTATTTTTAATCAGTTAGTTAAAAATATCTGGTTTATCTTCCCTTATTTGATTAATTACTGATGTTATCGTCAACTATTTAAAATTCTACCGAGAAAAGCGCGCCCCTGACCGATAATCGTAAAAATAGACAAAAAACATGAAGCATTTTTGGAAAGGCCCTCTTTTTGTTTCCCGAGGAGGAAGGTATCTTGAACGCCGTAAGACCAAATGTGAAAAGTGGAATTCAAGTAAACTAAGAAACCATAGGCGGATCCAGAAGAGCAAAGGGTGGCAGGTGCCCCCCCCGATCAAACTTTAATGCCCCCTGAAATGGTCATGGCGCCCCTCCCCCTCCTGAAAGGTCGCTTTCCATCCCCCCACCCCCGCTCCAGGATGCGAAAATCGCCGCCCACTGATAGGGCTCTGGTCCGGGTCCGGAGAACTCTATATCTTAGCTCAGTTTGGCATGGGTAACTCCCACTGCAATCTTATGTTGGAAAGAACTTAAACATCCTCATGTTTTTGTAAACATTTTTTATGACCCTTCCTGTTTTCCACAACAATATTTTTACATGATGTTCACAATTTTGCAAGGAATTATATATTTTCCATGTTTTGCATCTTTGGCTGATAAAAGTTACGCTGCTACGTGTTGCGTAGATTTTCAGGCGCATTTCAAAAGTTACGCTGCTACGTGTTGCGTAGCTTTTCAGGCGCATTTCATATGTTCAACATGTATGTTGTGTGTTTTATGAAACAGGATGGTGAATATTCTACGCTGTATTCCAGGGCAGCGTAATTTACTCCCGCGTACTTTTGCAAGTAGTTGTATTTTACGCCGTATTTTTATGAAACACGATTGTAGTGTATGATTCACGCTCCGCGCTGTATTATGCTACTTCTGCGCTGCTAGCGTACGGTACAACTTTTTATGAAATGGGGCCAAGCAGGGAAACAGTTGGTGACGCCATATGACCCTGGCAGTTGGCGCATCGCTGAGCCCCACAAATTATTGCTTTTTCGAGGGCGTTCAAAATTTCAACGTGGGATTCTCATCGTGAATCCATTATGCTTCTTTTTAGCTGGCTTTGTGTAATTTCATGTCTTTAGAGTGGTGTTGGGTGATGAATGCATATCGATATGTATTTGCTGAATTTTGCTTAGCTATTGTTAGCCCGACCGAACGCATCATTGATTATAACGATATTTCCTGACGTTTCCTGGATTTTATGGGTTGGGTGCTTTCTAATAATAAACATCACTGTTTGTTTTGTAGGGAAATTGCATAATTTGGGTTTTCCGGTGCAGCATAATACAGGATTAGCTCAGATTGATATCAGGTGGGATTTAAGAACGCCTCCATCCCTGGTCCCAAATGTGCAGCACCTTTGCTGTTGCCGACTCCAGTGCCATTCTGGCTGCTCCAAGCTGCGGCACAGTTGGCTACCGTTGACGTGGCTGTTTATCAGATCAGGTCTGAAACCGCGTCTGATCCGCGCGCGCTGCCGCCGTGCCGCCGCGTTAGGCGGCGGCGCGCCGGCCCGTCAGCGGCCGGGCCAGCCGTCGGGTCACGGCGGCGGCGTGGCTAGCGGTCCCCAGCCGCCGCTGGTAGTAGGTCAGTGATCCAGCGACTCAGCAGCTGGGCCGTCCCGGCTGACGCTGCGGGTCTGGTTCTGTCACGTCGCTGCCGGGACGAACCGTACCTGGTTGTTCCGGGTGCGCGGCGGAACTGGATGTGTTGAATAAGTCAGTAGGCGGGGGAACGAGTTGGCAGAGGAAGGTTATCAGATGATTGCACACGCGAGGATAGGCGCCAAGTTTTCTCCACCCTCTGGGATGATGCAGGGCACTGCTATCGCCGTATCGCTGGAAAACTCTTGCTGTTAAAGGGGTCAGGTGGATCCAGGATTTCCGATCGCTGGGAGGGGGGAAGAGGACACATGGACATGGGTGCCACTTTTGGGCGGTAAAACCTATCAGGTAGTCGCCAAATTCTGTTCCAGGGCGCCAATACTCGTTACTGGGGGACGGGGAGAGCGAAAAGCGACATTTCCGGGAGGCACCATCCACTTTTCATGGTCGCCGTGACTATTTCAGGGGTCGGCGAGAGTCGATCGGGGAAACAAGTACCCCAGCTGGCCCCCTAGATCCATCTATGAAAGACGTTATAGTTATGATAAATTTTACAAGGCATTTTCTCCCCAAGCACGATGATTTGTCCCAAAGGCCGGTCCCAGCCCGATTTAAGAGAAGGTGCCTAAACAGGGGGTGAAACCATATCGTTTGAGAAAATGACAGAACTGTTGTCTGACGACTCGAGAGCCATGAGCCTGAATCGGTGAAATCTTGTTTTTTTTGGTAAACTTCAAGTGATGCCCCGGCGCCCCGCGCCGGCGCCTGCCGGCGCGGTAAACCTGTTTGAATCTGTGACCATGCATCCGTGCAGTGAGAATCATAACTACGATGTGAAAGAATCACTCTTTAATGTAAATATTAGTTCACTTTAGACGAGACTTTACTTTCCCCTAAAGACAGACAATATTATAAGCTTTGACTGCAGAGAAGTGTTATGGGCGCTATATGACCTCGCAGGTTGGCGCGCCCTAAAAACCCAATAATCAATCATTTTTGGTAAACTTCAGAGGCCTTCCGAAGAATGTTGTACGGTGGACTATTTAGCAAGTCGCCAAGCTCCTTATTTTCCAATTACACCCTGGATTTAGTTTCTGGCCGTTATTCCAATAGTTCTTAGGTTGGTTAGGCTCGATTGTGTGTGTTTTTTTAGGTTTATATCAGGGCATATTTTAAGCTACAAAGTGGTGGGCATTTTGCCCACCAGTCCCCCATGCTATGTCCACCAGTGAACGGCCATGGACGGCCCAGCGCCCACCACTCACCAGTCATCTGATGCTCTAAGAGTGCCCTTTTAGTGGGAATTTGTGCCCTTTTCAGCCGAATGCCCACCAGTCTCAATTCCTTAAAATATACCCTGGTTTATATCCATATATATATTTCACACACACATACACATATACATGGGTGGCATACACTGCGACATGCACTTGGGAGTAAAAACGAATATCAACGCGCGCGCAGTTTGCGTTTGTTGGCCTCCTAAATATGAATCCATCGGATTATATAACCGCTTTGAAAAGATACACAAGCAACCGTACCACCTGTGGTGTTTCTGCTTTCTACATACCTTCTTTTTGCCAGGGGCGTCTGCCTTTGCCGCGCCACATATACGTAGCTCGTTTAGTTAGGTCTTTCACCTGTAGTCTTCGGATAAGACATGGGCTACCCGTCGCGTTTTCCATGTGAGTAGACCATGGAATATGTCATTAAAAAGAGTGAAAGTCCTCCACCTAAGTATATGATTTGCGTGTATTACTATAAGAAAGAAAACGGTCATGGAAGAAAAGGTCAACATACCAGTTTGGGCCTGCTATGTTTTGATACAGCTATGTTGACGAACATTGTTCGTCAATTTTCTTTTTTTTTGCAAATACATAGACCTTACGCACAATCAAGGTGTATGCACTTGCTTGCACCCCCTCCCCCGATCGACCTTTGGTGCCCCTTGCAAGGTCGATGCCGCCCCCTGTAATGCTGCTTCCCACTCCCTCCCCAGCCAGGATGCGAGTGTTGGTGCCCCGTTACAGAATTTGGCGCCCACCTGATAGGTTTTCCGTCCAAACGTGGCACCTCCCGTCCACGTACCCCCTCCCGATCTAAAGTCCTGGATCCGCCTATGGTATATGTTATATATCCGCCTTGGTCCCGGTATATTTAGTTATCGTATGATTTTATTACCGCCAACCTGCAGCTATATTGGTGGAGGAGCAGAACACATCCGTTGGCAGTGGTTCATTATCCCGAGGGAGAGCAAAGGGTGGAGATTTGCCTGACGTATCCTGTTGCTTTTTGTTTGAGTTCGGCGCCGCCACCGCGTAACATCAACATCGCCCACTGCCGCACCGAGTTCTGAAGTGTAGAAGCGCTGACCTCATTCTGGAACGCCATTTATTACGACACCCCAGCCCTGTCCGTGCTGTCGTGTCTTGGTCCCGGTGTGTGCACTTATCCCGGTGTGTCCACCGGTCTCGTTACGTGTAGATGTGTACACCGGTCTTAGTGTGTGCAGTTGTGTACACCGGTCCCGGTGTGTACACTGGTCCCGGTGTGTGCAGTTGTGTACACCGGTCCCAGTGTGTACACTGGTCCCGGTGTGTACACTGGACCCGGTGTGTGCAGTTGTGTACACCGGTCCTGGTGTGTACACTGGTCCCGATGTGTGCAGTTGTGTACACCGGTCCTGGTGTGTACACTGGTCCCGGTGTTTACACCGGTCCCGGTGTGCGCAGGTGTGTGCACTGCTCCCGGTGTGTACACCGGTCCCGGTGTGTGCACCGATCCCCGGTGTGTACACCGGTCCCGCTGTGTGCACCGGTCCCGCTGTGTGCACCGGTCCCGCTGTGTGCACCGGTCCCGCTGTGTGCACCGGTCCCGCTGTGTGCACCGGTCCCGCTGTGTGCACCGGTCCCGCTGTGTGCACCGGTCCCGCTGTGTGCACCGGTCCCGCTGTGTGCACCGGTCCCGCTGTGTGCACCGGTCCCGCTGTGTGCACCGGTCCCCGGTATGTACACCGGTCCCGCTGTGTGTACCGGTGCCGCCGTGTGCACCGGTCGCGCTGTGTGTGTGCACCGGTTCCGGTGTGTGTGTACCGGTCCCCGGTATGTACACCGGTCCCGCTGTGTGTACCGGTCCCCGGTACGTACACCGGTCCCGCTGTGTGCACCGGTCCCGCTGTGTGCACCGGTCCCGCTGTGTGTACCGGTCCCCGGTGTGTACACCGGTCCCGCTGTGTGTACCGGTCCCCGGTACGTACACCGGTCCCGCTGTGTGTACCGGTCCCGCTGTGTGTACCGGTCCCGCTGTGTGTACCGGTCCCGCTGTGTGTACCGGTCCCCGGTATGTACACCGGTCCCGCTGTGTGCACCGGTCCCGCTGTGTGCACCGGTCCCCGGTATGTACACCGGTCCCGCTGTGTGTACCGATCCCCGGTATGTACACCGGTCCCGCTGTGTGCACCGGTCCCGCTGTGTGCACCGGTCCCGCTGTGTGCACCGGTCCCGCTGTGTGCACCGGTCCCGCTGTGTGCACCGGTCCCGCTGTGTGCACCGGTCCCGCTGTGTGCACCGATCCCCGGTGTGTACACCGGTCCCGCTGTGTACACCGGTCCCGGTATGTACACCGGTCCCGCTGTGTGTACCGGTGCCGCCGTGTGCACCGGTCGCGCTGTGTGTGTGCACCGGTTCCGGTGTGTGTGTACCGGTCCCCGGTATGTACACCGGTCCCGCTGTGTGTACCGGTCCCCGGTACGTACACCGGTCCCGCTGTGTGCACCGGTCCCGCTGTGTGCACCGGTCCCGCTGTGTGTACCGGTCCCCGGTGTGTACACCGGTCCCGCTGTGTGTACCGGTCCCCGGTACGTACACCGGTCCCGCTGTGTGTACCGGTCCCGCTGTGTGTACCGGTCCCGCTTGTGTACCGGTCCCGTGTGTACCGGTCCCGCTGTGTGCACCGGTCCCGCTGTGTGTACCGGTCCCCGGTACGTACACCGGTCCCGCTGTGTGCACCGGTCCCGCTGTGTGCACCGGTCCCGCTGTGTGTACCGGTCCCCGGTGTGTACACCGGTCCCGCTGTGTGTACCGGTCCCCGGTACGTACACCGGTCCCGCTGTGTGTACCGGTCCCGCTGTGTGTACCGGTCCCGCTGTGTGTACCGGTCCCGCTGTGTGTACCGGTCCCCGGTATGTACACCGGTCCCGCTGTGTGCACCGGTCCCGGTGTGTGCACCGGTCACGGTGCCCCGGCCCGGTCACCGTGCACTGGTGCCGGCGTCTGCTGGCTCTGTTTATCGTGGCCGGTTCAGTGCATGGCTGATCGGCTGGCATGCCGACCACGGCTGGGAGTGACGTGGCCGCTGCTCCGGCACCATAGGGCGCGCCCGCGCTCTGAGACGGCGCAGACGACTGGAAGCCGGCTGCAGACAGGCGCAAACTCAACATAGCCTGTGGCGAGGATGGTCCGCCGGGCACACTGCTTCTGAGCGGGGCTGATTTTGAGCGCAGCCAGTTCTGGCGTTTATGGAGGTCATATGCCGCCCACAGCCAACAAACTGTCGCTCAGAACTGAATTCCAAATCTTCTTTTGTTTTTGTCAGCTCTTTTTGTATCGGTCGTGTTCTCTCGAGCAATGTTGGTTACGCTGCCTTTTTGCTACACTTGGACACTGCGTGTTTTCAGCCCACATACCCTCTGAGTGCACTGCGTGTCTGACAGGCCCCGTGCCACGCGGACAGCATGAGAAGCAACGACGCTGTACTTCAGTGTGGGACCTGACTGTGGGCCTGGGGCATACGCGTCGGAAAAGGGGGTCAGGGGGCCTGGCCCCCCACTTTTTGGCCAAAAATTTCCTGATCTCAGTCAAAATGAGAGAAAGCCGGACATTCTTATATCCAGCCGCTGCGGAAGGCAACGAGGAGTCCAAATTCGAACAGTTTTTGGTCCTGATGTTGAAAGTTTTTTTGTCAGCATCAGGTTGAAGTTTGGCTGGCCCCCCCCCACTTTTTTGCCGGTGGCGACACGTATGGCCCGGGGCGTCGTTGTCAGTCTGATCCGACCGACGCCAAGGGTGCCCGGTGTCAGTGTCAGTGTGGGACCTGACTGTGGGCCCGGGGCGTCGTTTTCGATCCGATACTTCCGATACCAAGGGTGTCGGGAGTCAGTGTGGGACCTGACTGTGGGCCCGGGGCGTCATTGTCAGTCCGATCTGTCCGACGCCAGGGGTGCTGGCGTCAGTGTCAGTGTGCCAGCGTCAGTGTGGGAGCCGGCAGCCTGCTCCGGACCCGGAAGAGACCGTCGATGTGGGATCTGGCCAGCATTAGCATCGGTTCGGCGTGGCGGCGGCGGTTGCGTCAGCCACTGATAACGGACCAACGCCGGGGCACATGTCGGTGCGGCGCTACACAACCGCACACGCGGCGCCTGCTGGTGCCCTAAATCGGACGGGGCGGCTACTCGCTGGTACTCACGCGGCGCCTGCTGGTGCCTTGAATCGGACGGGGCGGCTACTCGCTGGTACACACGCGAGGCGTGCTCGTG
The DNA here is from genome assembly GCA_034440635.1 of Lepas anatifera. Lineage (NCBI taxonomy): Eukaryota > Metazoa > Arthropoda > Thecostraca > Lepadidae > Lepas > Lepas anatifera. The sequence goes on from JAOTON010002176.1 coordinate 1,371,728, forward strand.
CGTTGAAGGGGGCAGGGGCGGGTACTCCATGTGTATTTTGTGCAATTTACGCAGGCGCTATCCTCGCATTTCCCTCCAGTATAAGTCACGCCGAAACTGAAATGTTACAGATGCAAGAGGTCGAAACTGAAAAACTTGTGTCGGTTCGTCTCGGCTCAAATGAAGCAGTTCAGACTAGTCAGATCAAAGTGGACCGGTCCGAAAGTCGATTGGGCTGCTTTCTCAGTGGGACGATTCTCTAGGACGTGGAGATGAAAAGATTACGCTAAATCAGTTGATTGAGAGAGTGGGGCCGGATTGCTGGACCGGACTCAGACAGTGTGCCGAGTTCTTACAAACTGAGCGATAGTGTCCCGTAATGCCATGTTGCAGCCGTCACGTCCTAACTCTGACGTTTGCTGGCGGCGCTGATCTGCCCCGAGGCGCTCTCTCCCCGCCAGCGGTGTCAGCTGACTGCAGGGTCCCCTCCCCTCCCCCCGCCCCCGCGCAGCGGCCCGGTGTCTGACGCAACCGCGCGGGGGCAGTGAACCTGCGGCTTCTTCAGAGAGGCGGCGGCCCGCGCCACTTCCGGACAGGAACGCAGCCACATGTCCGAGGCTGCTGCGAAAGTAGCACCTATGCAAGCCGCTCTGATCATCTCGTCCCTCCGCTGGGATTGGTCTGGATCGTTTGTAGGATATTATTCACGGATTAGGGAGGTGGTGTTGTGATTGTTAGACTAGAAATAGCAGGTCAATCCTAATTCCCACCTCTGTTTTTTCCTGCCAGGCATATATCTGGATCTATTATGATGTATACTGCGCTACCCAGATAGACTGTGCTACCCAGTCCCGGGGGTATGGGTGGTAGCACAAGCGGTTAGCGCACGCGTTCGGCTCGATCTGCAGCTGCCTCTGGAGACAGGTGTATTATTTCACAATTTGAGACTGCAACTTGTTCGATGACGATTCTGCCAGCGTCTCAGCTCTTGTTGCCATGCACGCTGGCGGCCTGTATCAACATCGACCGGAGTCAGGGACGAATGGAAGCTCTTCGCACCTGTCTCTTCTTATCGAGGCACTGATAAAAATCGCCGATTGTATCAGCCACTCCTTTGAACGGTTAAAATGCAGACTGAAGATGTTGACTCGCACGGTATAGTGCGGTATGGTTCCATCCTCTTCTTGTCGATTATTGTCGTCACGATCCGGAAGTCTTTGTCGGTCCTGCTTTTTGCTCGTTCCAGTCCAGGCTTGTTCAATACAGTGGTGGTACTGGAGCATTCACCAGCTGACCCATATTGGCTTTAAGTACAGGCCGGTTGACCTGTGTGGTAGGTGACTGTTCGGCTTTGTTGAAACAAGCTTCAGGCTTTCTCTGCCGCAGGCTCGGCCGGCTGCCGCCGCGCTCTGGGCCGCCTTCTGAGGCCGTCTGGTGCCGCGTGACAGGAATCCGCTCCGTCCGTCGTCAACCGCCCCCGCCCCCGCCCCCGCCCCACTCCACGCCGCAGCACGAGGCCCAGACACCCGCCCCGGCAGCGCTATCAAAACCCAGAAACGTGTCCCGCATAGGCAGATCCAGGATTTGCTAGGGGGGGCATAGACGGAAGGAGACGCCATCCGAGCCAGGACAGAGGGCCCAAATCCTGTCGTGGGGACACTGACACTGGCATCCTGGGGGAGGGGAGGAAGCGATATTTGGGCGGGGGGCGCCATCAACCTTTTAGGTGGAGCCGTTGCCATTTGAGGAGGATCGATCGGGGGCAGAGGGGCAGTGTCCCCACTTCCTCCTGGATCCGCCCATGGTGCCAGTAACGCTGGCCCGCGTCGGAAATTAAACGGAAAGCACTGCTTCGTTGGACTCTAATCTGATAGGGTTAACAGAGAATTACTTACTTTTTATTACTATTCATTCTTTTCCTCGAAAATGACTCGAGGGTTTATCGGGATGAGACTCGGTGTCTTGCGCGAGGGAGAAACGCTTTAGTGGGCTTTTGGCACCATGACATTCTCGGCAGGCGTAGTTCAAATTCATTCAACGCTGTCTCAAATTTCAAACGCTGTCTCAAATTTCAAACGCTGTCTCAAATTTCAAACGCTGTCTGGTATCGTAGGATCACTTTTAGACCACGTGTGAAGGTCTCGATTGTTTTGCCCATAAAACGTGAGCGGGCTGCCGAATGCGTGTGCCGGAGTTTGCAGCAGCGAGTGGTGCGATTCAACCACAGCCTGCAGGTCCATAGTGCCTGCTGGTGCTAGTGCTAAAATGCCGGCTCATAGCGACCCAGATGACATTAATAGCATGGGCCGGTATGATAATTAATAATAGCTTTAATAGGATTCCGAGAATAGTTTCCTGTTGACTACCTGTCAGAGGTACAGGTTCACGTTTCAGATGTTCATTGTGCAGGTCGTTAATAGCACATACGGAAACTGACATGTTTAACTAGGACTATTCTGCTGAAATAATATGCCACATCGATGACGCTTTTTTGCTGGCGATGTTAATCACTTGTTTGATATGGGTCTGGTATTAAAGGGAGATACGCGAAAATTATTGTTGTGGTTTCTTGCTATTTGAAAAATCCTGATAACGAAACTATCAATTAGTTTTGTATCTTCGGCAAAATTTTGGGAGGCCACTCACTTATTATCGATACAGGTTAACAGTTTCGATAAAATGCCCATCACTTACCCATGCCCATACCCATCACTTACTTTTCGAAAACTATTTAAAGTTGAAAAGTAATGTTTTTTTATAATACAAAGGTCTGTCCTCCTGTATTTGTATTTGAATTAATTTTAAAAGCTTTTAAAAACTACAAAATGAATTAGTTTGCCCTAAAAACGGAAAAAACATAATTACTCAAGTCTTCAGCGGTTTCGTACCTCGGGTCTAGAGTCATTTTCTGCTTCAGCCCCAGGATGACAGAACTTTTGCGTCAGATAGGTCACGTGGCCCCGGTTTGAGAATTCCTAGGCTTCTGATTGGTTAATTGTGATTTCTTTTAAGCCGTATACTTCTGTTTCAAAAGAGTTTTGGAATGTTGTTTTTCTAAAGTATTTTTTCTGTAGTAGTCCAAAGTTCTTCATCACCATTTAGGATAGATATTACCTAATTCTTGGAGAAATTGATAGCCTTGGCCGTGTGTACGTCATAAACATCGATATGAGGTGTACCGGCAAAGTTGTCTAGAAATGTTGACTTTGAGCGCAATTTTAAGGCATTTGCAGGCCGAATTCGCAAAAATGAGAATGGGACTTCTGAAACAACTTTTTGTAACCTTTTCATATAGCCAATAATTTTTTTCGCGTATCTCCCTTTAAAGGGAGATACGCGAAAAAATTATTGTGGTTTCTTGGTATTTGAAAAATCCTGATCCCTAAACCAATAATCATTTTTGTATCTTCGACCAATTTTTTTGGGAGGCCACATCACAATTATCGAAATATTTATCAATAGCAGTTGGAGTATTAAACCCAGCACTCCATCACTAGCCAGGGACAGTCTTTTCTCGTTGCCATGGTTACTAAAATTGTGTTTTGATGTTTCTCATATCATGTATTTGTATTAAAAAAATATTTTTACACTTTTTTCGTCATTGATTTTACAAATTTATTCTACAAGGAAGATTTGAAAAAAGTGATTCAACCTCTATCTACCGTCCGACCCGACCTAACCGGAGATTTGTTCGGCTGCAGGCGGACAGGCAGGTTTTTCTGCAACGCGCATGCGCAATATCGTATTTTATAGAATGCAGACGGCAGCCAGCCCGTAATATGCAGAATTGCTCCTACGCACCACAAAAGAGTTTGTGGGTTGCCAGCAGTCCAACACACCTCGGTTCGGGTTTTGCAAAAAAACCAGGAACCGGCCGGGAGTGATGCAAATTGCCGTTGGCTCACTTCAAAACCCAACTAGAGATGAAAATCTATCCGGTGGTACCCCGAAGGCTGTAATGGGCTCAGCTTGGTGAATTAAGGACAGTGAAGACCCGTTTTTAGTGTTTCAAGTGTGTAGACTATGCTGCTCTGAACAGAAACATACAATGGCTGATACAGGTTTTCTATTGTAGGGGGAAAAGGTGCATCTAGATCAGAATCTATGAGCGCCGATGATGAGGGGGTTGTGCTGTAGAGTTGATGTGTATCGGAGGGACCAAATGTGTATCTGAGAGACCATCGCCCCACAAAGCGTTGGAGGGGATGTACTGAGTGCGCGCTGACTGGGTTTGGGCACACTGTGGGAGGCTGATTGGCAATAGGCGGCGCGCTCTGATTGGTGGTCCGGGTGGGGATACTGGGGACATGTGCGAGAGAACGGCATTGACCATGGAGCGGAGGGGCGGTGGTGGTGACGCAATTGAAGAATACACGTTGTACTGGTGGTGAGACGCAATTGAAGAATACACGTTTGTACAGGACATACCAATCTTTCTAAAGCTATTCCGGCAACTTGAAAGCCCTAACATCGGCCTGCGCCGTGGCGGTTGGCCTGCACCGGCGGTTTACGCCCGGCTCATCTCAGAGTTCGACGGAGCAGGACGTGGTGGAGTGGCTGAAGAGCTGAACTCTGGCGAGCACCGAGGCGTCCTGATTTGTGCCGCTGCGGCTGACCGGTGGAGCTTTCGCCGTCTGGTGCTCCCGGCTACTGCGCGAAGCTCTGTGTAGCCGTGAAGACGTTTTACGCTGCGTTTCGCTTGATCGACCAGCTTACACGCCTTGCCAGCCGCCGTCTCCAGCCTGGCGAGTCGGTGACGTGTTGCCGACCTCCGCAGGCTGGCCACCCTTTCTGGCGGCCGACCGCACACTCGCCTGCGCTTTTGTTTCCGGCCTACCGAGCGCGCCAGCTCATCCCGCGCTCGTGCCGAGGCTTGATCTCGCCATTTGTCGCACGCGCACGCGCCGTCATCAGCGATGACCGCGTTGCCGGGCAGCGGCTGCAGCGCGGCCCAGCGCGTGTCGAGCGGGTTGCCTGGCAAGGCCGCTACCCGTGTTCTCGGCCTGAGGTCGGTCGCGGCCGGTCCGATGGCGCTCCTCCGCTGCGACGTGCTGACCTTGAGCGGACACCTGGCTGCCGCCTGCCCAGACGTTTCGGAAACGCCGTGCGGCCAGGTCCGCCAGCGCCGCCCGGACTGAATGCGCTGCCTTTGTGAACCTGGTGGTGGACGGGAGACGCATGCTGGGGACACTGTACCGACAATATCGTTTGTGCGAACGGTGCCGAGTTAGCGGCGCAGTGGCTGGCGGTGACCCGATGGTGGCGATTGCTGATTGGCATGGGTCACTGACTTGAGACTGGAACTCGGTAACTCGAGACCTGGTGTTTCCAGGCCCAGTGGACGCCAACTGGGCATGCGGATATCGCCTGGCGTCCGTCCGACGCCACTGACGTCGGTTCTGTGCCTCGGCTGAGCGGCGCCTCCCTCGGACGCGCCAGACTTCACGGCGCGATTTGAGAGCGCAGGCCTGACTGTGGCCTAAATGGGCCCATGGCCGGTAAGTGTCTGACAATACGTCGCGCATACGCAGTGCTCCGCGCGCGGCAACGTTCCGGAGATCGATGCCTGGATTGCCGATGGATGGCTGCAGCGTTACTAGGAGGCGATGCCCACCGCGAGGACTGTTGCCGCTGATGGCAGTAATTCACAACCAGACAAGTTCGCCCGGTCCTCGACTATCAGAACTCAACGGCCACGTGACGCCCCACGCCGACGCCGACTCTTGCGACCAGCTGCGCAATGGCGGCGGGGGGTCTCACGTGGCCGTAGTCGACCTGCGGAAGGCCTACCTGGCTCCGCTTGACCGGCGACTGTGGCCGTACCAGACGGTGTATGCGGCCAGCGGTACTGTTTGACACGGTTACGATTTGGACGAATGTGGCACCTCTAGTCTAGGCCGTCGTCCGTGCAGTGCTGGCGCAGATCCGAGGTGCAGCGCGCGTCGTCCCTCGGGATGATCTCCTGGTGAATGAGGATATTGTCAGCGCTGAGCGTGTTGTGCGCCACTTACCACCTTTGGCCTCGATGCAAGCCCCGGAACTGCTGCGGACGGCGCTCGCTGCTCGGCCTGCGAGTGGAGCAGACGGCTCTGACGGACTCTGCTGTACGTGACACCCCATAGCTGCCCCACCGAACCGGCTGACTCGGCGCGCGGTGTTTGCGTGGTGCGGCCCCTTGGCGCACCTCCCTGTGCGGCTGCTCCGCCCTGCTGTCGCCTGGCTAGCGGCGGGTAAATGGGACCCGTGGCTGGATGACGTCAGGATGACGTAGCACTCTCAGCGATCAGAACCGCAGCCGGCTTTCGTCCGACGGCCCGCGGGCCTTGCTTCACGGGCGATAAGTGTGTCTGACGGACGCGGTTCAATAGCGCAGGGTGTGATCGAGTCCTACGACGGCGTTGTAGAGATGCCTGCTGGCTGCGGGATCTAAGCGACGGCACATGGGGGCTGGATGCCCTTCGTAATCAATCTAGCTATCGCCTGGGGTGTACATCAGCTCCGCACAACTGCACCGTCCATCGCTGATCGATACGCCTTGACCGGACGCTCACGTCTCGAAGCCTGGCGAAATGCTATCCGACGGTTATCATCCGACAGTTAGAGCGCGCTGGATGAGTTCTTGTCAATGGCAATGGGGATGTTTAGGCGTCCAAGCTGGCTTTACATTGCCGACGGGTGCCGCGGACTCATCACACCGGACGTGTCGTCTCGCTCCGGGGGTATCCGCGCCGCCACTGCCGGTGTAGCCGCGCGTGCCGGCGCGTAAGGTTACTGAGCGGCCGTTGAGGCTGACGGAGGTGATGTGAGGTGCCTCGGCGATGATTCTCACAGCTGGCCACCCTTGGACGGACATATATTTGCGAAGCAACATTCCGGACGTCGGCGCTCGGCGTGTAGGCTGTATTCTGCCGCTGATCCCGCTCCTGACTCGCACTCTTTTGGGTGGGCGGCTGGATGACTACGCTACCGGGGGTCCTTTGTCGATACTGCGCCGTCCGTATCTGGCGCCAGTTACGTCCGCTGGGCCTCGAGATCGTGCATCATTTAGAATTTCCTGGACGCGCCGGAAATTTGCGACAACAACCCCTTCCCGGATGTCGCGTTCGCGTCCGGGGTGCGCTCCTTTCGCGGTCGAGCCTGGCGATGGTATTTGGCGATGTCACCGTACCATGTGATAGCGGCCCGCCGCCGGTTCCATTGAGGCTGCATCTGTCATGTCACCCCCGCGACGAAGATGGCGCGCGCCGGCGGCCCATATCAGACCCGGTCGTGACTTGTCCGCCACCTCTGCAGCCTCCACCTCCCGCCTCGCAGCTGCCGCCACCGGAGGTTGGGCCGCCCCACCCCGCCACACGAGATCTGTGACGGTAATCCTTGGACCTAGCGCCCGGACCCTGTACGTTCGCCGCGGGGTAAGCGGCTGTTCGCCCCGTGTGTATTGCCGCACGCCACCCGCGCGACCACAGACCCGGTGTGGACGTCACTGTGATTGTCGCTTTCTCCGCGGTCTTATATTTCAACCATGGCTGCGGCGCCACCACCGTGCAACCGACACTCCCCCCCGCCCGTGCCGCGAACGGCCGCGAGTCAACCGACCGGATTTAGTATTTGCGTGTCATGTATATGGTATTATTTTTGTTTTATGTGTACTGTTTCCACGTTTCGGATTTGATCACTACGCGCCAGCGGGGTGGCATTAAGAACGGTTTTGGCTGAGTTCAGGGGACCAAACTATCTTTTGGCCCCCAAAACGCCGGAGAAATTTTTGAAAAAAAGTGTTTATCCTAGGTCCGTAGAGTAAAAAATATTCGCTCCCCCTTGCCCCGGAGAGCGATCATGTACTTGGAGATGTAGCTTTATACTAGGTCCGACGAGCATTGAAAAGATGTTTACACAAGGTCTGTAGAGCAAAGAATATTCGCTCCCACCCAGGAGAGGCAGACATGGGTTTGCCCTCCCCCTAATTGTATGTGCCGTGGCGGCGCTCATTGGCACAAGTGTTCTATCGTTGGAGCATCTTACCCTCTAGGCCCCAGTGGAAATGAAAATGACATTGCGAGAAAGTTTCACTACAATTTTAATGTCTCCTAATTTAACACGCGCATTGGTGGGGGTCTGAGGCACCTTCGCCTTGACAAGGGGGGTGGGTACCCGCCCCCTCCCCCTAAGATCTCGAGAACCACGTTGGGTAGCGAAAAACGGTAAACGGCGTTGAGTAGCCCATCTACTTCTCCATCGAAAATGTTCGTACCATTTTTTTGTCAGGTCACATTTAAGGTCACGAGAGGTCGAAAAATGCCGCCCTACAAGTCTGCAAAGTATGGCAGCAGGCCAGACGAGTTGCACCAGCCATCTAAAGTTCTCGCACCGCCAGCCACCAAAAATTCGCACCAATCTTCCATATACCAGGGAGAAAAATGCACCCATTGCTACTCACAAGATGCAATGCTCTCTTATAAGTTAGTTAGTTGAGGACTTTTCATTAGGCCCCCTCCTGTATCTTCAGAACCATATAGCCATTATTTGTTTGGTTTTCAGTGTCACCTTCCTCGCACCAGTCTCACAAATTCGCATCAGGCTGGTAAAATTCGCACCACTCGCTCCTGTCTCCAAGGGCACTCGCACCAACGAGATCTCGTCGAAAATGCCATACTTTGCACACTGGCCGTCCTAGGGATAACATATAAATTAAGGTTTTCGGTCATTACATCTGAACAAGTAAAGATAGAGCAAAACGATTTAAACTATAGGAATCCTCGTAGCAAGCCGAATCGAATGATATATAATTTGACCTTGCTAGGTCAAATGAAGGACTTAACCTGACCTGAGGTCAGGTCAAGGTCAAATTATATAAAATTTATATCATTAGAACCGAAAAGACAAGGTGAGTCTAATGCAACTAGAATGAACGCTTTATCACCATCCGTTACTGATTTATTCAGTAAAAACTATTTTTTCCATGTATTTCCAACGGAGAGGTCATGCCTTGTACCTGACCCTAGGTCATGGATATCAAAAATACCGGAACATATTTTAGAGAACTCGGTGGGCCCATTATGTAATATGAGTTTCAATCGGATAAGGTCACCCTGCTCCGACTTATGCTATCTTAAACTTTTTTTAGGTCTGGTCACTTGACCTGTACTGGTGATCTGACCTGAGATGACCTAACCTTAAAATTTTCACAGAAGTTGTAAAAATGATGAGGGAAAGGTATGCCAAGTACGGTGGCGCTACGCGCCGCCGTTTTTCCGCTAACTCCGAAAAAACCCGAGGGGGCGGGTACCCGCCCCCGTCGTACCCGCCCCGCCCCGTCAATGCGCGTGTTAGCATAACTACCAGCCATATGTTCAGCCTGAACATTTTTCCATGGATATTTATTTTCAGGCATTTTCTCAACTTTGTCAAGCTAAATCAGGACACAACACAACAAACGTGGGAGGCATTTTCTTTCGATGATCTAGCAACTTCACCAGAAATCGATCTAATTTGTGTTAAATGCTTAGGTAAATACCGTGGAACAAAATTTATATACCAATGCAGTGATTTATATTCATCACGGCAGCGAAGAAGCTCCTTTGACATCAGATTGAGCGCAATTTTTCGGATAGACTATTTAATTCAGCACCACCTCGGCAGACATTTCCAAATGAAATATCGCAATCCATAATCATACATTTATTCATGATATAGGTGAGCAGAGAATCGACGGTATACAAACGCTAAACGAAATCGTAAAGCCGTGCACATGTTTTGTGTGGTGTCGCGTCCATTTCCACACATATTCTTGCATGGTTTGCGCACTAACGCAGTCTCAGCCACTGAGCCGTTCGTCACGATAAATATATGACGAATAATTTACTTCTTGTTCAGATGCACCAAAAATAGGACACTGTGTACAAAGGTCACACTGCTGTACATAACAGGGAAGCCAACAGTTTCATTTGACTAGCATACATAAGTGATAAATTTACGGCGGTAACAAACTACGCAACACAAAATGTACAGACCATGCATAAAATTTTGCCACAGCCCATTGTTGGGTATGCAGGAGTGCCTTTCCCTTCCCCATGTGCCCATTTACTTTACGAAGAAAAACAAAGAAGAAAATGGATAGCAAATATTATGGGCCACACCACTCCCCACTATTTTTTAAAGTTTTTAATGTTTTTGCGCAAGGGATATCCAAATCACAAAAAAACACATGTAAAAAACCAAACCTACACACAACTGTTATCACTTCTATCATAGATATATAGATCAAAGCACGTTCCTAAAATATATCAATAATCCTTTATCAATCACCGACTCGTACCTCCGACGCGGCGCTACAGCGGGTAAGCGCTCGATTAGTATACGAACTGGGTGCAGATACAGTATTATCAATAATAACTGGCTACCTGAGGATACTACTCAATCACTTTTACTAAATGTAGTAACGCATTCTCTTCATTTCCCGACGACTTTTCTGTTCTGCCCTTGCCTTTCGCTTCCCCTCCGCATACAACCGTTGCAGCCACTTCACCCGCATGTGTGTCCTCGTCACCGCGTACTTTCGCGCTACCTTTTCGTGAAGGTCCGGGAATTTAACCAACACATCAGAAGTCAAACGGCGAATGAATCCTGGTTTCCCATCGATGTCGCTTGGTCCATGCATAGTACAAACTAAAACCTCTAGCTCCCCTACTTGCCTAAGCCACTTTTCACTCGGTTTTGTGAGACCGCCCCGATTGAGACGTTGCAACCACTCCAGTTTCCCACTTTCATCTACTACAGGCACGGTCGATGATATGTATCAGAGAGAGCTGTCCACAAATTTGCATTTTGCAGCCACAAAGCCAGCCACGTAGGCCGGTGCCTGCTTACCTAGTTTTTGGTTCGCGTCCCCTGCTGACGGAGCAGCTCGTTCCGCGGCGTCTTGGTTGTCCTGGTCATCCTCGTCCAGCCAGTCCTGCTCCGGGATGTCCGGTACCGGTGCAGCGGGGCACGGCTACACCCTCTCCATCTGATCACACACAGCAGCGATGTCATCAAGCTCTTCAGTAATGACTGTCGGGGGGGGTGTCCAGTTGCAGGATAGCCGCACCCGGTAGGTTGATTCTTCTTCTTCCAGCGAGACTGGGGCTCCATCAGCATGTGGTCTAGCATGAGAACACGAGTCTTGGCCTCCACCGCCGTTGGGTGGGTGTTGCCTGCTCCCAAGTCCCTGACCTGAGAGAAGAAGTTCGTTACCATGTCCTGATTCACCCGAGACATCAGAAAGTACTTGACACCGTAGATGTTCTTGAGCATGCTGTGGAGACCTCGCAGGGCTGTTAAGGACATGGCGAACCCGTTCTGGAATAGTACCTACTCTGGCATCCGACTCGGGAGTCCCGAATCAGCCGCATGAACTCGAGCAGAGAAGTATACTGAGCATTGATGGTGTGCTCCAAGCCGAATGCTGACCGATGAGCCTTGCCGGCCAGGAAGCACCGAAAGTTGCAGGTGTCGAACATCTCGTCGCAGGTGATGATGAACTGAGCCTGCTTGACGAAGCGCTGACCAAATAGGTGGAGTAGACGCTTTCTCACGCGCTCGCTGAGCATCTGGGCAGCTGGACGTACTCGCTGTCGCTCCTTGCCAATCACCTGACGGAAATTTTTTGGTATAAACTTCATCTGACAATCATCAACTGATGGGCGGTTGTCAAAACGGAAGTTTTATTGGATATTTTGCTATATCGAGCAAATAACTGACACTTAGCCAAATATTCACAATTTAGTCATTTATCTTGATTGTTCAACTTAACAAATATTAGGAGATGAACATATTCAGCTCTCACACATTTATATATTTGTTTTAAATCTATTTTCACCTATCAGGGAAAGGTTCATAATGTCTTTTTATTCAAAAGAGCACCACTAAAATTATTGCTATGTTCCTGTTGCCAGAGAAAAATTGATTGATATGTTCATTCGAATGAGTGACCTGAGATTCATTTGATAGCAATGCAATCCATTTTGCCTCTGCAAATACAATTGTACACAGTGTATTCATAAAAACGGTACAAACCAATTGGAAAGGTGCACTCCCGAGCACAGAATAGTTTAAAATCCTATACAAATCAGTTAAATTTCACGTCCAGCACATATAAAACGAGCGCAAGTAAAAGTTTGATGCACAAAACTGATGGCCCATACCTTTATATGCTTCAACTGAAGGGCGTGGCAAAGCAGCAGCTCGGCATTGTCCTTTGCCAAAAGCTGCTGGAGGAGGCCCTTGTCTACTACCGGTGCTTCTGGACCCGGTAGCCTCAGACCCTGGTCCAAGATGTGGTTCCTCAGCAGCTTCAGGAAGTGAGGGACCATCCACAGATCTTAAGCCACTGGCAGCACCTGAAAAATTCAGACAAGCATGAGGAAAAGACAGGCCAAAAATATGGAATGGAAGACTTCAATTCCCAAGACTTAAATGTGAGCACAAACTTGGCTTAGGGTCAAAATGTTTTATAAGAATGCTATCCATCACATTACTGTATTTCAAGTTATTAGTTATTACACAAGAGTGACAGCAGCAAAGGAAGCAACAGAATCATTGTTTGCTACAATATACCATGAATATACCAGGGTGCAAAGTATGGTACTTTTGACAAGGACTAGTCAATGTGAGTGCCCCTGGAGACAGGAACAAGTGGTGCAAATTTTATTAACCTGGTGTGAATTTGAGACTGGTGCAAGGGAGGTAACACTGAAAACCAAACAAATAACGGAAAAATGGTTATAAAGACACAAGGAGGCCTTTTAAAACTAGCTGATATGAGAGGTAACATTGCATCGTGTGGTTAGGGACCCGTCTGCAAAGTATGGCAGCAGGCCAGATGAGCTGCACCAGCCATCTGAAATTCTTGCACCAACAGCCACCAAAAATTCACACTAACCTGACATATTACGAGGGAAAAACGCTCTCATTCCTACCCACACAATGCAATGCTGTCTCTTTATTAGTGAGATAGTTAGGACTTTTTATAGGACTTTTTCTAGGCCCCCTCCTGAGTCTTTATAACCATTCAGTCAATATTTGTTTGGTTTTCAGTGTCACCTTCCTTGCACCAGTCTCACAAATTCACACGAGGTTGATTAAATTCGCACCACTTGCTCCTGTCTCCAAGTACACTCGCACCAACGCGATCTTGAAGAAAATGTCATACTCTGCACACTAGGGTAGGGATGGGTGCTTTCTCCCTGGTATGCTGCAGATTGGTTTGAATTTAGGTGGCTGGCTGTGCAAATTTGTGCCAGAGATTAGATGGCTGGTGCGACTCTTCTGACCAGCTGCCATACTTTCCACAATGGTGAATATACATAAAACATATATGATGTTTGCTACAAAGCAATGAAAAGGAGAACAGAGAAAATGACAATTATTAATAAGCGGCCTCCCCACACACCAAAATGGATATGTGCACCGGTTGGAAACAAAAGTTTCTTCTGGAAATCAAGTTTATGCCTCCAGATATATGCAGAATCTGCGCTGCCCCAAATGCCTCAAGAAACGAGCCACATTCTCCAGACAGAATATCATTGAGGACAGAAAATAGAGTTGTTACCCACATCATACATCTCCAACATAGAGGAAGGATAAGACTTCTAAATTTACCCCATCTAGCATACAGGAGAAAAAGAGATGACCTTGCCATAGTACCTAAACATGTATAGATCAAGGCATGTTAGGGTCTAATTTGAGCTATCTGAATGCTCTGTTTAATCTTTAATTTAAAAGGTTCAAGGGCCACATAGGTTGCTATAACCGAAAAAAATGTCTTGCTTATCTTTTAAGAATGACAAGTGTTAAAGAGCATCTATTTTTAAAAGTTAGCATACTCACTTACAATTGATACAAAAATATTTAATCCGTCATCAACCTTAGCACAATATCATAGTTTCTCCAGAACCTACATGTATGATCGCACACCAACATCCCACATGTTGAAGATCCATTTGACAGAACGATAAAGGTAAATTTTATCATTTATCATTGAGATGATAAATGATAAACTTTATCGTGAGATAAATGACAGCATTTATCGTGAGATGTCTTTTAAAGGCAAAAAGATTAGAAACTCAAGAAAAACAAGAGCAACGGCACTGAGAACTATTGTAGGACCGAAAACATCTCAACACGGAATACTAGAAAGGACACTTACACAAGCAGAGATTAGGTTTATTGCAAGCACAGGCATGAAAATAGGAGACCTTATCAAAAAGAAGCAAGATTCGAAAAACAGCAATGAGAACAGCATCATCTACAAAAAAACCATGCCAAAACTGCACAAGATTCTACTACGGGGAAACGTATCGCGGCCTGCAAAAACGAATTAACGAACACAAATCAGACCTTAGAAATCATAAACCACGAGTTCATTTGTAATACACTCCGAACAATTTGACCACTTACCAAACTGGAAAAATGCAAAAATTCTCCACAGAGGTCTACCAAAAAATATTGGAATCGACCCTAATTGAACAAAAAGAAAATCTAAATTTCAAGAGAGGAGATTTCGCAATATCAAAAATATTGGCAAATATTATCCACGTTTAGCCCACGTGAGTTCACAGAAACCTTCATGCGTCAACGGATAATTCTACCCTTCAAACACACGCTGAAGAAGTTACGAAACGCGTCCGTGTGCTTGGTTTTGAATATGTATTTAATATCCAACTTGTCAGTGTGTTCCTTTACCTTTATCAACATCCCACAATCTCCTTTCCTTATGCTTTCTAACTGAAAACAACCTTTTATGGCACTTGCTCAGAGTACTGTTTTAACTAACTATGGTGTCTCTATTGGTTTGCTAACTATGATGGCACGGCGGATGGGCCGATGGGCTTTATTTTTCTGAAGCCATTCACATAAATTCGGTGGTTCAAAGAAAAAAAACAGGCACAAAACAGAAGATTTCTTCTGCATCACCTCTGCAAAATACTATTCGTATATTACCTGTGGAAGATAACATGAATACAAGAACGACAACTCTCAGTAAAATCTTCGAAATCCCCTATATAACTATGCTTTCATTTCCTTTGCTTCAATACAGGTTAAAATACGTCTCTTTTCGTTCATATATGTTTCACTGGATCCTCGGGTCTTCAATCGTTTTCTGCAAAATTCCCAGGATGACAAAACTTTTGCGTCAGAAAGGTCACGTGACCCCCTTTTGAGGTGGCTATGCCTTCTGATTGGTCAATTGTGATTTCTTAAAAATCCTATATTTCTGTTATAATATTGTTTTTTGCTCTAGATTTTAAAAAAATTATTTACAGTTCAAAACTTTCAAGTCACTGCTTAGGAAAAATTCGACCATTTTTTTGGAGAAATCGATAGCTATAGCCGTGCGTACGTCATATACATCGATATGAGGTGTACCGGTAAAGTCGTCTAGAAATGTTGACCTTGAGATCAATTTTAAGGCATTTGCAGGCCGAATTCGCAAAAATGAGAATATGACTTCTGAAACAACTTTTTGTGACCTTTTGATCTAGCCAATAATTTTTTCGCGTATCTCCCTTTAAGACACGTATCCTGGTGTAATTGGACAGCCGCTTGTCTATCGTTCTTTCCTCGTCTGACCCACATTTCTAAGGTATCAATCCCGCAGTAACTTCAGCATCGAAGGCTTATACTGTCTGGAAATTTGTCGCCAGTCATTGGCTTATGCCTTCAAATTGAATATGGTTATTTAATCAATCTAAAAAATCCATGAACTTTACCGCAAAGATCACTTTGTCATGCATCCTTCAAACTGACATTTATTGGCAGCATTTCTTTCGAATGTGGGACGCGGAAAATTATTTGCTGTGTATGTTTTTTACCGATATGACGGATGATGGATTGTCAATGCAAACAGAACAAGAGCCCAAATATAGGCTCAGTGCTTATTTATTTATTATTTATTTCAACATCACGGTGCTCATCCATATCAATGGCTATTAATGGCCCGGGTCAAAATGGGGGTGGATGGGACAGACGCGACAGTCAAATTGGGTACAAGTCAAGTCAAGAAAGTCGAGTCAAAATCGGGTCCTCATCAACCGAGCAGATGCTTTTAGGCGTCGTTTGAAGCTGGAGAGGGAGCCATCCCGGATCGCCGGTGGCAGTCCGTTGAATGCTGCTGCAGACGGTGCATAAAGCTCTCCTCCCAGTTTCAGTTCTTAGGCGTGGGAGGCATAAATCTACGTCTTGGCGAGTAGTGCGGTTTCTGAATTCACGCCTAGTCACGAGCCGACGCTTCGGTAAGCTGGCTCGCCCGTTACCATCACTCGCTTGAGCAGACCGAGTGGTTGTGCCGAGCTCACGTGCGGCAGCCATCCCGATCTCGCACGGCGTCGCTGATGTGTTCTCGTTTTCTACTTCCGGTAACCACGAGCGCCAAAGTTTATAACTTTCTGCACTCTATGCAAACGCTGAGCAGTACAGCTACCGTCACGCTTATGCAGTACCGCAGCACGGACAAAATCGACTGCTGACGAGTGGTTTGATAGTACCAGTGGGTAGACGGTGCCGGGCATGGTGTAGTCCGTGAGCAGGCCGGTGCCACCAACCATCTGGTCAATTTTTTCGAATGAAGGTTTTGTCCACAAATAGAATACCTGTTCTGGTCATTAGTCCACAAATATTGTTTTGCCTTTATGCCCGTACCTTTGTAGCAGCATAAGCCAAGCATCCTTATTTTCTATCACTTGGTACTATATAAAAAAGTTTTCCTTTCGCTAATGTGAAATGCCAGCCTCTCGGTCACAAATGTCTAGAGATGTAGGCCCAGGTTTCTTTAGTCTTCAGCTGTCCACTGTGCTGGTCGTCTGTGACGTGTCAGTGTTCCCTGTTGGCTACGTGTCAGAGATACAGATCCCTGTTCCGGCTGTGCACTGTGCTGGTCGTCTGTGACGTGTCGGTGTTCCCTGTTGGCTACGTGTCAGAGATACAGATCCCTGTTCCGGCTGTGCACTGTGTTGGTCGTCTGTGACGTGTCGGTGTTCCCTGTTGGCTACCTGTCAGAGATACAGATCCCTGTTCCAGCTGTCCACTGTGCTGGTCGTCTGTGACGTGTCGGTGTTCCCTGTTGGCTACGTGTCAGAGATACAGATCCCTGTTCCGGCTGTGCACTATGCTGGTCGTCTGTGACGTGTCGGTGCTCTCTGTTGTCTACCTGTCAGAGATACAGATCCCTGTTCCAGCTGTCCACTGTGCTGGTCGTCTGTGACGTGTCGGTGTTCCCTGTTGGCTACGTGTCAGAGATACAGATCCCTGTTCCGGCTGTGCACTGTGCTGGTCGTCTGTGACGTGTCGGTGTTCCCTGTTGGCTACGTGTCAGAGATACAGATCCCTGTTCCGGCTGTGCACTGTGCTGGTCGTCTGTGACGTGTCGGTGCTCTCTGTTGTCTACCTGTCAGAGATACAGATCCCTGTTCCAGCTGTCCACTGTGCTGGTCGTCTGTGACGTGTCGGTGTTCCCTGTTGGCTGCGTGTCAGAGATACAGATCCCTGTTCCGGCTGTGCACTGTGCTGGTCGTCTGTGACGTGTCGGTGTTCCCTGTTGGCTGCGTGTCAGAGATACAGATCCCTGTTCCGGCTGTGCACTGTGCTGGTCGTCTGTGACGTGTCGGTGTTCCCTGTTGGCTGCGTGTCAGAGATACAGATCCCAGCTGTCCATTGACCTGGTCGTCTGAGACGTGTCTGTGTTCCCTGTTGGGTACCTGTCAGAGATACAGATCCCTGTTCCAGCTGTCCAGTCTGCTCGTCGTCTGACGTTTCGGTGTTGTGCTGCAGATTTTCTGGCGGTGACCGTCGCCACCGAGAAGACTGATGGCTTCAACAGGTTCATCCGCTCCACCACAATGGCTGACATACCTGTCACGGTGAGAGACGCCCCTCATGCCTTTGGCTCAACACCGTTTTCTGTATGCATGCCCTCGTGCAGCTAGCAAAGGGGCGTCTGGCATTTTCTTATTTGCTTTCCGATAAATGGGGTCTGGCTTTCCCGACGATTTCTGCCGGGAGGGAGGGGTCTAATCATCGGCTGTCATGGAATTGTTTTATCCAGCAAGAGCTGCGCAGGCCCAGGGTAGTTCAGCGGTTACTTCAATGTTGTCAATGTTTCGTAGTCATGCCCAGTGTCCACTGCTACCAGCTGCCCGTACCGCCGAGCATTGTAGTTCTGGGGCGTTTCTCCGTGTTTGCTCACGTGGACCGCTATTGCTGACGAAAGGGGGTCTGGCAATGTTTGACAAAAGGGAGGGTCAGCCTTGTCTGACTTTTTCTGATAAAGGGGGAGAGGGTCCGAAAACCCTCAATTCTGGCCGACGTCATATGTGAATAGCCAGTCAAAGACTTTTTTGTGGTTCTGCGTACACATCCGTGCAGTTTACCGGTTCAGTCAGCAGGCTCTGGTCGCTATTTCTTGTTTTACTCGCTGTGAATCGTCAACCGAATCGACAGTGGGAGAACAATCCTGACCGCTCATAGGTTTTGTAGGCTTTATCGGTTTGTTAAAAAGACCTATAACTTTTTTGAAGGTTGTTCTCATGCTATTGTTCCTAGCAGTTTAATAAGCTATACTGGGGCGGAAATGATAAAATAAACCAGAAGAATCCATATACTCCGCAGCGTGTTGAAACAGTTTGTACCACGATATAAGAGAAAGTGATGCAGCTTGGCACTTGTGAAAGCTAAGACTTAGTCTGCGATTCCAGTGAAGACGCCTGGGACTGTTGGTGTCGGCAGGAAAGTCAAATCAGTGAGTTATGCCAGATAGTTCATGTATTCCATCAATGTGCCAATGGTTGCATAATTAAGATGTAAAAATCAGACAACGTCTCTCAGTGTGGTTCGAACTTCTCGGATTTCTACCGTGGAGGTGGGTAGGTAGCGCCGGTGGAGGTTTCGTACTGTGGCAAACAATGGTGAGACTGTGGTGGAGTTGTATGTGTTTGAACCAAACAGTGGTTATCAATCGCCGTTGTGCGCTTCCTTAGGTGCTCGGTATGGGGGAAGAATGGCGTGGCGGTAACATCAAATATGAGGCGGGCGGTGGCTTCAAGATCAATCTGCTCAAGAAGGAGCTGGCGAAGCACAAGGAGGAGAAGGACCGCATCATCATGTTCACTGACAGCTATGACGTGATCATCAACGCACCGGCCAGCGAGATCGTGGCTGCGTTCCTGAAGTTTAAAGCCCGGGTAGTGTTCTCTACAGAGGGATTCTGCTGGCCCGACAAGTCCCTAGCCTCCAAGTACCCCGTACCGGCCAAGGGCAAACCCTACCTCAACTCAGGAGGTAGGTAACACTGGCTTGCTTTCTTTTTATTGCTGGCTTTTGGGTGGTGGGTTGCTGGCAAGGGGAAGAACAACCGGTACTTTGTTTTTCTCTCTACAAGTGAAGTAGCGTACCTGACTTTACTATATAATGGTCTGTCGCAATGGTATGCTGCATTCTTCTTTTTTACCGGTCCGTTCGGGGTAGGGGCGCACACAAGAGGCCACGGCCCCTTTTCATCGCGAGCAAATGTTATCGCTTACATCGCCTCATAGTAAAAAATGTTCCTGTCGGTTCTATTTCAATACTGTTTAGCCGGGATTAGTTGTGTTTTATCTTCACCTTTTTTACATTCATTTTCTTTGGCATCTTTTATGCCCCTTTTACGTATTGTTTGGCTTTTTTGCTTTGTTTAGGATGTTCTAACTTTAACACCCGCACTGGAGGGGGTCTGGCACTAACGCGCACTGGAGGGGGCCTGGTAGGCCCCCCTAAGATCTCGGAAACTAAAAGGGTTAGAAAAACGCCACTTGGTAGGTGGGTGGGGGCTATGGTGATCTACATGATGACCAAATTTCATTGACATAGGTTAATATCTTCAAGGTCAAACGAGGTCGTAAATGTCAAATATTGGCCATGCTGGGGATCGATTGGTAAATGCTGTGATTATGCGGAAAATGGCGGGAATAAGCTAAAGGCGGACAAGGTTCATAGAGAAGAGGTCCAAAGAGGCTTCCCCACAACTTTTGGGTCAAGGTCATTCAAGGTCATTGACCTTTAAGGTCACCATTTGGTATACTACTTATTATTTACACTTTGACTAACACTGTAGCCACTGTTTGGGAAAGGTGAATCCTCATTTCTCGCCAATGACCTTTGACCTTGACCTTTGACCTTGACCTTTGTATTGGGGTACCCTACCGATGACGTCATAGCATAATATATGTCAGACCGGGTAACGTCATTTGGCCGGACGCACAGTGGTCAGTGACCTTGAAAGTGCAGATATGACCTTGACCTGTGACCTTTGACCTTGAACTTGACTTTCATGTGAAGTGACCTTGACATATAATCCCGCTTATATGGCGTTATGACGTCACCACTCGGTTTTCAATGCAAGCTAACTGGTCCGACCGCGCGTTTACGGCAATCTCAAAATGCAGGTCTGACTTTGAAAGCCTATAAGTAAAAAAATTTCTGACCGATTTTCAAAAAGTCTTCACCAATCGACGCGCTATTAAATTCTGTTAAATGTGGCCACGTATCGTTTTTCGACTACAGGCGGTTCTCCGGCCACCTCGGAAAAACAGGTGGGGGGGCCTTCGAGGCCCCCTCCAGTGCGCGTGTTAATAACCTCTTCATCTTATCTTGAGTTTCAAATGTTCTATTTCTTTGCTCTATGAAGGGGCCTTGCCCTGTGTATAATCCAGATGATGAAATAGATCGATAAATAGCAGTCATGTTTTGCGGTACGTGGCCTGACGGCGGGTACGCGTGGGCAGCGTTCATCGGCTACGCTCCGGAGCTGTACCAGATAGTGACGCACACAGAGCTGGCCGACACCGGCGACGACCAGCTCTACTACACCAATGTCTTCCTGGACGAGAAGCTGCGCAAGAAGTTCAACATCAAGCTCGACTACACGGCCAACATCTTCCAGAACCTCAACGGTGCCACAAGTGAGCGGGGCGTTTGCATGCGTTTTAGGCTTGCCCAGGGGATGAACGTGATGGGTTTTATATTTGATAAGTGAAAATGAATGTTTGTGTCCTTGGGCTATTGGTGAAAAACAGCGTTTTTCGAAGTCACTTTGAAGGGCACCAGTGGTAAATAGAAAATTATATGCAATTTCAGTAATTACGGAAATGTAGCGATGTTTTCGTAATGCAGCGCTTGAACGCCTCCTGTACTCATTCGCCCATGACCAATGACTTCCCCTTTACGTTCCTGTGATGTTTTTGCAGCTGATACTGTTTTTGTGCGCATCGATTAGTTACGGAACGACTAGGTTTTACCTGGTTCTGGATTATTGCTGCAGTTTGCTACCCATCCGTGCACCTTTGTCGCTGCCGCTCAGTTTTTCTCAAGGACGTTGGAACGATTAGGTTTCTTAAGAAGGTAACTTTTAAAAGTTACCTCTGTCCCGATATACAACGCATCGACAAACATGAAGTGGTTTCCATGTCTCCAAGGGAAGGGAGAGCAGACAGTGTGGCCTTTGTTACATAACTGGACGGTCGGGAGAAGCACACCTCCGTTCCTGGAACGGCGCTAAAGGCCAGCCTCCGACAAGGTCGACCGTTCCACCGCGGGCGGGGTTTTTGCTGCAATACAAAAGCTAACTCACATACGATAATTCAGGTGCCCAGTGACTCACTCAGCTGATCATTCTGATATCTGTTTTACTTGGTCCTTTCTTTTTAATAGAGCATATTTGGACATGATTTGATGGCTAGGTTGAAATTAATTACTATACGTTCTTGCTATTTTTGTGGGCAAAGTAACGCTCGCGTTCAACAGCGTCAGGAAATGAAGCCAGCTTTTGCCCTCTTTGGCACCCAGCTGCGGAAGAAAAACACTTTTTAACAATTTCCATACTTTTCCGAGATCGCGTTGTTTTCAAATGTTCTCGCGGATGGGAACAGGCATTACGCGACCTGAATGTAAGCAACACGTAGTTTGCACACCCGCATACTGATTATATGCTCTGACACGCATACTCAGCTAGCGTTCTATCATTGGTAGTTGAGTAAAAGCTATCTGCGCATTTGTTCAAATGTGCGAGTAAGGAGTTCGTTTTTAGACACATGGAGCAGGACAGTGTAACTAGTTTTTTGTTTTGTTTTTTACGCGTAGGACTTTAATTTTATTGAAGAAGCGTTATCGATCGTCAGTTGGATCGCCTCTGGCACGCTGTTGAAACTGCCAAGGCTCGGTTACATGTTCAGTTGTACGTAAACCGATCATGTCTCCGACAGGTCCATTTTGTGGATATATCTATTTTATAATAAACGATAGCCACAACCTGCCACCGAATCACATGGTATCTTTGCATTTACTATGCTTCTTGTATCTTCTGTAGAAAATTGGATAGCGATCAATGTTTTTTATTGGAATATTTGTAGGCTGCTTGCAGCGGGAGCGTATTCGGTGCGCTAGTAATGTACGGTAGTGGGCAGTGAGGCGAGGTGGCGGCGGTTCCGCCGGCCTCCGACCTTGGATCTAAGCACACGGGCTCCCCCTCTGCATTTCCTTCAGCAACACTGCTTGTGGTGATGGCCACAGGCGAGATAATTACAAATCGAGGCAGAGGTCAGAGCAAGGCCACCAGCGATTGCGTAACTGGTGTTTTATCCATGCCCATGCCGATTTTCGTGCGTTGAAGGCCGTAACGGGGCCCAGACCAAGGTCTTGGAATACCGGGTTTGTTCAAGTTGTAGAGCTGTTTTTATATTTTTAATGGTATAAAGTGAATAAAAATTGTGAGTAAGAAATTTTCAGATCTTTACAAAAATTCACTTTCACCGAAATCTAAACTGTAGTTTTCGTCTTGCATCCGCACAAAAACACACAACATAATACCCCACCCAACCCCAGGACTTAAGAGCCGCCTCCGGCGTTGCGGCGCTGACGGCAGTGTCGCATGTTGCCAGGCAACTTGAACGCCAAGTCACCAGGTGACTTGGCGTGTCTGTGACGCTGTATCATGTGATGTGGGGTGCCTGTGACGTTCTCAGATGATGTTGAGTGCCTGTGATGGTGATTCAGGTGACGTGGGATGCTTTCAGTGCTGTTTCAGGTGAGTTGTGGCGCCTTTGATGCTGGTTCATTTGATATGTGATGCCTGTGACGCTGTTTCAGGTGACGCGGTGTGCCTGTTGCGCTCTATCAGGTGACGTGGGACACTTGTGACGCTGTCTCAGGTGATGTAGATTGCCTGTGATGGTGTTTCAGGTGGTGTGGGGTGCCTTTGACGCTGTATCAGGTGACATGGGACGCCTGTGACGCTGTTTCGGCCCGCAGGTGACGTGGAGCTGCGGTTTAAGGGCTCGGAGGCGTACCTGCAGAACACCGCCTATAACTCGGTCCCGCTGGTCATCCACGGCAACGGCATGTCCAAGCTGGCGCTCAACACGCTGGGAGGCTACCTGGCCGACTCGTGGAACCCCGAGACCGGCTGCACCGCCTGCTGGGAGGAGCAGCTCTCCCTCAGCGAGGATAAGGTGAGTCCTGCGGGCAGAGGGCAGGGTACTGCCGTCAGACCGGGTGTGAAAGTTAGCGATGGGACACACCATAGGGGTGAACGGCGAAAGGGTCCCAGAAGCTTACGTGCCCGTAAAGAGCACTCTCAAACGGAACCCCACCAGTGGTGAGCAGCAAGACTTTGCTGCTGTGTTATGGTCCGTGTTAGTACCCACCGGCGTGACGTGAACGTGGCGCAGTGTGGGACGTTGCAAAACGACCGAAATAGTCGACGCGGCTGTAAACACCAGGCGAGACATTGTGTGATGTTTTCCTGTCAATCACGCCGTTACGTAATTAAATTTAACTTACTCTGGCTCTCACGGTGTCGGAAACTTCAGTTAAATCAGGAACAGTGGGGTTTTAGTCCGGGTTGTATTAAAATGCATCTGCCGATCATGAGCCGAGCTCCGTTACCTTGCTCTGCAGACGGACAAGTACCCGGTCGTGTTCCTGGCGGTGTTCATCGAGGCGGCGACTCCCTTCTCGGAGGAGTTCCTGCGGCGCGTGCAGCAGCTGCACTACCCGCGCGACAAGCTGCACCTCTACATCCACAACGCGGTGGAGTACCACGCCGCCGAGGTGGCCGCCTTCGTCAAGGAGCACGGAGAGGAGTACGCCTCGGTGGTGCTGGTGCCACACACGGAGGACGTGAAGGAGTGGCATGCCCGCAACCGCGCCATGTGAGTGTCTGCCTGGCTGATGTACACGCTGGTCTGTGCACTTGCATCTGTTAGCACGATTTTCTAAAGGAAAGCTGTTGTTATCCAAAGCAGCAACCTCACCAAGGGAGAAGTTTGAATTTACATTGGTTGCAGCTGGTCGCTTTATTATTAACTCTTTAAATTTTTAAAGCATCTGTCCATCTTGTGAATACACTTCAATTTTTGTGATGGGAGCGGTACATGCCCTTATCGGCCCTCCCACCACCCGTTTAAGGCTACACCCAGCCGTTGCAGCGGATTCCGGCGTCAGGCGGCATCGCTGCCGTCCCCTCCCCTTCCGTGTGCAGCCCCGCCGCTATGTTTGCGTGCCGACTGGACATGTAACGCCTAGTGGACACGTTGAGGTCTGCTGGGCCTCCGCCTGCTCCGCACCGCACCACCTGCTCGGACTGTCCATAGTATAGCCTTTGTGTGTGTGTGTGTGTGTGTGTGTGTGTGTGTGTGTGTGTGTGTGTGTGGTGTGAGGAGCGGACCGGCATTGTCTGAGCGCGTTCATCACGCTCACCCGTTTGCCAGTCGGTGTTTATGTTCGGCTCGGCCCCGGACGGGCGCGCGCTGTGTTCTGGCGCGCGATTGGGCGTGGGTGGCCGCAGCTGCTGTTTTTGTTCCGCCAGCTGACATCACTGACTGATTCATGGCTTGTGTTCTGTGAGACGTGGCTAACTGCACAAGCGCCATCAAGCGGGAGATATCGTAACTTAGCCTGCCGTGCGGGCTGATAGATGTCCAGACAAATGACTGGGAGTGCTATTCCTGTTATTGTCCCACAGAGGGCTGGCTGATGATGCCGCTGACTGAAAAGCTAGTGTTAGCATTGTAAAGTGGCGAAATGTGATGCAGTATTGCTCTTCCACGTTTCAACAGACTGCTTTCTTCTCTCTGTCAATATCAAAACCAAAGTTAGCGTAGCCGCCATAGAAATGATCGCTCTCCAATCGAGTGTCTTGACTTCGATATTTCTTCGCTGACAACTATGCCATCACTCACAGAGAGGAGACGCTAAAAACAAAGGCAGAGTACTTCTTCAACGTGGACGCGATAGCGCACCTCGACAACCCGTTTGCGTTGAAGCTTCTCGTCGAACAGAACAGGTACAGTGGGTGAAGGCGAACTCACAGCGCATTTGTGCGTGCTGGAGTGGCCCATGTACATTCCATAAGGTGGCTGTGTTGGGGTTCGGACGCTCTACTTAAAAGCCATCGGCAGTTAATGCATTGCTTCACCTCAGGCAACGCGCTGGAAGAGGCTTACTGGCTCTCTATCCCTACCTCACTCATCCCTCCTCGCTGGCTCGTTGAACTGAGCTTGGTTATATCAAAGTATGTGTCGATCTATCTTGCGTGGTCTTTCAACCTTACGCGTAGAGCTTATTTCTGTGGAAAATATCAACGCTGCTGGTCAATCGCTTAAGTCTAGAAATTTCTCGCGGGCTTTCTTCCCAGCTGCATGTACCGATTTGTGTCCAATGTTGTACTTTTGTTTCGCCCAACCCATAAAAAGTCGTAAACTGTTGTCTGTTACTAAACTATGTGTGGCTTGTCGGCAGTTCCCATCATCCTCTTATGAGGAACGGTATTTGGGATGTGTACACCAGGGTCATCTCCCCCTGGGCCGGGCTGTACCCCTGGAACATGCTCCAATTTTCCAGTAGATGAGAAATCCTTTCGTTAAGAAATGGGCGCGTGGAATATCCCTGTAGTTTTAGATTGATTGCTTGTGCCTGTGTTTGAAAAAAATGGGCTCACAATTATCGGCTTTATGTCACCTCCTGTTTTGTCTCAAATTCGTATAAGTGTTCTCTCCTCAGACACCTATCTCTCACCCTCACAACCTGCCGTCCTACCTTCAGTCTCACAGACACCCTTCCCCACCAGCGACCCACCAGACACGACCTGCCTCTCAGTCTCACAGGCACTGTCCCCCACCAGCGACCCTCCAGGCATGACCTGCCCCTCAGTCTCACAGGCACTCTCCCCCACCAGCGGCCCACCAGACACGACCTGCCCCTCAGTCTCACAGACACTCTTCCCCACCAGCGACCCTCCAGGCATGACCTGCCCTCAGTCTCACAGGCACTCTCCCCCACCAGCGGCCCACCAGACACGACCTGCCCTCAGTCTCACAGACACTCTCCCCTACCAGCGACCCTCCAGACACGACCTGCCCCTCAGTCTACAGACACTCTCCCTACCAGCGACCCTCCAGACACGACCTGCCCCTCAGTCTCACAGACACTCTCCCCCACCAGCGATCCTCCAGACACGACCTGCCTCTCAGTCTCACAGACACCCTCCCCCACCAGCGACCCACCAGACACGACCTGCCCCTATGTCTCACAGACACTCTTCCCCACCAGCGACCCTCCAGGCATGACCTGCCCCTCAGTCTCACAGGCACTCTCCCCACCAGCGGCCCACCAGACACGACCTGCCCCTCAGTCTCACAGACACTCTCCCCTACCAGCGACCCTCCAGACACGACCTGCCCCTCAGTCTCACAGACACTCTCCCCACCAGCGACCCTCCAGACACGACCTGCCTCTCAGTCTCATAGGCACTCTCCCCACCAGCGGCCCACCAGACACGACCTGCCTCTCAGTCTCACAGACACCCTCCTCCACTAGCGACCCTCCAGACACGACCTGCCCCTCAGTCTCACAGACACTCTTCCCCACCAGCGACCCTCCAGACACGACCTGCCCCTCAGTCTCACAGACACTCTCCCCACCAGCGACCCTCCAGACACGACCTGCCTCTCAGTCTCATAGGCACTCTCCCCACCAGCGGCCCACCAGACACGACCTGCCCCTCAGTCTCACAGACACTCTCCCCTACCAGCGACCCTCCAGACACGACCTGCCCCTCAGTCTCACAGACACTCTCCCCCACCAGCGACCCTCCAGACACGACCTGCCTCTCAGTCTCATAGGCACTCTCCCCCACCAGCGGCCCACCAGACACGACCTGCCCCTCAGTCTCACAGACACTCTCCCCTACCAGCGACCCTTCAGACACGACCTGCCCCTCAGTCTCACAGACACTCTCCCCCACCAGCGACCCTCCAGGCATGACCTGCCCCTCAGTCTCACAGGCACTCTCCCCCACCAGCGGCCCGCCAGACACGACCTGCCCCTCAGTCTCACAGACACTCTCCCCCACCAGCGACCCTCCAGGCACTACCTGCCCCTCGTCCCTCCAGGCACGACCTGCCCCTCAGTCTCACAGGCACTCTCTGCCACCAGGCACGACCTGCCGTCCTACCTTAAGTCCTACAGACACCCTCCGCCACCAGCGACCCACCAGACACGAGCTGCCCCTCAGTCTCACAGACACTCTCCCCCCACCAGCGACCCTCCAAGCAATCATACAGCGCGCCTCAACTCGGCACATCCCTTGCGGCTCTAGGGTGGACCCCAAGCCCTGGGCCCTGGACCCTGAGCTGATCGAGGCCATCGAGGCTCGTCGCGTAGCCCGCAGCTTGATTCATGGGAACGACGAAGTGGCCAGAGCCCGGTTGATCGAGGCCAAACAGCACGCGTCAGAGGTGGAACGTAGAGTCTCCCAACGCCACTTCAGAGACTTCGTATCATCGGAATTAAACCGCCCAGCCAGCCTCGGTAGGGTATCCCGACTCCTCAAGAAGTGGGAGGGGCTTCTGACGACGAGCACCGCGACGGACAGACGATGTCCGATAACGGACGTCTCCTTGTACGGGACAAGGAGAAAGTCGCAGCCTTCAATCGCACTTACGCCGCCGTTTCCAGCCAACAGAGGCACCAGAAGCTGGATCGGATAGCCAAGAGAAAGATCCGAGACTGGCGGTCCCGCCAGTGCCTGGGTTGCGCCGACACCCGCGAGGAATGCTTCGCGCCCTTTGCCGAGGATGAACTGACTTACCAGCTACAGTGCAGTCAGTTATGCAAGACCCCGGGCCCCGACGACCTCAGCAACGAACAGCTGAGACACCTGGGTCCGGTTGCTCGGAGGGCTCTTCTCGACCTCATCAACTCTTCCTGGACGAGCGGCGGCGTACCTCAAGAGTGGCGACGCGCGGTTATCGTCTCCATCCCCGAACCTGGCAAGGACAAGCGCCTTCTGACCAGCTATCGCCCGATTGCGCTCACCTCGCATGTGGCGAAGATCGCAGAGCGAATGGTGGCCGCTTGCCTCTCCTTCGTCGCGTCGGAGAGAGGTCTGATACCTCCGGAGCAGGTCGGCTTTAGAGAAAAGCGCTCTGTCGAGGACAGTGTCGGTCGGCTTGTTCAACAAGTCCAGGACGGATGTAACCTACCCAAGAACAGAGGGAAGCACCAACCGGACGGTACCACGGCGCAGAAGTTTGTGCTGCTGGCCTTCGACTTCGCGAGGGCCTATGACAAGGTGGACCACCTGCTGCTTCGAGCTCGCCTTCTCGACCAGGGGGTCCCCGCGTGCCTAGTGACCTGGGTTTGGAATCTCCTGAGGGACCGTCGTGCCTGCGTTGAGCTGAATGGCTCACGCAGCGGTGAGCGAGTGTACCGGGCGGGCCTGCCGCAAGGCAGTGTCCTCTCGCCGATCTTGTTTTTGTTGTGGTCAGCCCCCTCGCTGCAGCCCTCAGGTCGGTCACTGGCACCACTCCTTTCATGTACGCGGATGATACCGCAGCACTCTGCGCCGGGAATTCAATCTCGATTGCGAGGGAGCGCGCCCAAGTTGCAGCGGACACGCTGGTCAATTGGGCACGCAACAACAAGATGGAGGTCGCAGGAGAGAAGACCCAGCTGCTGGTCCTGTCCCAGTGGGCCTGCGACGCAACTAACTGCCAGATCAAGGTAGACGGCAAGGTGGTCATAGGCGGTGATACCCTGAAGCTCCTGGGAATCACGCTGGACTGGCTCCTTCACTTCGGCGCCCATTGTCGCGGCCTGCGTCAGCGGCTCCGCCCCCGCAACGCTCAGCTTAGGCGGTTGACGGGAAGGGAGTGGGGGCTTCGAGAACGCCAACTGCGCACCGTCGCTAACGCGTATGTGCGCGGGGCCCTGGAACATGCCGCTGCGGCCTGGCTACCCGCCACACCCCCTCGCACGTCCTCGTTCTCGAGAGAGAGAGAGACAGAGACAGACAGAGAGACAGAGAGACAGAGAGAGAGAGACAGAGAGACAGAGAGACAGAGACAGAGACAGAGAGAGAGAGAGAGAGAGAGAGAGAGAGAGAGAGAGAGAGAGAGAGAGAGAGAGAGAGAGAGAGAGAGAGAGAGAGAGAGAGAGAGATGAGAGCGGTGGCCCGCACCATCACGGGCTGCCCCCGATCCACCCCGGCCCATGCCTTGATGTCAGAGGCCGGCCTGCAGCCCGTCGCGACCCGTCGGCGGGAGCTTGCGGCCCGTCTCCTGGCCAGGGCCTTAGCGCTCCCAAGGGACGACCCCTTCCGATTGGTAGCAGAGGCGAGGGCTCCAACTCGCCTTGCGGCGGTGACCGGATGGCGGCAAGTTGGCGAGGACCTCCTCACATCGCTGGGGGTCTCCCCGCCCCTGGACCCGCTGCTCCCGGCGCGGCTTCCTCCATGGACCGGCACGCCGATGACGGTGAACTTCAACATGGGAGTGGGAGCCCCACTGCCGCCGGGCTCTTCCGACGAGACAAAACGTCAGACGACGCTTCTTCACCTGGCGTCGCTGCCCCAGTGCGCCACCTGGGTGTGGACCGACGGCTCTGCCAGCGCGGGCGTATGTGATGGAGGTGCGGGTGCGCTCATCGTCTTTGCCGACGATCAGAGCCAAGAGCTGCGCGCCCCAGCCGGCAGTCTTTGCTCAAGCTTTCGAGCGAAGATGACGGCCCTCCTCACCGCCCTCACTTTCCTGAGCACACACCCAGGCCTGGACAATGATCCCATCGTGGTATGCACGGACTCCAGATCGGCCCTCGCCGCCCTCCGCGCGGGCCCTGCTGCTCAGACTTCGACTACAGGAGTGGTCATTTGGAGTACCCTCTTCGCCCTGGCCGGATCCCGCGAGATATTACTGCAGTGGATCCCCTCCTACTGCGGTATCCCCGGGAACGAGGCGGCGGACGCCCTAGCTAAAGAAGCGGCAGCCGAGGCGGGAATCGTGCCCGTCAGGGTGCGACGACAGGTTCTGGCCGCGAGGCTAACCTGCACGGCGGCGGCTCTTCGGGAGGACGACCCCCTCCGAGAGACCGCCGAGCGCACGGCACCCCAGCGCCTTCTTACCACCACCGGCTGGCGCGCTGTCGGGACGCAGGCCTTGTCGCTGGCGGGTGCTGTCGGTGCCCCTGTGGAGGAGCGGCTACACGTCACCATCCCCCGTGGGTGGACAGGAGCGGGGTGTCCATCCGCTTGGACGTCCCGGGAGCCAGTCGCGAGGCCACGACCACCCGGCGGCGAACGGCGACCGAGGAACTCCTGGCCACCCTCCCAGATCAGGCCATCTGGATCTGGAGCGACGGCTCAGTCGAGCGAGGTACCCACGACGGAGGGGGCGGCGCCGTCATCACCCGACCCTCGGGCCGGACGCAGGAGGTCGCCGTCCCTGCCGGCTCCTTCTGTAGGAGCACGCGCGCTGAGCTCACAGCGATGCGGGCTGCCCTGGAGACCGCGCTGGATCCCATGGGGGACGACCCCGTACCCATCGTCCTATGTACGGACTCCCAGGTCGCGCTGGCCACCCTGGCGGGTGGAGCCGGCGCGCAGCGGTCTCCGATGGGTGCCTTCGTCTGGCGCCTCCTGCTGTGTGCCACCGCAGGGGGACGTCGAGTATTCCTACAGTGGGTCACTGCACACTGTGGACTACCTGGAAATGAAGCTGCGGACGTGCTGGCCAAGGGGGCCTTCAGCCTCCCACTGGGGGACACCCCTGTGGACGTCAGCAGGCTATCCCGAGCTGTCGCCCGCGCCGCCTCTAAGGCCTGGCGATGCCGCTGGCCCGACAGCCTTTTTAGGCGAATTATGGGGGACCGGATGCCGGCTCCGGTCCTCACCGACGTGCGGGAGGACGTCGTCAATGTCCACCAACTGCGGGCAGGTTACTGGAGCCGCTCAAGGCAGTACCTGCACCGCATCGGCCGTCTCCCGTCGCCCGCCTGCCAGCAGTGTCCCAACCGCGAGTGCCCCGCTGCACGATGCATCGTGTGCCGAGAGGGGCCGGACACCCCGGAGCATATCCTGCTTCGGTGCCCCAGTCTGGCGGGAGCGAGGCTTCGCCTATTCGGCACCATATACCTCGACCCGACGCAACTCCGGGACGGCGGGGCCGTGGCGGCCTTGGCCCGCGGCTACCGGATTCTCTAAGAGCCCCTGGGCTACGGCCGGCGATAGGCCGGCCCGGGGGAGGAACAACAACAACCTGGTGGGTGACCGCCCGCCGCCTCCAGTGTCGTCGGCGAATAGAGCCGAAGCTATCACCATCCACCAGCTGAAGGCCGGCCACTGGTCTGGGTCGGCCCAGTACCTGCACCGAATCGGGCGGAACCCGTCCCCGCGCTGCCAACAATGCAGCGACGTCCGCTGCTTGGCGGCGCGGTGCCCCGTTTGCGGGGAGGAGGCGGATACGCCCCGTCACGTCCTCATGGAGTGTCCTGCTCTGATGAGGACTAGACTTCTACACCTCGGCAACATACTGCCGAGGCCGGAAGAGGTACGCGGTGGGGACGTCCTGGCGGCCCTTGCGGCCGCCTTCGCAGCCCTCCAGAGCCGCCAGGCTACGCCGCGATAGCGGCCGGGAGGAAAATAACAACACAACAGCCCTCCAAGCACAACCTGCCCCTCAGTCTCACAGGCACCCTCCCCCACCAGCGGCCCACCAGACACGACCTGCCCCTCAGTCTCACAGATACTCTCCCCTACCAGCGACCCTCCAGACACTACCTGCCGCCCTACCTTCAGTTTCACAGACACCCTCCCCCACCAGCGACCCTCCAGGTGCTACCTGCCCCTCAGTCTCACAGACACCCTCTCCCACCAGCGCCCCCACCAGGCACGACATGCCCCTCAGTCTCACAGACACCCTCTCCCACTAGCGCCCCCACCAGGCACTACCTGCCGTCGTACCTTCAGTCTCACAGACACCCTCCCCCACCAGCGACCCCACCAGGCACGACCTGCCGTCCTTGCTTAAATCTCACAGACACTCTCTGCCGCCGACGCCGCAGGGATATCGTGGCTCCGATGCTGTTGCGACCCTACAAGGCCTGGAGCAACTTCTGGGGCGCCCTCACCGCCGACGGGTTCTACGCCCGTTCCTTCGACTACATGGACATCGTGGAGGGCCGCCGCGCGTGAGTGTGCCCTGTGGTTCCCTGGAATTAGGGAGGTGGGGGTCTGTTTTCTTCTGCCTCACGGCAGGGATGATGGCGACACTTCGGATTTTGTAAAGCTTTCTGCTCATGCCTTAGTTTTTGTTTCATGTTCTTTATAGTTATCTTGGCAGTGTGAGCTAGGATTGTTTTGGAAATAAACAATCTCAACTTCCAGTATGGTTTCTTGCCAAATGTAACCATTGTTCGGAAAATCCGTTACTTGCATGACGTTGTCAGATAATTATGTTCAGTAATAATTTTGTTGCTCTTTACGGATCACCTATACGAGAATATTTCGGCATCTCTTTTTTGAATCGTTATCATGCTTTGTAGTGACTCGACAACGGCTCGCCTTTGAAGCTGATTGGCAATAGGATACCCGGTGAGATCCAGTTTCCTAGGATGGCTTTTACGATTACAGTTTTGATATAAGATTATTTATTATCCTTTTTGACAACATTCTATGATTGTTAGCGATAGTGTTTGCACTAGTCTCACCTTTGAAGCAAGACATCTCCATCATCCAAAGCTCATTCATCTCATTAATTCTTTGTTAATCAAAGCAACCATTTTTTATGGTCTAGCGTTTTTGGAAAAAACAAAACTCAGCAATTATCATGACAAGAAAGTGATCTTCACTTTCACCAAGAACAATGCTCGAAATATCGTTTGGCGATCATTCATTTGTAAATACGCTTCCCAAACTTGTATTGGAATTTTCTGAACGTGCGGTAGCTTTCGGAATAGTAGGAAGAAAACCGTACGAACACATGGTACAAAAAAGCTTTCGTCGTGAGAATCATTTTCCGTAGACAGAAGATCGTAATTGGAATCACCAGTAATATCAGTGGATTTCCTGACTTTAGTAGGGTAGAGTGGGGTAAGACGCATACGTTAAGGGATAATTCGTGTGTGGCGATCCTGTCAGGGCGGAATTACTTTATTTTTTTCTTCGTTAAGTTCTTTGATCGTTTTTTTTACACTCATATGAAAATTTGGGATTCTCTCACGACGCAAAGTGTGCGAAATCTATTTTTTCTTGAGACCATGTAAAAAGGCGTTTTACCCCGCTATCGGGGTAAAACGCCCAAGCCCCGAATTAACACGCGCATTGACGGGGGTCTCAGCCACCTTCGCATTGACGGGGAGGCGGGTACCCGCCCCCTAAGATCTCGAGAACTACGGTAGGTAGCGAAAAACGGTAAACGGCGTTGAGCTGCCCATCCACTTCTCCATCGAAAACATTTGCACCATTTTTTTGTCAGGTCACATTTAAGGTCACGAGAGGTCAAAACATGCCGTCATAGGGATAGCATGTAAATTCAGTTTTTTCGGCCATTACATTTGAACAAGTAAAGATAGAGCAAAACGACTTGAACAATATGAATCCCCTCAGCAAGCAGAATAGAATGATATATAATTTGACCTTGCTAGGTCAAATCAAGGATTTGACCTGACCTGAGGTCAGGTCAGGGTCAAATTATATAAAATGCATATCATTAGAACCACAAAGCCCAGGCGAGTCTAATGCAGCTAAAATAAATGCTCTATCACCATCTGTTACTGCGTTATTCCGTAAAAAACATTTTACCCATGTATTTCCAATGGAGAGGTCATGCCTCGTACCTGACCTTAGGTCATCGATATCAAAAATACCGGCACATATTTTAGAGAACTCGGTAGGACCATTATGTGATATGAGTTTCAATCGGATAAGTTCACCCTGCTCCGACTTATGCTATCTTAAACTTTTTTTTAGGTCTTGTCACTTGACCTGTACTGGTGACCTGACCTGAGATGACCTAACCTTAAAATTTTCACAAAAGTTGTAGAAATTATGAGGGAAAAGGTATGCCAAGTACGGCGGCGCGTAGCGCCGCCGTATTTCTGCTATCTCCGAAAAACCCGAGGTGGGGGGGGTGAGTACCCGCCCCCAGTCAATGCGCGTGTTAAAAGGCCGTCATAAAACTCCCAGCGTATATTGGACCTTTTGCTTCACGTGAACAAATAGGAATATCATTATACTTACGTTGCGAGACAATTCAGTGACAAAGTTGGTGGGGTGGGCACATTCACATCGCATAGAGTACAATCACAACTTTAAGACAGCTTGTTTTTATTTCCGGAGATGCAAAAAGCAACAAATGTTTGCTGAAAAATACCGGAGTGTGCTGGGCGCGTCCAATTATGCCCAGGACGGGATCAGAAAGGCCGCTAAGAAAAAATGTTAGATGGATGCTAGAGTTCTTACATCAGCCTGGACATAGTAGTAGGCGTCTTACCCAGGTGGGCGCGTTACCCCACTCTACCCTAAGTCACTCTAAACCTAAAATCAAGTCTTCAACAAACTTTTATTTGTCTGCATTCGATGCTTTATATATCATGTTAGTACATGACAATATATTAGTGCGTTGCTGTTGCTATTGCAAGTGTGCATACCTCAGCAGTTGTAAATGCTAAGTTGTGAAGTAAATTGGAACAATGGCAGCATCCTCATGCTCCCCAAATGATCGGATTTCCCGTTCAGTTTATGCTCGTGGCCGCCTCGTGTGCTCGTCCTTTACGTGTCCAGGCATTGTTTTCAGCCTTGAATTATCTCCCTGGTTGATAAGTGACTGCTCCTTTTTGCGTCTGTTACGACATGCTCCGTTGATGGCATGTCTATTTCCGTGATGTCGTTCTAGCCTCCAGCCGCGCCGTTGAATATGATCAGCATGTTTGTCTTCGACGTTGATCCTGGCCCTGCACGCCAACTCCTTTGTCCTGCGGATTATGAAAAGGCAGGCTGTCAGTGTTATTTGTAACACATTACCGCGACACGTCTCGTGTTCTCAGCGCCTGGCCAGGAATCGGAAGTAACGCGGTCGGTCTGTCTCGTGCACGTCATTTCTGTCACGAGTGACCTTTAATCACATTCTCGCACTAGCGTGGCTCCGCTTGAGTGGCTTCCCCACGGTGGTCAGGGGGCTCCAGGCGTGGCACGCCAGCTTCTCGACTATTATGTTGTCGGCATTACGGGTATCTCGATCTCCATCATGCTTATATATTTTCATTATGCTGGTATCGTTATTTCGTTGTGTCGTTATTTGCATGGCTAAGCCGCCTTCACGTTTACGCTAGAATAGAGACTCCTTCGTCGTGAAGTGTGTAAGCCCCCTCCCCGGTTAAGCCGCTGATTACCGTCAGGTCGCGTGACCTGGCGTGTACCGTAGGGCGCCAATAGCGGTATTGGCGCTGCTTTTCTGTTTTGGCATGATTGTTGTCCGTTTCCTCAAATTGCCGGCGTCGGCTCGATAATGAGTGGTGGGTGACGGAGTGTCGATTCGTACCGACGCGGCGGAAGGGTAGCGACGGCCGCGGTGGGTCAGGAGTACGGGCAGTAGCTCAAACGGACAGACTAAACGTAACAAAGGATAAAAGCGTCAACACTATAAGGACAGGGATAACTACCTTCATTGTGTGAACTGCTGTTATGGGTCTTGATTTTTTGTTGTGCTCGGGGAAGCCTTGAGAAAAGCACTCTACCCCTAGTATTGTTTAATGACCCGCTAAAAGTTTGCTTGGTTGAATGTAATATATGTGTAACCAACAATTTAAATAAATGCCGGAGTTTCTAGCTTGACCAGGTGCCATCAAACTCAAGTGCCAGCGTTGGATGCAATATCCTACTCCAACGTGTCCAAGTCTCTTTTGTTGTGAATAAACCATTTCTTTTGGGAGAAGAATGAAATCCTAAGAAAGATAGACGCGTGCGATGCCGAGTTGGCGCTATTACCCCAATATACCCCCAATAAGATTTATCCTCTCTCTCCATGCTTATTTAACACATAGTTGTTGTTATGTGTCACGGAATTTCCTACCGGCACATATCGATAAGGTAATTTCAGTTTATTGGGCTCGAAACAGGCGATATCGATAGGACTGACCAACGGAATCTCTCCAAAATGTCTTACTTTGCAGCGCAGGCTTGGAGTCCATCTGCTCAGGAACCAAGTGGTGCTGTCACATACAGTGCTGTAAGATATGGGGATTCGATGATTTTTTTCAGTTTCCCTGTCATGTTTAACATTCCAGCTGGTAAGCTTTGGGCAGACTCAGAAAGAAAAGCCAGTGATTTTTTTGCCTGGACGCCATTGGCTCATCCATTTTTTATGTTTTTGTTAAACATAAGATTATATTTACCGAAGCTGCAAGAAAACATTTTAGCCTAACTAAACAACGTTTACTGGAAATCAAGGCATATTCATCCTCTTCCGAAATCAAATCTTCCGGTTTATCAGCGTTGAACACATTCCAAACGCAGGTGGTAAAGCTTAGGAGTTCGCCATTCCAGCACTTGAAAAACAACTCTCATTGCTTGCAGTAAACGTTCATTATTGTTTCGTGTGGCTTCCATTCGAACAAAAACATTTTGCGCCCCACTTTGAATCGTTGCAAGCGAAGCAGTTGAGTCAGCTAGTGGGGACGGCTCGGCCTGCCCCAGGGGCGTGTGTTTCGTCGGACTGGCTGATCGGGCAATGCCATCTGCTTCTATCTCATCTGAATTGCCAGAACAAGCTGCTTCCTCCTTAGTGGGCCGAGAATCCCAGGCTGGCTCTCGTCGGCTCAATTCTGACTGCGCCGCCGGAGAAGTAGACCAGACGCTCGGACAGGCGCAGTTTCTGATTACTTCTCTTTTTCCCTGTTCCAATAAAATGGACGACAGAGCTAATCGATGATATTGGAACTACTAGCAGTCGATAAGCATGTCGTCATATTACACCAGCACATTAGACACTCGGCATTTCGGCCTTTGCCTTGTTAGACCGACTTGGAAGACTGGTTATCAGTTTTCATTGGATACCGTGCGGGCTGTCCGAGCCAGCAGATATTGACAGCTTGGCCGTGAGGCAACATGTCTATGATGTTTATTTCTCATGTCCCGGATATTTACTTGAATCATGTATTGAATGATGAAATATTTCGATTTATTTTCATGGTACTGGGCTTTTTCGTCGCACTTCAAGTTATAGAAATCATAAACACCGTTGCGCGAAAGAGGTGACGATCCCGGCTTTCGGCGGTGGTGCGGATGAGGAAGCACCTTAGGTACCGGATCTATTCTGCTAGTCTGGGTGATCTAAAACATGGCGCACGGCGGGGTCGTCCGGGCCGAAGATCTCCCGTTGCACTGATGCGCGTGGTCTTGTAATAGGTGGCAAAGGGTGTCTTCGTTACATTCTGGGTATGTCGCGTCTGCTGCTGGGCCTATCCAATGTAGACAACATCGGGTAGGCCTAGTGGTTGGCCCAGGCCTGCAAGAGGGAGTTGTGCGAAGTTTGCTTAGCTGATAAGATTTCACACATTTCTCTGTGTGAGAAATTAGGTTAATAATTCTGCAGATAATGTTCCACCATGTCACTGCTGTCGCGTTTATAAATCATATTCGCCAACAGTCGGGTGTCTATAAAAAGGTGAAGTCGATTAATAATACAACATTAAGCAGTGTCACGCAAACTATCCTCGTGGCATGTTTTCCATGGCACCATTTATCTGAACAGGGTAGTGAAGGACGAAGCAAGCAGTTCAATATTGTCATATCATCCTGTTCATCATTCTCATCCTCGTCTTCTTATCTTATCCTCATCCGTATCCCAGTATTTCAGCTGCTAGTCGCGTCCATTAACCTTAACCTCTGAGCATATGTCGAGTGATAACGGATATCTCGTCTGTGACACTACTTAGTCTACTTTTTCGCTGATAATGAGAACTGGCAAGAACCCAGTTTTCGCTGTATCGTGATTACCGAAGCGGCCTCTTGTTTGGAAGCGTTTACACGATTCTAAGTAGATGTTGCACTCATCACGTTCGCCACTGTAAGCTCTGCTAGTTCGCTGATCGCTGACCAAGCCTGAAGCGCTGGTCAGTCAGCTACCACAGTGGACACCCGCGCGCCGGCGGCTGCCGCGGGGCGCCTCTGGCAATTGGGCCGCCATCGGCGCACTTCCGGCCTGTTTGATTGGTGCAAGTGAGGACCTCGCTGTCTGATGTCACGCGGGCCGTGACTCGGCCGACCTCTCCACTTCCTCTCCCAGTCACTGAACACGTCACTCTGCCGCTGGTCCCTCGCTAGGCTGTGTCGGACGCGTAATAGTTCTTCATGGCCGAACATCAATGACGGGTGCGTCTCGCCCGGATGTGGGAGGCGGTGTTGCTTCTCCTCAGCCAGCTCTTGGCTCCATTACAATCCTGCAGGGCGTGGCGAGGTTACACACGGGCAATGGACTTAACAATACATAGGTAGATGTGCTGTTTTTTTACACAGGATGAGAGAGGGTTCCATTGTGGGCGGGAGATGGAAGATATTTCCATTAATGGAAGCAAACTCACGGACAGGGTTCTTGGGCCAAGCCCTACTTGTATTTCTGTCGCTTAAAACGGATGGAAGCCTCAAAACAGAGTAATGCTTTTAGTAATGTCTTGATATGACGTGCGGGACGAAGAAGTGCATGCCATGGGATCATGAAAGGATGCTTTATATTTTATAGCTAATAGGGCCGTAATGAATAATGTCGATAGCTTAACAAGAACAAGAATTAATGAAGCAGGGTGCAACGGGTGCAAAATTACCCTTGAAGTTGATGCATCCCAAAACAATACATGCAGGGTATTATGTCTGTAATACTGATGCATTTACTGAGTGTTCGTTGTCGAGATTTGAATCACGAGGTGGTTAACTGCGTTTAGAACCCCAGGATGCTGACCACCGATACTATTTTCACATACAGTTGGCGCGGCAAAGACTAATGGGACGGTCGTCTGCTTATGTCTGCAAAGGGACCCTGCCTTTCCAGACATTGAGCTCTAGACCACCCTACCCCTATTATTAATGTTGGAGTGGAACAGCGCGCCAACTGTTAATGTGGCAGTTCAAACGTTCAACATCTTTCTACTGGATTATTCGATCCCCACCCCTGTTTGAATTCCCAGGTCCACTGCGTCCGTCCCTTTAATCCGTTGAGGTAGCTTTTAGACTGTACTTACGTGACCATGCGTCAGTGTGGAATTACCGGATTTCGACCCAGTGCTCGTTTTCGAGACTGTACTCACGAGGCTGTGTTCTCTGTGTAGAATCCTCGGATATCCACAGAGTGCTCGTTTTCGAGACTGTACTCACGAGGCTGTGTTCTCTGTGCGGAATCCCCGGACATCCACAAAGTGCTCGTTTTCGAGACTGTACTCACGAGGCCGTGTACTCTGTGCGGAATCACTGGACATCCACAGAGTGATTGTTTTCGAGACTGTACTCACGAGGCCGTGTACTCTGTGCGGAACCCCCGGACATCCACAGAGTGCTCGTTTTCGAGACTGTACTCACGAGGCCGTGTACTCTGTGCGGAATCCCCGGACATCCACAAAGTGCTCGTTTTCGAGACTGTACTCACGAGGCCGTGTACTCTGTGCGGAATCCCCGGACATCCACAAAGTGCTCGTTTTCGAGACTGTACTCACGAGGCCGTGTACTCTGTGCGGAATCCCCGGACATCCACAAAGTGCTCGTTTTCGAGACTGTACTCACGAGGCCGTGTACTCTGTGCGGAATCTCCGGACATCCACAGAGTGCTCGTTTTCGAGACTGTACTCACGAGGCCGTGTACTCTGTGCGGAACCCCCGGACATCCACAGAGTGCTCGTTTTCGAGACTGTACTCACGAGGCCGTGTACTCTGTGCGGAATCCTCGTACATCCACAGAGTGCTCGTTTTCGAGACTGTACTCACGAGGCCGTGTACTCTGTGCGGAATCCTCGTACATCCACAGAGTATTTGTTATCGGCGATGCACTCGTAGAAGCCGACGTCCATCGGCGTTGCTGGGTCGATCTCCATCTTGGATTTGAATCGCCGCTTCCCAATGGCCCACTCGTGCAGCTGAGGAAGTGAAAAGGAGTATCTCACCTTCCTTAGTGCTAGCGGATATGTCCGGTTTGGATTGTGGGGTACCCAAATCGATAGGCAAGGCGTAAGTCAATGAAAATGCCAGGTTAACCTGTTTTTAACGTAATTAACATAATGGGCCAATATTCTGTAAAAAATGTGTGCTTCAGAATGCGCCTGCTTTTGCTGAAGAAGAACTGAACAGTTATTAGTTACGACTATGGCTGACAATTATATTGGTTGATGACAACTATATGAGCAAAAAAGATGATATTACCGAGCTGATGACCCCCTAAGATTACATGCATTATGACGCCAGTCTCATCCTTCTCAAAGACATTGGGCTTGGGAGGGAGTCTCACCTTAAAGAAGTTGTGGGCGTAGAGTTCGATTCCATCCTTGAACCAGGTAATCTGAGGTCGAGGTTTTCCACTGGCCACGCAGATGAACACAATCTTGCGGCCCAGTGTGTACTTGAGTTCGTAGTGTGACGACTGCATAATCCTTGTCTGTGGAGCAAGACCTCGAGGCTCAGAACTTGGTCTACCAGAATTTTCGTTAGGCTTCTCTTTGAAGGGACATTCCGGCAGGTTTTAAGAGTATGTTGATGTTGTCCTATTCTCGAGTACTCATACTATCGGTCAGTACGACTGTGATTTTGTTGTCCTATTATTATTTGATTGTGTAACCCAATAAATACCGGGACGGTAACGAATTTCTTGCAGCTCTCCTCTTAGATTGTCCATCACTCTGGGCCCCGTCCTATATTTTATTATGTATGTATAATTAATCCGACTTGTTAGTACATCAACGCATGGGTAATGGGATCATTTCTGATCCCCTCATTTTTTTCGCGAATTATTTCGACCCGATGTGAACAAAAGACGCGTCGCTTTGCATACATGTAAGATGATCAGTTTTATCAATTTTTGACGAATATTGATGTCAGATCAGGGTCACTAGTTATGGCGTCATTTCTAGATAATTAGGTAGAGAACCGACTTACACTCATTATATACTCAAGGAAACTGGCCAGAAAGATAAACAATATTTCGAAATCGTTGTTTTTTGTCAATTTATGTGATGACATGACAAGGAATCGATTTCGAAGTATCTTTTATCTTTCTGCATGTTTTCTTGAATATATAATAAATGGAAGTCGGCCATTTTCTAATAATTTATTGTGGCAACATTCAACTTATTTATCTCGGATCTCAAAACAGTCATTTCTAGACATGCTTAAAGTGTTTTTATCTTCTAGAATGTGTTAGACCATGCCAGGGTGTAACTCCCTTCTTAGAATAACTAGATTAAGTTCCTGAACATCACTGAAAAGCTTTTGGATAGAACATTGGCGTGGCGGTAACTAGTTAGAGGTCAGGTCAATGACAAAGTTATCAGAGGTCACCAAGTGTCATGTTTTCCAATGCGCCTGTGTCGTATAACTTTTAAATGAAACAAGATACAGGAATAAGTAAGATATGTTAGTGACGTGCTTGACCTGTAGATTTTAACGGCATGCAAAATAATATTGAAAATGGTTTTACCTTGGCCTGATGTCAAGGTCAAAATTTGACCTGAAAATGCCATCCTACATACAATTTGACTCCATGGGTCGAGATGCCATATGAGAGATTTCGTAAACTGACCTAAATTTGACCCGTTTGACCGTCTTGGCCCCCTCAAACATCATAGCTGAAACGGATATGGCTCAAACTTGCTACGGGAGAATAAGACTCCACCTTGTTTTGCAGAGCGGCCTTAGCTCTGTTTCGATTATTCCATATGATTGGTTTTGGGGTTAGTAATGACCCCTCAGGCGGTCGTAGGTATCGAAATAGCGCTGGCGGTGGTAGGCTAACCTCAATAATATATGTTCCGCGGTTCTAGGTTAGCGCTTAAACCTTAACCTGACACCGCTGGGCTCTTTTCGCACCCACCACCGGCTGAGGGTCCGATCTAATCCCCCTACGATCTCGGGGACCGTAAGTGACACGGAAAAATTCAAACGGCGCTGGAATCGCCTTACCGTCTTCTACTCTGCAGCCGAGTTTGAACCATATACGTTGACTTGTGACGTCACAGTGGGTCAAAATGAGTTCAATTTTGACCCATTTAGAAAATCCCTATATGTAACTCGGGAACCATTTGTGCCTAGAACAAAGCCCAATGTATCGATTTGTTCGTCGTGACGCAAGGGTTCGAAAGACATACTTTTCACTGTATACTTTTCACTAACGACCTCTGTCTTCACGTCGAAGACGACGTTACGATCACTCAGTTCGCCGATGACACTTCTGTTCTCATTACAGGCAAAAAACAATGCTTACAATATCTCATTCGACGCATGGAAGCCATACTAAATTCCCTTTTTCAATGGTTTTGTGCAAACGGT
Organism: Lepas anatifera; assembly: GCA_034440635.1. Taxonomy (NCBI): domain Eukaryota; kingdom Metazoa; phylum Arthropoda; class Thecostraca; family Lepadidae; genus Lepas; species Lepas anatifera. The sequence continues at coordinate 1,414,563 of JAOTON010002176.1, forward strand.
ATGAAGGTAAACACCGCCAAAACGCAGATGATGGTCTTAGACACTAAAGCGATGCTTCGAAATTTTCCTCCCATTAGCCTCAAGTTCGGAAATTCAACCATCATCGATTCAAAATTCGTAAAGAGTCTCGGTGTTCTGCTTGATCACGTAAATTCGGTAAAAAACAAAACCACTGGCCTACTTATCGCTCTCACCCACATCCGTCAAGTCGTCCCTGCTCAGCTCATGCCCCAAATTATTCAATCTTTAGTGCTCTCCGTTGTTCGTTACTGTATTTGTGTTTACGGAACATGCAACAATACCCAGGTACACAAAATTAAAAAAATAATTAACTTCTGCGCAAGGGTAGTCAGCGGGCGCCGAAAGCGAGACCACATTACCGACGTTGTTGAACGGTTCAAGTGGTTGGACGCCAAACACCTCATTCAGTATCACACTGCATGCCCAGTACACAAAACCATACCCACTCGCACGCCACCACAAATAGTACACACAATAGGCCCTCCACGCAGTACAATACACAACCACGCAACACGCCGGTCAGCGGAGCTGTCCCTGCCGCGATTACGCACGGAGGCAGGCCGACGTCGGCTTGCGTACCGGGGGCAGCTCTGCTGAACGAGCTGAACATCGGAGAGGACATGCCGTTCAAGCCCACTTTGAGAGCCCTTCTATTGGAGAGTCAGTAGAGAGAGTCTGATCAACACTAGTTTTGTTTCTGTCGTTGTGCGCGTTGTGTGTGTGTGTGTGTGTGTGTGTGTGTGTGTGTGTGTGTGTGTGTGTGTGTGTGTGTGTGTGTGTGTGTGTGTGTGTGTGTGTGTGTGTGTGTGTGTGTGTGTGTGTGTGTGTGTGTGTGTGTGTGTGTGTGTGTGTGTGTGTGTGTGTGTGTGTGTGTGTGTGTGTGTGTGTGTGTGTGTGTGTGTGTGTGTGTGTGTGTGTGTGTGTGTGTGTGTGTGTGTGTGTGTGTGTGTGTGTGTGTGTGTGTGTGTGTGTGTGTGTGTGTGTGTGTGTGTGTGTGTGTGTGTGTGTGTGTGTGTGTGTGTGTGTGTGTGTGTGTGTGTGTGTGTGTGTGTGTGTGTGTGTGTGTGTGTGTGTGTGTGTGTGTGTGTGTGTGTGTGTGTGTGTGTGTGTGTGTGTGTGTGTGTGTGTGTGTGTGTGTGTGTGTGTGTGTGTGTGTGTGTGTGTGTGTGTGTGTGTGTGTGTGTGTGTGTGTGTGTGTGTGTGTGTGTGTGTGTGTGTGTGTGTGTGTGTGTGTGTGTGTGTGTGTGTGTGTGTGTGTGTGTGTGTGTGTGTGTGTGTGTGTGTGTGTGTGTGTGTGTGTGTGTGTGTGTGTGTGTGTGTGTGTGTGTGTGTGTGTGTGTGTGTGTGTGTGTGTGTGTGTGTGTGTGTGTGTGTGTGTGTGTGTGTGTGTGTGTGTGTGTGTGTGTCTGTGTGTGTCTGTCTGTCTCTGTCTGTCTCTGTCTGTCTCTGTCTGTCTCTGTCTGTCTCTGTCTGTCTCTGTCTGTCTCTGTCTGTCTCTGTCTGTCTCTGTCTGTCTCTGTCTGTCTCTGTCTGTCTCTGTCTGTCTCTGTCTGTCTCTGTCTGTCTCTGTCTGTCTCTGTCTGTCTCTGTCTGTCTCTGTCTGTCTCTGTCTGTCTCTGTCTGTCTCTGTCTGTCTGTCTGTCTGTCTCTGTCTGTCTCTGCCTGTCTGTCTGTCTGTCTGTCTGTCTGTCTGCCTGTCTGTCTGCCTGCCTGCCTGCCTGCCTGCCTGCCTGCCTGCCTGCCTGCCTGCCTGCCTGCCTGCCTGCCTGCCTGCCTGCCTGCCTGCCTGCCTGCCTGCGTGCCTGCCTGCGTGCGTGCGTGCGTGCGTGCGTGCGTGCGTGCGTGCGTGCGTGCGTGCGTGCGTGCGTGTGTGTGTGTGTGTGTGTGTGTGTGTGTGTGTGTGTGTGTGTGTGTGTGTGTGTGTGTGTGTGTGTGTGTGTGTGTGTGTGTGTGTGTGTGTGTGTGTGTGTGTGTGTGTGTGTGTGTGTGTGTGTGTGTGTGTGTGTGTGTGTGTGTGTGTGTGTGTGTGTGTGTGTGTGTGTGTGTGTGTGTGTGTGTGTGTGTGTGTGTGTGTGTGTGCGTGCCTGCGTGCGTGCGTGCGTGATATTATCTTACTTTTACAGTATACTCTTATCCTTAGATTTTATCGTTAGTTTTACCTCCTCTGTTTTATCATATGACGTGGAAACGTGAAAAACCACCTACTTGTTTGATCAACGCGTGTGGACGCTTCCGAATATATTCTGATTCTGATTCTGATTTTGACATGCAATATGACCTTGGAAGGATCAATTGTGATCTTGACCTCAGGCCAAGTTAAAATAATGATCTTTCAGGGTCATGTTGCACATCATTTGCATCCTTGGGTCTTCTTCGTCAGTATGATACCAAGTTTATTGCTGTATCTGATGTCGTTCAAAGGTTATAGACACAAACAATTAAAAAACCGAGACATTTTGTTATGGACCTGACTTCAAAATGGGTGACAGCATGGATGTTTTTTCGTTTCAAGAGCTTTTGAATGACGTTTAGACACTCGATCTAATCCTTCTAGAAGCCAGGATACAACCTGGTTTTGTCATCCTCATTTTTGGAATCGTAATCGCGTTACAGGGGTTTAGAAATGACGTCATGACTCATTGACCTAACCTGATCTGATGCCACTTTTCGGTTATAAGTTGTCAATTGATCACCATAGCGGTGTGCAAAATGATGCGCCTCTCATTGAAATGGGCTCGGAATCATCAGCGAAAAACTGAGGCGGTCCGGTCGGACCCCAGGCGGTGAAGGGCTGAGACACACGATGGCGCTTTAAATCGACGAGAGGGCGTCCGCTGTAAAGGATGATGTTTAACCCTTGCCCCGGTGGCGGGTACGAGCCACCTTCGCCCTGGTGGGGGGGCTAAAAAGACCCCCACGATCTCAAAAACTAAGAGAGCTAGAAAAAAGCGCAAAACGGTAATCGAAAGCTCTTCGAAAATGATATAGAAAATACTTCGGTCATTTTTCTTGTCAGGTCAATATCAAGGTCACCAGAGGTCAAAATAGGTCAAAATCGCTAATATGAGGCGTACTAAGAAAACCTCCTATATCTCAGAAACTATGATAGCTAGAAACATTTTTCTAACACCATTCGAAAGCTTTTGAGATGCGCTTTCATTACAGTGGCATTCATTTTCGTGTCAGGTCAAAGCTTAGGGAGCTACAGGTTACTAAATATTGGGCATATTCTTGGGAATGTCCATAGCCACCCATGCATAAAGGCGTTTACTTTTTCGCTAATAGCTTCCAAACCAAACAAGATACAGCCATAGTTTATGCACCATTGCAATCCTCTCGTCAATACGAATCGAATGATATATGATATTGCTATGCCAGGTCAAATTTAAGAATTTGACCTGACCCAGGTCAACGGTCTGACCCAACTTGACCTGGTATAGTCATGATGTATATCATCTGACTTCCAGTGACTATACAAACACTTTGGTGACAAAATAAAAGCTCTATCTTAGTTTATTCAAAATTTATAGAGAAAAACACCAAAAAATGCTTATTTGACCTAAGGTGACCTTTTAAAGGTCACAAGTCAAGAATTTTGGTATCAGCTTCAGAAATGGGCTAAGAGCAAGTCGCAACCGATGTTTGAAGTTGATTCCATCCATACTTACTGAGAAAAGCTCATTTCGTGATTTTCCCCATGCATTGTCAATGGGGAGGTCATGCTCTGCACATGACCTTAGGTCACCAATATCAAAAATCCCGGAACAAATGTTGTAGCTCCTGGTGGGCCCAAGATGTGGTATGAGTTTCAACTTGATCGATTAACCCTTCTTTTAGTTATGCCGTCCTAAGTATTTTTGAGGTGAGGTCACTTCACCTGACCTGGTGACCTGACCTGATATGACCTTGAGCCAAAATTTTCAGGAAAAATGTAAAAATGATGAAGGAACAGCTAGACCAAGTTTGGCAGCTGCGCGCCGCCGTTTTTTGGTCACTTTGGAAAAACCCGAGGGGGGTCTAAAAGACCCCCCACCCGGGCGAAGGTTAAAAGGATAGGGTCCTAGGGTATTCTATGAAATGAAATGACTTTAATCTGTCTTAGTAATTTCATATAGTTTATAGTTTGCCTGGCTTGATTATTTAGAATCGGTGTTAACACCCGATTTTAATTAATGAAACTAGCTGTCACTGGAAATAATTATTTTGAACATGTTAGTTCCAAAGACGTGAATCGAACCCTCCGGTGTTTAATAGCCAGCAAGGGTTAAATGGAGTAAAGTAAAGTTTCGGATAGGCAACGTAAGTCCACCATTACATTTGTAAAAGGTCTTGTTTTGGCGAAAGCAGCAACTCGGAACAGGCGACTACTCATATTTATTTCATGGTCGCGGTCCGTTTCGGCACAGCGTCGGTAACGTTAGTCATTTATTGGTCTGTAGGGCGCACCAACCTGCGAATGTTTTATAGTGCCTTGCATCCAGTATTTTGGTTTTATTCCGGTTTTAAGACGTACAAGAGCCATTCAAGCGGATTGTTGCATAATTGTTGTTCCACATTAGCACGAGACAGTCTATTAACCAGGAGCAGCTAATAAAGCGGACTGAGGAAAAATATTGTGAAAAGTTAATATTAGGCTCTGCTCAAGCGGCAAGGCTTTCCAATGCAGACTTTTGATACTTTAGAAGGAAATTTATACAAGCAGGGACACATTCAGTTTACACCGTAAAAAGCGGAGATTATGCAATGTCGTCGATGCGGAGGGCCGGCTGCCAGGCCGGACCTCCGCCGGTCGGTACCCACCTTCTCACCGCTGCGGTGGCGGTGGCGAGCCGGCTGCCAGGCCGGACCTCCGCCGGTCGGTACCCACCTTATCACCGCTGCGGTGGCGGTGGCGAGCCGGCTGCCAGGCCGGACCTCCGCCGGTCGGTACCCACCTTATCACCGCTGCGGTGGCGGTGGCGCGCCCGCTTGCTGCCGCGCAGTGGCTTTCCCAGTGTGGTGAACTCGTTCCTGTGCTGCGGGTACTCGTGCTGGGGCGGTACCAGCCGCCACACCGACGACTTGCGCCAGAGGTCGCGGCTAGGCAGGTGCAGCCTGGTCTGCGCCGGCTGCAGCAGCAGCAGCAGCAGTGCTGCGCTGGCCGTCAGGTAGCGGACCCCTGCCATCACCAGCCGTGGCACACAGCTGAGGAGCCGAGATGAAGTGCAGCGGGTGACTGGCTCCAAGAGAACCCGACTGGGCAGGCGGCCAGTACTCCCTGGTCCACTCGGGTCAACTCATGCACTCATTGTTTCGGAAACGTTAGAAACAGATCGTTTCCAAAATCGAGCTCGTTTTCATCGTCGGCGTCGGCTGATTCCAAACTGCCGTGCTGCGTGAAGCACAAGTCCTCGCTAAGCGCTGAATCGTTACAGTCGCTGGCGGCGCGGACACCGTCTGTTTCTCTCCACCCCGCGAGTGCTTCTGTACAACCGACGAGGCCTCCGCCAGCGTCGTGTCCGCCGACGGTACCGACGCCACGGGGCGCCACTCGCGACGGGGGGGGTGACAGTGGGGCTGTGACGTCGGCTGGATTGCTATCCATGGTTATAGTGTCGGTGGTTTTGAAACCAGGAGGTGGGGGGATGAGATTGCCATTTGATCTGGCTGAATTTTCTTGATAGTAAAAAGCGGAAATCGCACAAAAAAACGCAGCACTCGAGCTCAAATGTGCGCGATGATCGTTGTAGAAGTCTTGGTTAGGCTTGACACTTACTCTTTGATTGCCAAAGGTGACAAGGCTAACAGGTTTTCAAGGCTATCCGTCCTCTAAAGGGCCCGAAGGTCGCTTAGATTTTATCTTTGAACACAATTGATCTGTCTTCTCTGGGTGACTGCGTGAAGCTCACCGTTTCTGATTAGTCCCCTTCTACGGTGACGGCCTGAAAGCACTTGACTAGCAGAGGTCAGTCAGCGCTTCATCCCTGGTTTTACTCACTCCCTTTATGACACTCACGGTAAAAACTCCCAGTCCTCTGAAAGCGTGGTGTATGATGACCATGATATTAAACGTGAGGCGGCAGGGAATTTTCCTTAGTTTGCTGTTTTTTCAGTCTTGCTGCCGAGGCATCGTCACATTGTGTTTATTTTATTCAAGGCGCCCCAGCGATGATGGAGTGGGGTGGGAAGGGGTAGGGTGCACAAAGGAAGCATCTCCCTCCTTAACACTCCGCGCCGCTGAATCTGTCCCTGTGCTAATCAGCGGGCCATGAAACGTACACTTCATCACTGACTGGTACCCGGTGAATCATTTCCCTCCCTCCAACTTTCCTGCCGCTGAATTTGTCCCTGTACGTATCAGCGGACCATGGACCATACCTCATCACTGACTGGAACCCGATGAAGTATTTCCCCCCTCCAAAATTTTCGCTGTCTGAATTGTCCCTGTGCGCGGCAGCGGGCTATGGAACGTGCCCTACATCACCGGCTGCTACCTGGTGAAGAGGTCTGTGCTCGACAACGAGAAGACCCGGCCCAACTACATCAGCGGCCTCCTGGACGCCGACATGGCCTTCTGCAGCAACATGCGTGAAGTGGTGAGGTCGCGCCTGAGGTCTGACGGTCTGCGCTCAGACCAGGCTTCCGTGTCACAAACGGTTTGGCTAGATTTCTGCATTCTTTCATTGGTTCAAAGCGAACAAATGAAGGAGAACTTCATGTCCTGATCTGGCTTTAGTTCCATGAATGTAGGTTTAGAAACTCTAATTCGAAAGTATCGTGATATTCTCTCAACTTGATGCAGTTAGTGTGCCCTTTTGCGTTTGGATTCGGAGGATCAGTAAGTTATCATATGGCATCTGCTGTTTGCCTTGTGTGGTCTCGTGTCTCATACACGAACATGACGTAGTCTTGCGACGCTTTTTACGTTTAATGATTCCAAATTCAATTAGTTATACGATACCACTCCTGTGAAATCCACAGTCTCTCAGGTCCTCTTCCATACCGGACCCCAGCCTCGTACCGCCACCGACCACCTCCTTCTCTGACGCGCACACCTACTGGCGGCAGGACAAGTTCATGTACGTGTCGAACCGCGCCAACTTCGGACACCTGGTGTCGAACGACCAGTTCGAGACGTCTCACTTCCATAACGAGATGTGGCAGCTGGTGGAGAACCGCTGGGACTGGGAGCAGCGCTACCTGCACCCCAACTACTCGCAGGCGCTCGACAAGAGCTTCGTCAACGAGATGGTGAGCTCACCAGCTGGTGGTGGGAGGATGAAACAGCCGGAGGGGCTGGCAGAAGCGGCTGCTGGTGCCAGGACTGCTCGTTGCTGGGGTGGTGACCAGTGTTGCGCTGGCGCGTACGAAGGGAACTCCCGTTGTAGACAGCATGAGGCAAGTGGTCGACCCAAGCTTAAACCGGGGGCAGGTCTATTAGTGCCGTGAATCCCGTGAATTGACTGTCGCCCTCATTCGGTCTATCTAGAGCCATTACTGCGCCCGTTAGCTAATTTTGGCGTCTTCACCGCGCTGTTCCGTTACCACGCCACACTTTGTAGTCTGTCTGTTCGGTAATTGTGATACGACGTCACACCTCCCATGTGCTTGGTAACCGTGGTATGACATCACACCCCTCGTGTGTTCGGAGGCCGTAGATGACGTCACATGTGCCATGTGTGCGGCAGCCGTGCCCGGACGTGTTCTGGTTCCCGATCGTAACGGAGCGTTTCTGTACGGAACTGATTGAAACCATGGAGAACTACGGCCAGTGGTCATCCGGCACCAATGAGGTAAGTTAACCTGGGATCGGGGCGGCAGTCATGACTGACCAGACTGGACTGTAGTGGACTGTGACTGAGCTGGGATAAGGGAGGCAGTCACAACTGACCAGACTGGACTGCAGTGGACTGTGACTGAGCTGGGGTCGGGGCGGCAGTCACAACTGACCAGACTGGACTGCAGTGGACTGTGACTGAGCTGGGGTCGGGGCGGCAGTCACAACTGGCCAGGCTGGACTGTAGTGGACTGTGACTGAGCTGGGATAAGGGAGGCAGTCACAACTGACCAGACTGGACTGCAGTGGACTGTGACTGAGCTGGGGTTGGGGCGGCAGTCACAACTGACCAGGCTGGGCTGCAGTGTACTGTGACTGAGCTGGGGTCGGGGCGGCAGTCACAACTGGCCAGGCTGGACTGTAGTGGACTGTGACTGAGCTGGGATAAGGGAGGCAGTCACAACTGGCCAGACTGGACTGTAGTGGACTGTGACTGAGCTGGGGTCGGGGCGACCGTTACAACTGACCTGACTGGACTGCAGTGTACTGTGACTGAGCTGGGGTCGGGAAGTATTAAATTGTCGATGAGGCCGTGACCTCGGAACTCAGACCGTTTGGAGCCCACGTTAGAAAAGTCAATGTGTGTCATCCGAACGTTGTAGAGTTTCTTTCTGGGTTCTCACAAAGGCAATATTTCCTCTCTGAGGCTAGGCTGTCAATGACCTCTGGGCTGTGTGAACACTGCTTTTTCGACGTGCCACATGACCGATTGACCAACTTACCACCAGGTGGAACGAAATGTTGTGCAGGACCTGACTTTGAACTTTGATCTCTCTGAATTTGTGTATATGCGATACGACAGTTTTATTATTCATTTGAACGACTAATCGAACTTCTGCAGCTTTGATTTTGCGTCAGACTGACAGCATGCATTTTCAGTCTTGCCCGCTAATCCTTCTTCACCTTCTCTATCGCCAACGCTTGCTCGTGCCGCGACTGTTTGCTGGCGGTGTTTGCCGTCGAGACAGCTTTGTAGCGTTTGCCCTCGCCGGTTGGGACTGTTTGCTTGCGACACTGACGTGACTTGTGACAGCGACTCGAACGTCTCGACTGGATGACTGGTAAGGCGATGAAGTGACTGAGGGAGGTATCGCGGGGAAGCGGCCGCCGGTTCTTGACGCCGTGTAAGGTCCGAGTACTTGAATACTCACCCTGGCATTTCACTTCACTTTGTGCTGTCATTTTTACGGGGCGGTGGTGTTTTGTATATTTGTGTGCCTTGTATATATCCCAGGAATGTCTTGTATAATCCAGGATTTATTTTAAGAAATTGCCCTTCATAACACCTTCTCGGTTGTCTTTTAAGGCATAGTAAGTCACCAGTTACTCATTTTTATTTTCGATTATTTATTTTATTCTTGTGTGACATATTTTGGTATCAGTTGCCTACGATCTAACATGTAGATATTTCGTGAAGTTGTCTCCTGGGGGTCATAACTGGAATTCAATTTGCTGCTGAAAATGAACGGTCCGGAAATTAATTTTAACGAACTCGAGGAAGGCATGTGTACATAACTTAGACTGTATGCTACGTTCCGTCTCCGTTCTCTGGCGGCCAAGGTGCGTGCTGTGCCTTTGGTAGCTTGGAGTGCACATCTATTTTGGCAGCTCTGCACATTCCGCACATTGGAACGCGTTGAACGATAACATATTGGAGAGCTTAAGATGTCTAACGTCATTAGATAAACCCAGAGGGGGCGCCTTTGAAGGAGACTGGCATAGGCTCGTATGGTATTTAATTAGTTATTATATGGGAATACATGTATCGAATTCCTTATGTGCGCTATCTTCTTGCTTACCAAGGTTCAGTCTTGCTTAGCCGTTTCTATTCCCATATGTCTATTGATGGTTCAAAATCGGTTAGAACAGCGCCATGGAAATAGTTTATTACAATTACTACTTTGAAACTTGTTATATGGCCTCTTCAATAACTTGGATCGCTCGAACGTGTGTGCATAGCCAGGAGCCCCGTGCAAGCTGTTCCATTCCACTGGCGCTGCAGCAGCGGCGTCGCCTTCCCCCTCTTCTTCCCTGCCCCGTCTGTCTCTGTCGGTGGCGGTGACCGGGTGACGGGTCTTCTCTGTACACTCTCCGGCATGTGCACCTCGTACGCCCGCAGGACGAGCGACTGGACGGGGGTACGAGAATGTACCAACCCGCGACATCCACATGAAGCAGATCGGCTACGACCGCGAGTGGCTCTACATCCTCAAGGAGTACGTCCGGCCCTTCCAGGAGAAAGTCTACCTCGGGTACTTCCACAACGTACGTCACTGTCGATGACGTCATCATCAGATGATGACGTGATCGGCTTCTGAGAGGCGGTAGGGTTTCTGACGGGGGCAGCGTTGCAGGATGAGCGGCTGGAGGGTGGCTATGAGTCGGTCCCTACGCGTGACATCCACATGAAACAGATCGGAGCTGAGGAAGAGTGGCTGGCCTTCCTCAGGGACTATGTAGCTCCGCTGCAAGCCAAGGTGTACCAAGGCTACGAGAGTCAGGTAGGTGGGGGAAGGGGGCAGTGGGGCGGTGGCGGCGGTGGCAGCAGTGGTGGCGGTGATGGCACGGACTAGCACGCGTGAGATATAGCACGGATAGAGATGGCAGAGAGTGGTTTGTAAGCTGGAAATGCACGTTATCCGTTAAATCCATGAACATGTTGTAACCATGGAAAGCCACGGATAGGGAAGCAGCACATTGTATCATTTTGCGCTGTGTGAGAAATATTATTTTCCTCCGAGGTGTCATCGAGGCTACATTTCTGAGATATGACCGGCCACAAGATTATGATATAAACTGGTGAAGGTACATGTATGCATGATTATAAAGCACGCTCGTATTTATATTCCTGTTCGTCATATCTTCAATGATGTTTGATCCGTAAGAAATGATACCTATGGTTCTAAGATGCATGGAGTTCCTATTCTCGCATTCTGTAAAGGCTTTGTTATTGTGTTACTGTTATCGGGAATTCTCGCTGTCTGAAAAATCATCCGTAGTGCGTGCAATTGTATTTGAACATGCTGCCCCCTGAAATATTTGCAGCTAAACAAAATATCCTTGAACGTGTTTAGTTGAAGTACGGGAATATTACCGCATCACTTGATAACTTTTTGAAGCAGACCCTGGGAATTTGATTCATTTTTTATCTCTAATTGTCAAGTTCTTAGATAAATATACACCCACTGCCCATTTGCAGATACGCTTCATTTTCTAACCATCTACCCTGCAATGCCGTTGTTTGGCGGACAACTGCTTCACGTAGCGGCAGTACCCTGACCCCCGACCCTGACCCCCGGCAGCCGCCACGCTCTCTGATGAACTTCGTGGTGCGCTACAAACCTGAGGAGCAGCCGGCGCTGCGACCTCACCACGACAGCTCCACCTACACCATCAACATCGCACTGAACCGGCCCGGCATCGACTACGAGGTACGCGCCCGTAGGCGCCGCGTCCCCAGATCAGGACGGCAGCAGTAGGTGGATTATAAATTTACCGTGGGGAATGTCATCATGTAAGGATTCTATTTTTATTATTTTAGCGTATGTGATTCCGTAAAGAAGAAATTTTGAAAACCCGCGCGAGGGAGAGAGTGTCAGTGTCCACGGACGTTGCATGGGCACAGCAACTGTGAAGTAGAACTCGTAGTGTTATGGTGCTTGTCCTCATAGTAACGCACATATTGAAAGTGAAAAGCATATGCAGCGCGCTAGTAAAGATAAACGGGAAGGTGTCCTCGACTTTAAGACGGAAACGTGTTTGCATTTTCCATGATCCTTGATCCCTGTATTTAAAAGTACGAACGACCTGCATTCGCTGGGAACAACCAGGTCCATAGTTTCGACGTGCCCGTGACGTCCCTCACTCTTCTGTTCCCAATCTGCTTCCTGGAGTCAGGACCTCCCTCTGCGGTTGCTCACCAACGTCATGGGGCAAGCAGCTGATCTGTGGCGCGATGCAGTCACGTTTAAAGACTCTGAAGTGATGAGCCCCAGCCACAAAGACCGGGACAATCGTTTGATTTGTCCATTAGCTTTCAGTCATTTCCGAGTCTCATTTTTATAGATTACTGGGAGGAATCCACCCCAATGTCCTTCAATCCAGCACGCTGCCGTGAGTGTGTGTGTATGTGAATGTGGGTCTGTGTGGCTGGCTGTGTGTGGTTGGGTCTGTGTGGCTGGGTGTGTTTGGCTGGGTGTGTGTGGGTGTGGGCGTGGGTGTGTGTGGATGTGGATGTGTGCGTGTGTGTGGGTGTAGGTGTGGGGATGTGTGTGTGTGTGTGTGTGTGTGTGTGTGTGTGTGTGTGTGTGTGTGTGTGTGTGTGTGTGTGTGTGTGTGTGTGTGTGTGTGTGTGTGTGTGTGTGTGTGTGTGTGTGTGTGTGTGTGTGTGTGTGTGTGTGTGTGTGTGTGTGTGTGTGTGTGTGTGTGTGTGTGCGTGTGCGTGTGCGTGTGCGTGTGCGTGTGCGTGTGTGTGTGTGTGTGTGTGTGTGCGTGTGTGACCCGGCCGCCACCCCGCAGGGCGGCGGCTGTCGGTTCCTGCGGTACGACTGCTCCGTGCTTCAGTCCCGACCCGGCTGGATGCTGATGCACCCCGGCCGCCTCACCCACTACCACGAGGGCCTGCCCACCACCAGCGGCACTCGCTACATCATGATCTCCTTCGTCGACCCTTGAGCGCTGCGCTGGTCGGCCGGGTGAAGCGACGGCGGAGAGATGAACGTTGGCCAGGACTTTTGCAGCGACTTTTAAAGAGGATTTGAATTAGCCTCGATTTTATAGTCATTTTGTTTTTTGTAAGCTTCAGTATTCTGAAGCTGAGGATGTGTTTTTATTCCCGGCATTATTTGATCACTGAGATCATTGACATAGGTTGATTTTATTTGATACCTGCAGGTAGTGATTATTGATCTAATTTCCACGCATTGTAGTGTTCAGAAAAGTTTTTTAACGATAGCGGAATATGATTTGACCGTTCTGTGTGCGGGGACTCCCTTTTTTGGCAAACATGCAATAATTATCCGTGGTTTTGGACGACATATTTTAGCGTGTTTATATCATGTGAGGTTACCAGATTGAGATATGAGTCACAGTGAGATAGAGCTTTGAGATTGACTACTTGCCTTCGGTCGTGAAGGAAGTATTGGCGTCTGTAGTTTGAGCCTTTTGCGCTGGTGTTTCGTGTATCCGAAGTCGACGAGTTGACTGTGACTGTGTTCAGTCACTTTATCCTGGTTCGAATGTGACTGTTTCAGTCAATCTGTTTCGATTCGGCCTGTTAGTTCAGTGCTGGGTTGTCCCAGCATCAATTGTAAACGAAAATACATTAAATGTAAAGCACAAATGTGCATCCAAGTTTGAACTTGAAGTGCATCGTCTCCGGGTCTTCCTCCACTTGGGGTTCTGCCGACTCCACGCCTGGTCTCTGGTCGATTCTCTGAGCGGGTCTTCACTGCCAGTCGAGATGTGATGTGTTCTACTCCTGAGGTGTATCTGTCCCAGCCGAGGGCGGTGCGTCGCCAGCTCTGTCGCGTGTGCTCGAGGAGTACCGAGGCGGCGCTGGTCGGCGCTGCGGATCGTCCCATTGTGCGTGAGTTCGTGTCGGCGGCCTGAGCCTCACTCGGCCTGAGTGGCGGGGCTGCTGACCGTGCGATGCTGTGCGGCCGGCGTATCTCTCAATACACGGGTGGCCGTGCATTCTTAGTTTTACTGTCGATTGTCGGTGGCTTCGGCGCAGTCGCGCGTGGCCCAACACTGGAGCTATTGAAGGTAAGTTCACTTGAAAAAGCAACTTGGAAGGAAGACTGTTAAGCTGCTGTCCGCGTTGGTATTTTGCATTGCAATAGGAAATGGATCCATTCTGAAGGACGGTTCGAGGTTGAAATCGCAGGTGTCGAAAACTTTGAAATTGTCCATAAGTGTTGGGACTATGCTCGGGCTGGGAGCGCCAACGTAGAGTGGGGAGGTGGAGTGTGATAGTATTGGTTTAAAAGCTAATTTCTATAGCGAAACCCGCTTTGCATAGGTCGACTTGTAAACTTCAGAAGAGGGGATGTGAGCAATGACGAATTTTTGCTAGACCGATTCTAAAGTGAAAAAACCAAAATGTTGAGAAAACGTCCTTGAAAGCAAATTGGCCGTTTTTTTGCCAAAAGTTGGATGGAGCGAGATCTCCTTACCTCTAAAATTTGGATATGGCTTCCTTGCCCCTGTTTCTACGTCCCTGATATAATCTATGTAAGGACAGCATGGCCCATGGACGACCCCATGCCTTCAATATGCGGAAATTCCTAAATATATCCCGCTGCGGTCTGATTTTTTGCGTGAAGAGCGAAGTATGGGGTCAGATCAAATCATTCGGACACTGGTTTCTACTCACCCGATCGCCGGCGGGCGGACACGTGCACGCGATCCACCCAGTACATGTAGTCGAAATGTATCCAATCCGTCGAAGTTCTCCGGGTTACCTGCGTGACCTGACCGGTCCCCGCGAGGACGGAAACCCCAGTGTACGACCGGTATCCGCGTCGGCAGAACACGGGTCGGCTGATCGAGTACGACGCCGTTCCCACTGACGACATCCAGATGGAGCAGGTGGGCTTCTACGAGGTGTGGATGGAGTTTCTGCGGCTGTATGTGATGCCGCTGCAGCAGAAGGTGTTCAACGGCCACACCAAGGACGTGAGTACCTGCTGCACGCTAAAGTAGTGGGGTGCCGCCTGACTGCCAACTAGTCTGACCACGGTGATCTCAGCTTACTCTATACGGGTTCATCTTGCTACTTTAAACGCGTGATATTTTGAAACTCTGGAGATAACATTGGGCTTCAACAGTAGAAACTAGATAGAAATTATGATCAGGTGTTAAATAATCGAGGAGCTACATATATCTTAAATGCATGTGGACCAATTTTCATTGCTAGATGGCCTCCTGCACACGAACGTCAGGTTTTGGCCCCGCCATCTCCACATATATCTAGGTCTCAGGCAGCACGTTGCTCGAATTAACCTTTTGTCCCGCTCTCACAGTCCATTACGAGTCGTAATGATGATCTCCCCAGAACATCCCGGGGCCACTGAGCATCACTCTCTGAAGCCCCCGATGTTTGTCTTACAAGCGCTCGAGAATTTCAGGGAGCCCCCGAGCATCGGGCTCGAGCATCATTCCCGGGGCCCCCGAATATCGGTCTTGGGGGCCCCAGACTATCACTTTAGGGGAGGGCAGTCGAAACTGCTGCTCGACACCAAGCTCGGGGGCCCCCGGGAGTCTTGCTCGGGGGATATATCTGTGTTGGGGATGTGATGCTCGTTGAGGTAGATGCTTCTAATAATTCGGCGCCCACTTCCCAGTAATGCCCTTCACCAAGCAGTGCCCCCTTCTCAGTGTACCTCTGATCCCCCCAACACCTAGCAAAATTACGCCCGCTTCTCAGTGTGTACCTCTGATCCCCCTGACGACACCTCTTACCAAACGGCGCCCACTTCCCAGTGATGCCCTTCACCAAGCAGTGCTCGCTTTCTCAGTGTGCACCTCTGATCCCCCTGACGACACCTCGCACAATTACGCCCGCTTCTCAGTGTACCTCTGATCCCCCTGACGACACCTCGCACAATTACGCCCGCTTCTCAGCGTGCACCTCTGATCCCCTGACGAAAACCCGCACCATTACGCCCGCTTATCACTGTACCTCCGACCTCCCCAGCCTCCGTTTGCCGGCGCCAACTTCGTGGTGCGGTACTCGCCTGAAGGACAGCGGGAGCTGCGACCCCACTGCGACAGTTCCACCTACACCATCAACGTGGCGCTCAACCGGCCAGAGGTCGACTACCAGGTACGGAGGCTGCTGGCAACCAGCAACTGCTGGCAGAGTCTCCGCCACGGGGTCAATTTGTGGGGGGATGAGACAAGGCCAGGAGGGCTTCCGTTCTTAGAGTGGTCTCTCGTATGGCAGATACAGAACGGGTTTTGGGAGCTAATTTCTATTTCAGAGGTTATCCTGGCGATTTTTAGTGGGATGCGTTTTTATGTTGTGGAATCACAAAACGTTCTCGTTGGAGGCCTCCTTCGACAGCTCCATGGCCCTGCGCGTAACCCGGTTGCCTGCTGAGCCGTCGTCAGGACCTCCTTTCAATCTCCAAAGCGTCTTATAATGGCAGTGTTAGTAAGAATATTTAATTGTCGCCTAATTCAATGAATCCGGTGCTTTCGGTCAACGAAGCAGTTCAGTGGTTATTGCTAGTCGGCGTAACGTTGGAAAAGGCCGACCTTGGACGCAGTGGCTTCACAGAGTTTGGTCGGATGAGAGTTTAGCCGGCGTGGTGGCGCCCGCCGCAGCAGACCACGCAGCACCGTATTGCTAGTGCGGACAGTTATACGGAACCGACCCTCCGCGTGCGGCAGGGCGGCGGGGTGCACTTCACGCGCTACAACTGCTCCGTCACCTCCACGCGGCGGGGCTGGATGCTGATGCACCCGGGCCGGCTGACACACGAGCACCAGGGCCTGCCCACCACCGGCGGCACCCGCTACATCATGGTCTCCTTCATCGACCCGGACGTCTGACGCGGCACCGACGCAGCCGGAGGGTCTGCTCCATCGGACGTTGACGACCAGTAGGATTTGAAGTTACTGGTTCAATGATGCTATTATTGTGAACATCGGCCTTGGGGAGTGGTGTTTGTCCACTTTGTTTTGTTTGGATTTTGAGAAATTCGCGTCATTTTGTGGTTTGATATAGAACTCGGGCCTACATAAGTTGATGTTCAAATGCATGCAGTAGTCTTGCACATGGAGGGAAGCGTAATAACCGAAGCGTTATCGTATCGTTGTTGTGTATTTATAGTATTTTGTTGCAGTTTGTGTCCTATTTCTGTCATTAGATGATCTCACTCTCGACGTTGATAGTTGTTTGACAAACTGTGCATGAAGGTGTCCTAAGCTGGGGAGCTGGCGCGCATTCGTGGTGGCCGGCTCTGCCCTGGAGCCATTCGTGGTGGCCGGCTCTGCCCTGGAGCCATTAGTGCACGTCTCGTGAATCGAGACAAAGCTAGGGAGCTTTCAGCCAAAGATCTGTTTGGGTTCGTGTCTGAATCCGCCGTCTTTCAGCCTATATGATAGTGCGTGAACACGTAAGCTTGCATTACTGCCAGTTGCAATGCTCGTCTGAACGCAATAAAAGCCGACCTGTGAAGGGCACGACCAGTATCGTTATTACGTCACCCTCCTCACCCTTGCAGATGGGGCATGCCTCCACAACCCTCCATAAAGCGGCCAATGTTTAAAGCAAAATAAGACAAGGTCTTGCAGACATCGAGGATCATTGTGGCATGGATAATTATTCAGTACGCTTGTGATTGAAATATTTATATCGGAAAGGTAGTAAGACAAGTTTCTACTCGAAAAATTCCAAGTGTCTTTAAAATTTTAAAGTTATGACGCTAACCATTCATTCAACCATACCATTCAGTTAAAAAATCGCTGATTTAGGAGCAGGTATCAATTTATTTTCGATCAATCGGAAAAAAGTTCCATCGTGTCATGGAGTGCCAAAACCCCACGAGTATTACGGGGCTAAACGCGACGAGACGCACAATTCAACAATAATAAATCTTACAAATAATCTGCAACGAGTCCTCGGTTAAGGTCTTACACTTCGCTAGTAACAATACCAACGCAAGGACTGAACAAATAATCGCGCTAGAACAATACAAAGATCACAGCCGAAGCGCGCATAACAGCAGCCGAGCTCGTACTGGGAGTGGTGGTTCCGACGCTGCCGGGCATACAACCGGCGCGGTTCACAATACAAGGGCAACAGGCCGCTATATATGTTCACTATCAGATCGTTGGAAGAGCGTATGCAAGCCAACACAGCCGCTAGAGCGAATCAACTCCCAATCAAGCGCAACATAGCAATCGGTCAGCTGCTAAGGATGTGACTTCACAACGAAACACTGATGGGACCGCCAGGTGGTCCTATCCTCCGACCCCCCCACGGGCATTGCCATCGATTGTTTACTACGGAGGGGGGGTGGCTCCTGACTGGAGATGCCAAGGGCGAGGGGGAGCTAATCAACGCTCGAACGTCTTGGCCGCCTTTAAAAGAGCTACTGATGCGCCTCACAAGCGCAAGCACTGGGAACCTTCATTCAGGTCCGAGCAGGTGATATGGGGAACTACAAACAACCTACGACGAGTAAAAAGGGTGCCTCCCTTAGTGCAACAGTCGAGGGACTAGTCCTCCCATACCTTTCCGATTCTAGTTTACGCGCATTCCCCAGGCATCGCCTCCATTCTGCCAGCGTTCTCGGCGTGACACCGCCTCAGGCCATGCGGACGATCTCGGCACGGACCAGCTCCGCGCGCTGCACGTTCCGACAGCGTGTCAGACAGTGGGCGCGCTCTGGCGCGGCGGCGGGCAGTGCGGCCCGCAGGTGCTCGGGTGACAGAGAGACCGCCAGATGGTCCAACAGGGCAGCCCGCGCCGCCCGCTGAGCGCTGTCGTCGCCGTCCGCCGGCGCTACCTCTGACAGCGCCGCCAGAACCGCCGCCCAGTCAGCCGGCTCCCGGCACCGCTCCTGAGGGACCCACCGCACTGCCTCACCGGGAGAAGAGAACATTCCACCGCTCCTGAGGGACCCACCGCACTGTCTAACCGGGAGAAGAGAACATTCCACCGCTCCTGAGGGACCCACCGCACTGTCTCACCGGGAGAAGAGAACATGCCACCGCTCCTGAGAGACCCATCACACTGTCTAGCCGGGAGAAGAGAACATTCCACCGCTCCTGAGGTCCCACCACACTGTCTGACCGAGAGGAGAGAACATGACACCGCTCCTGAAGGAATCACCACACTGTCTATCCGGGATGAGAGAACAGGACACCGCTCCGAGGTCCCACCACACTGTCTGACCGAGAGGAGAGCGGGGAACATGGGACAGAACCGACATCGCTCCTTAAAGGGAGTGTTCCACTTTTATATGGGACTTGAACTGAGATAGCATTTTTGTAGAGCGTGATGATGATGATTATTGGTGTTTAAGGGCACTTCAGCTTCTTTGGCTATATGTGCCCAGCATTGTCAGGTTAGGTCAGTTCAAAATGATCTTGGTTAGCTATGAATTTTCTATGCCGGAGGTGTCAACGCTAAAAAGTGCTGTGAGGGCTATAAACGATGTCAAACTTTATTTCTTTCAGGTAAGATAAAACGTCTTTGATGTCTACGACGGGATCGTTTCAAGACACTGCTCTAAAGAGACCGATGGGAAGAATCGACGCATTTGCCTTTTGAGATTGTCACAGCAGTCTACCTCGGATAAAACATGCTGGACAGTAAGGCGGTTGCCACAATGTAAACACAGGTTAGGAGTAGAGCTATTCAGGTGGTAGGCATGAGTGGCATAACAGTGCCCGATGCGGAGTCTAGAGAGGGCCACCTCCTCTCTTCTGCTTTTTCTGTTGCTCGACTCCCATCTCTCAATGGAGGTGCGCAGGCGTTTCATAAAGCACTCTGGCTCTGCAGCCCACCTTGACTGCCATTCAGTCTCCTGTAGTGTTCTGAACGATGCTTTGAGGTCTGAAGCCGGAATCCTAAACTGACGCGAAGGGGGTAGTACGGACGCCTCTTTCGCAACCTTATCGACTTTTTCGTTCCCTGAAATTCCAATATGGCTCGGTACCCAAAGAAAGCGCACATCAGTCCCTCTGGAGGAGATCGCTGACAGAAGCCTTCTTATAGATGGTATAAGCCAGTTTTGCTGTGGGTGATGAGATTGGAGTGCTGTCAGTGAGCTAGCAGAGTCCGTCATGATAAGACATCGATCCTCTTGAGAACGCTTGATGTGTCTTAAAACCCGGAGAATGGCATATAGTTCTGTGGTAAAAACCGAAACAGACCCTGGTAGGCTAAACCCCTGACTCAGTCCCTCCCTAAAAAGGCGCTTCCAGCACCGCCGGTAGACTTCGAGCCGTCGGTGTAGAACCGGGCATGAGCTGCATAGGAGCCGATTTTGCGCAGCGCTAAGGCCAGAAATTCTGAGGGTAGTGTTGCTGCTTTTTTATGGCGCATCAGATCGAGATCGCATTGTGCAGGGATGAGTCGCCATGGTTCCGTACGTTCTGGTCGCGTTTCAGCAATTACTTCCAGGTCAACGCCGCTGCCTTCTAACCACAGAGATACACGCAAACAGAGAGCTCGTGAAGATGTCTGTCGCACCATTCTGAGGGGCATAGTCAAATTTTCGTCGAAAATCCACCTGTATGCTGGATGGGACGGATCCTGCCTGATTTTGCTAGCGTATGATAATGCCAACCGCTTCCTTCTCAGGTCTAGTGGAGGTTCATTGGCGTCTACTGGAAGGCTTGCCCTGCGGGACGTGCGAAAGCGCCCGTCGCCACTCTAACACAGGCGTGGTGTACAGCGTCCAGAGGCTGCTTAACGTTGCTCAAAGCACCATCATATACTACTGAGCCATAATCTAGTACGGACCTAATGAGAGCACGGTACAAACGGAGGAGTGTTAACCTATCGGCACCATAAGATGTGCGAGAAATCACCTTTAGCACATCCATCCGTTTGAAACATTTATCACGCAGGAGTGATATGTGGGGGGCGTATGTCAAGCGTTTATCCATCGTCATGCCCAGGAACTTTGCTTCCGGGACGATTGGGACTCTCCTGCCGTATAAACGGAGACTGATGTCAGTACACGAGCGGCGGCGGCAGAGTGCATACACACAGTTTTCTCGGTGGAAAATCTAAAACCGTTCTTCAGGCTCCATTCGGATAACCGGTCTATGCATATTTGGAGCTGTCGCTGTGCTGAAATCGAGGTGGAGGTGCTTAACCACACCGCTAAGTCATCTACGAACAGAGATTTCTCGACTGTGGGAGGTAGAATTTCGCAGACGTCATTAATTAAGATACCGAACAGGGTCACGCTTAAAACGCCGCCCTGGACCACACCACTCTCCTGGTAGAAACTATCAGATAGCGAGTTGCCCACTCTCCTCTGAACTTCCGTCTCTTCATAAAATTGTCAATAAAGAATCCCATGTGACCCTTGATGCCAGCTTTCCGTGCCTTGTCTAAAACCGCGTAGCGCAGGCTGTGTCATAGGCCTTTTCGATGTCAAATAGTAAAGCAAACACGTGTTGCTTTGAGGCGAATGAACGGCGTATTGATGAATCTAGCGATGTAAGATGGTCGGTAGTGGACCGCCCTGCGCGGAATCCACATTGAGCATTAGAAAAGAATCCGGTGCTCTCCAGGTACCAAACCAGACGTGCGTTTACCATGCGTTCTAAGAGTTTACATACACATGAGGTCAAGGCAATCGGTCTATAGTGAAGGGGGTCGCTACCATCCTTGTCGGCTTTTAAAACTGGGATGACAGTGGCATCTCTCCAGGCACTGGGAAAATCGGTGTGGTCAAAGGAAGTTGAAGTAAGACAATAAAGCAGTAGAAGACCGTTCGCTGAGATTCTTTATCATGTCAATGTGTATACCGTCCGGGCCAGCGGCTGTGCTTCTCGCCCGAGACGGTGCGGTGTTAAGTTCTGATATGGTAAAGGGTCATTGTATGATAGTTGTTCATGGGAGCTAAAACTCACTGGGAGACGTTCCCTCCGTTCTTTGTGCCGTAAAAACCTTGGGTCTGAACAGGCCAGCCGCCAGCGAGCAGCCCACGCATTGCCAAAGGCGTTCGCTACCTCTGTGGGGTTAGAAATTGTTCCGCCGGAACCTGTCAGAACCGGCAGGGACATGGCACAGCTACGGCCGGCCAGACGATGTACTCGCCGCCAAATTGTTGTTAATGGTGTTAGCCGATTTATTGTTGTAATATAAGTTTGCCATGATTTTCGTTTTGCATCTCTAACTGTGCGTCTGGCTAGTGCTTTTGTACGTCGGTATTCTATTAAATTGTGAGTTGTCGGCTGTCTTGTAAATAATTTAAAACGGCGTCGACGTTCTCTAATGGTGCGCCTGCACTCCTCCGTCCACCAGGGCACGGGGATGCGCCGTGGGAGCGGGCTAGTCTTAGGTATGAAAGTCTCAGCCGAGTCTAGAATTCGAGCACGCAGCTCCTCCTCGCATATTGTAGCGGTTTCGGCCTCGTCTGGTGTAAAATCGAGGACACAGTCAGAGGTAAAACCCTGCCAGTCGGCCCGCCGTAAGTTCCACTGCGGCGTTTTTTTGTAGAGCGTGTTGAGAAACTATTGGCATATTTAAGAGCGTGTTGAGAAACTATTGGCATATTTAATTTTACACAAAGCTCTCGGTATAAAATTTCCGCCAGCTTTAAAGTTCCGAGTAAATGGGCTTTATGCCGTATTTCAAACCATGAAGGAATGCTTTCCATATATTGTTGCAGCAATATGATTGGGCGTGAGCCTTAAGTCCCACTGACTCACTGAAAATACCATGCTAGCGAGTGAACTAGCATGCCATATGCCTGTCGACCGAAAACTTCGGGCCAGTAGTCCATTGCAGAGCGTCACTGGGCAGAAGTGCGCCCAATGGCCGCAACACACACCACATTCTCCCTCCCCGCGTACTTGCCAAAACAAAGATAATTTTTTTCTTTAAAATCCAGCTCCGAAATCCCGGGATTAAATCAAGAGATCCCAGATTCATTTCCCGGGACCCACCGGGCATGGGGAAGACTACCTCGCTTACCGGCAGTCTGAAGGCAGCGACAGTCGCCAGCCACCGAGTGGCTGGCGTAACGCCACCGGAAAGTGTGGCGCAAACCGACAGTTTGCCGGAGACACCTCGCCAGGAGCGGGAA
Organism: Lepas anatifera; assembly: GCA_034440635.1. NCBI lineage: Eukaryota > Metazoa > Arthropoda > Thecostraca > Lepadidae > Lepas > Lepas anatifera. The sequence continues at coordinate 1,437,186 of JAOTON010002176.1, forward strand.
TATTCTGGGCAAAGACCCTGATATTGACGCAAGCCACAGGCCATAAAGTAAAACAGAGAAGTTCCTGAAGGACGTATGTACCACACTGTTTCGGGAACGGCAGGATGGATACCAGAAGTTAGAATCTACACCGCTCCTGATGGACGAACCCAACTCTAGGCGGGACGCGAAGACGGGAGAGCACTGAACAGGAAAATTACACCAGAATGGAAAAAACCGCCCCACAACTAAATAAACCAACCAATCAACTAGCTAGCTATTTAACAAACTAACACTGATTGACGCTGGCCCCTACCTTGGCGAACTCGAGCACGGCCTGTGGGTAGCTGCATGCCAGCAGGGCGGCAGCAGGGGCCACCTCGGCGCAGAGAACTCGCAGCGAGTCGGCGCCCACCACCTCAGGGTTGGCCTTCAGGAACTGGTCGATGTGACGCCGGTCCTCCGCCGACGGCAGCGGCGCACACAGCAGCGACTGTGGACAGAGGCAGAGTCAGCATAACAGCGAGTTTTGGTAGCGGACAGTCAGCACAACAGCGACTGTGGACAGGCAGAGTCCACACAGCAGCGAATATAGGCAGATGCACAGTCAGCTCAGCAGCGTCTTTTGGTAGAGGACAGTCAGCACAACAGCGACTGTGGACAGGCAGAATCAGCACAGCAGCGAATATAGGCAGATGCACAGTCAGCACAGCAGCGTCTTTTGGTAGAGGACAGTCAGCACAACAGCGACTGTGGACAGAGGCACAGAAGCCACACGTCAGCAACACTGAAGCAGTGGCGATAGCAGAACCAAGCCAACGGCGAAAACATTCCTGCGCGAGAGCCCAAGACCGCGGGTAGGTGATAGCGACGGACGGAGTTATGCCAATGATATAATGGACTTCAGTAATGTCAAAATACGTCGGAACGTAAGAACATAAAAAACCGATGAGCTAGCGCAACAGATATCTACAGCTTTTAGCCAGACAAACCACGAAAGCGATTGGAAATATTCGGTGGCATCGATGTAAACCGCTGCTCAGTCCCCACCTGCAGCATGACCAGGTCCACCAGTCTGGGGTCCGTCTCCATGTCGGCCACACTCTGCTGCGGCGTCCTCCCAGCGAACGGCGGCAACAGGTTCAGCCAGCCGGCGCGCGGACCGCACTGTCCGCCCAGCCGCTGCCGCTCCTGCGCCGCCAGCGACCGAGTGTCAGCGTCGGCAGAGGCAAATGCGCCCACCAGTCCGCCCAGGTACATCCGCACCAGCACGGTGACGGGCTCTCCCAGCACGGCCGCCGGCGGCGCCACCTGCAGCCGCAGCTCCAGCAGCTCCCGCAGCAGCAGCTGGTACCGCTGGGCGGCGGTGCGGTCGGTGGTGTCGGCCGCCTCCAGCAGCAGCGCGGTCAGCTGGGGCAGAGGAGGCTCACCGGCGGCCGCCAGCGCCGCCAGCCCAGCAGCCAGCACGTCCGGCCGGCCGTCGGCCAGCAGCTCGGCCAGCTCCGTCAGCCGGCCCCTGCCGGCGGCGCGCGTCACCAGCAGGTGGGCCCCGGCGCCGGCCAGCGTCGTCTCCGTCAGCGGCTCCAGCAGCGGCGCCGTCCTCTGCGGCGGCGCGCCGGCCCGCGACTGCAGCAGCAGCGCCGCCAGCCGCGCCGACTGCGCCGCCTCCTCCGGCAAGCCGGGCTCCTCCAGCAGCCGCAGCAGCGCCTCGAGCGGCGGCTCGGCGCGGTACTCGGTCGGCGCTGATGCCGAGAGCAGCAGCGGCGCCACCGTCTCCGGCGCGCGGTCGCAGAGCAGCCGCAGCGCCTGGTTAGCCGTCTGGTAGGGGAGCGGAGCCAGAGCCGGGTCTGTCAGCGCGTGCTGGAGGTAGGTGTCCAGGCCGGGAGCCTCCGGACAGGCGGCCAGCACCGACTCCACCGAGGCGCCGGCCAGCTGCAGCCAGGGCGCGGCCCGCGGCCAGTCCTCCTCCGCCGCCGACCTGCGGCAGAGCGGAGACGTCACGTCAACTGCACCGCCGCCGCACAGAGCACAGCTCAGCCGGCAGGTTTGTACCGCAGAGGCACGGCCAATCTGCCCGGGCCTCCACTCCAACTGCCATCCCACTACAATGCTGCCGTTGGAAGGCAAAAAGCAGTAAGTCCTGGTTTTTGGAACACACAAAATTGTCCAGGAGAGCCGAAAACGTGTTTTTCTCTGTTAAGCTCGTATTTGAACAAATTTCTATGGAAAATTTATACCACTGGATTCCACAGATTATGAAGAATTTTGTGATATGGGTTAAAATTGTATTTGCTTCAAGGTTTTCGAAACAATTTAGAAAATAATTTTGCCTTACGAAGCCTCACTGCTATTGTTTCTAAGATTGTCAGGCAAAAAGCAGTTAGTGGTTTTGTCGTCAGGCAAAAAACAGTAAGTTCTAAATTCATTCATTACAACGTCAGGCAAACAGAAGTAACTATATAGAAACCTCATTCATTCTCGCATCAGGCAGAAAACAGAAAGATGAAATTCAACTTGCTACGGACCACTTCTTTCAGGTCATTTCATGTGGCAATGTTGCATTCGATCTAGACAATGCTGTGCTTTCTGTAATTGGGCAAATGAGCTTGTTGGGAGTGGCCCTAATCAATAAAATTGTTGCACCCATGGCGTAACACGCGAGGTGGAGAGGGGTGATGGTGCCCTCCTCCGGACTGGCCTGCGGCCGGCGTAGCCGACAGGCTTTCGGTGTCTGAGGTAGTATCGGGTCAAGGCCATCACGGCCCCGCCGTCCCGGAGCTACGCCGGGTCTGGGTGGAGGGTGCTGAAAAGGCGGAGCCGCAGTCCCCCATGCACGGGCACCGGAGCAGAACGTGCTCGGGTGTATCCGGGCCCTCGCGGCAGACGAGACAGTGCGTATCAGGGCGCGCCAGGTCCGCGCCTTGTTGACAGGGACAAGTGGGAAGACGGCTCTGACACCCGAGACGGCACTCGATCACGAGTAAGTGATGCGGTGGAGGTATTGACGGGTGAGTCCCCAGTGCCCCGCCCACAGCTGACGAACGTTGACGGTGTCTTTCCGGCTACCGGTGAGATGGCGCGGTCGACGGCTCGGACGAAACAGCGGACGTCAACAGGCGCGGTTCCCTGTGGAAAGCTGGAGGCTTCCTTATCCAGTGCGTCAACTCTTTCATTACCTGGAAGCCCAACGTTGGCCAGGACTCATTGCAGGAAAGCGTCTTGAACCCTGGCCACGATTTGGAACCGATGCGCCTATCAGGGTCCGTTCGTCGCCGGGGTCGCTCGCAAGGGTCATGAGTGCAGCTTGCGAGTCCGTGCATAGAACAATGGGGCGCTCGACTGGAGCGCTGCTCATCTCCCGCTGTGGCTCCAGCGCCGCTCGCATGGCAACGAGCTCGGCGCAAGTGCTGCTGTAGTTTTCCCGCCGGGGCTGTGACCAAGTGTTCTTCTCCAGAGGGAAGCATGACTGGAGCACCTCCTCCCCCGCACTCACTCCTCCTTCCGCTGAGCCGTCGCTCCAGAGTCAGGTGGCCTGGTCTGGCAGGGTGTCAAGGTGTTCCTCTGCGGCGGCACGGCGCTGTGCATCCGAAGTACCTTGCAAGTCGTCCGGGCCGACATCCAGGCGGATGTGGACACGGGTCCTGTCCACCCAGGGAGGATAGGTAGTGGTGTGCAGCTTCGCTTCTATGGGGAACGCAACCGCTCTCTCCCCAGTGCCCTCGCCCCAGCAGCCCGCCAGCCTGTGGTGGTGATCAGGCGCTGGGGGGGGGGGGAGTGAACGCCGCCATCACGCAGAGTGGGTCGTCCTCCCCAGAGCTCGATCCGAGCCTACCAGCCTCACTGCCAACAGCTGACGCCGTACCCTGACGGTCGTGAGGCCCGCCTCTGTCAACAGTGGGTCTCGCGGGGTGCTGACGGGGCAGCCGGTGATGTCTCAGGCGACAGCCCTGAGTTCACGCCCCAGGAGCTCCACGTGTGACTGGGCTGCAGCGGGCAGCCATGCCACGGTGGCGTACTCGCCGCGGCGGTTTTGTGCCGCGCACATGTCGCTGGCCACCTTGCGGAGCTGTGACTCTCAGTCCCCAGGAGAGACCTGTCATCCTGCAGGGCTGGGCAATGCAGGGCTCCGTCTTCTTGCAGAGGTGGAGACAGCGTTCCCCGAAATAAAGCTGCCTGTCAAAAGTCAGGCCGAGAAGCTTCAGGTACTGCCCACCTCGGACGTCGGCGCCGTCCACCTTGATGGAGAGGTTCTGGGCGTCCTGGTAACACTGGCAGCACGAGCACCTGCGTCTTGCACCCGGTGATGGCCGTCTTCCGCTCCCGCGCCCAGCCGATCATGGTGTCGACAGCCTGGATGGCGCGCTCTATGGCGAGGTCAACGAGGCACCCGATGCTCAATGTAGCCATGTCATCGGCGCACATATACACCGAGGTGCCCGGAACGCGCCGCAGGGCCTCCACCAAGTCCGCCGACCAAGGGGTAACCCGGGTTGGGGCAAGGACCGACCCCTTCGGCTGACCGGTGCGGGAGTAACCCCATCCCCGATAGGAAGTCCTGGCTCACCTATGTATCAACGTAAGGGGTCGAGAGGACGGGGATGCCTGGCCACAGAGGATGTAGCGTCACGGACAGTGGCCTGTTCAGTTGTAGTTGATGAGATTTAACGGGAAAGAAACATGAGTTCGTTTTTTCAACGAACGTCTCCCTTCGTTGAAATTACAGTTTGGAACGTTTTTCTACCGGTCAGGAGGCACCGTCCCCTCGTAAATGGTCACAGTTAATATCATCCCCCTCTAGTACTCGTTGTAGGCAGACCGCAAGGAAACACAGCTGGAGAGGCCTGGGCCCCGACGGAAAATCTATTTTGGGGAGTGAAGTCAAAAGTACTCACGCCGGATTTATTTTTCTTAAGGGATTTTAATCTCAGTATTCTAAGACTCATCAAAGCTTGTGTAACCAAGGTTTAGTCTCGAGTGTTTTGCTTCACGACCTTCACACATACACTTTTTTCGCGACCATGAGTTTTTTTCTCTAACGTCATGAATTTTATTTCCCTAACTTGTCTCTACATTGAAATCAACTCACTTGACACACACAAGCACAACTGGACCAAACAGGGGTCTGGGTGGCGCAGTCGGTTAGCGCGCGCACTCGGTTCGGCCCACGGCATTCTCGAAGTGTTCGAGGTTCGGGTTCGAGGAGTCCGCCCAGAGGCAGGATTTGAAAGCCTAACTCATTCCTCCTCCCCCTACGAGGCTATATGATATCAGCAGTTGGTGTGTCGTTAAACGCCAAACAGTATAACTGGACCAAACATTGTGCGGCTTGAGCACACCTTCCAAGATTGTTCAAACCGCCTCTTTGATTGGTTAATGTTTCCACAAGCTTCCCTGTAATTGGTAATAGAAGATACTGCCTTTTGCTTGACGACGTTGTGTCACCCCCGGTTCTGAAAATCGTCCGAATTGGTTGAGAGCGGGCTACTGCTTTTTGCCTGACGAAGCATACCCTGTTCATGATGCCTACGGCTTTTTGACATACCAAATTTGGTCATATTTTCAAAAAATATTGATTTTTGAAAATTTCTGTCACCACTACAAAACGCGCCGCAGCGAGAGCTTTCCAATGATATCAAAAAACAAAAATCGATAAAAATTGGACTTACTGCTTTCTGCCTTCCAACGGCAGAATGACACCGAGCCATATATCATGATCAATAGGAGCGTCAACGCCGTTGCTACAAGCAAATTAACACAGCATCAGGAGCTATTGGTGTTATACCTTGTCTTTTACCCAACGCCACGCCCATGAAGAACACCAATCAACAAGTCAACTGAGTGGTCACCACGCCGGTCGGAGCCCCCGCCGCCGCCGTCCACTGACCTCAGCAGAAAGTGGGCGATGCTGGCGCTGGAGTGGGCGTACTCGGTACTGAGCTCGTCGGTGACGGGCTCGGCGCCGGGCCATTCCCAAGTGAGCGGCGGCCGCAGCACCATGTGCGCCTCCTGCAGCAGCGCCAGACCCATGGCGGGCGCGTGGCGGCCGTGGGAGCCGGCCAGCCGGGCACACTCCCGGTACAGCTCCACCGGCGGCGGGAACCGCAGCAGGTACAGGGTGGACGCCTCACTGCCGCCGCCACAGCACATAGCGGGGGGTGAGAGAGAGAGAGAGAGAGAGAGAGAGAGAGAGAGAGAGAGAGAGAGAGAGAGAGAGAGAGAGAGAGAGAGAGAGAGAGAGAGAGAGAGAGAGAGAGAGAGAGAGAGAGAGAGAGAGAGAGAGAGAGAGAGAGAGAGAGAGAGAGAGAGAGAGAGAGAGAGAGAGAGAGAGAGAGAGAGAGAGAGAGAGAGAGAGAGAGAGAGAGAGAGAGAGAGAGAGAGAGAGAGAGAGAGAGAGAGAGAGAGAGAGAGAGAGAGAGAGAGAGAGAGAGAGAGAGAGAGAGAGAGAGAGAGAGAGAGAGAGAGAGAGAGAGAGAGAGAGAGAGAGAGAGAGAGAGAGAGAGAGAGAGAGAGAGAGAGAGAGAGAGAGAGAGAGAGAGAGAGAGAGAGAGAGAGGCGTACATGTGACCCCACTGTGACATCACTGACCTGTCGTCAGCGTACATGTGACGTCACTGTGCCATCACTGACCTGTCGTCGGTATACACGTGGTATCACTGACCTGTCATCGGCGCCGCAGGCCGCCAAGGCCAGCGCGCGGCCGGCGGCGCACATGTGAGTGACGTGGAGGAAGGGCTGCAGTCCCAGCAGGAAGCCGGCGTCGGCAGGGTCCGGGCTGGGCCTCTGCGGCTCCCAGAGTCGACACAGCCGCCGTGTGTCCCGTACAGTGTAGCTCTCTGCCGAGGGGGTAGGTCACATGTCATCACACGTCACAACTGAACTGACAGGTATTCCACCTCAAACCCCAACGGAAATTCAATGATATACTCCTACTATTGTAACTGAAGTCAGGCGCTCACAGACACCATGTTTGAACAATATTCACACCACACACGTGCCGGCAATCCACCTCTGACCCGTCGCCACTAAATCCCCAGTCTGACCAGGCCAGTATCACACCCCCTCTCCACCGACCTAGGCCGGTGTGTGTCAGCGCGTGCACCAGGTGGGGCTGTCGGACCGCCAGCTGCAGGGGTGAGGTGTAGGTGTGCGTGCCCACCAGCACGGCGCACGGCTGCCGCCCACTGGCCACCTGGTACAGCCGGCCCTCGTGCGGCACCGAGAAGAACACGGACACGCCGGCCAGCCGCGGCCACCCCGAGGAGTGCAGCGGACTCCGCGGCGGCGAGGCGGGCCGCGGAGGGGAGGTGCTCCCTGGCGCGGAGGAGGTGTCCGGAGCAGAGTCGTCTGCAGGGTGAAGCTGGTGTCAGCGGCCAGCACAGGCGAGGTAGAGACACGTTCAAAATTTACGGTTCAAGATGGCCGGACAAGCTTCAAGGTTAACACGCCGAGTGAAAATATGCGATGATAATTGTAGTTCAATGAATCACCAATCAGCAGTAGTTACCCCACCCCCGGAAAAAAGCAGGCGAATTCAGAGGACACGCAACAAACCCTTCACTTCACTGGTGGCTGGCTCGGTGTTTGGAGCAGAAACCCTGAAACCAGCCGAAATATCGGCGCCGCGGTACCCTTCGTATCATCGCACCCACATTCGCTCCCACTTCACGACACCACAGTCCAGCGGAGCTGAGGTCCTGTTCTGATCTCAGGCGTACGTAGGATTTGGCACAGACAACTTATCGCAAGTCACTTCGGTAGTCTGATATTCTCCCAAGTGTAGCCAGGCTCGGCGTGGGACAACCGCAACTGGGTCGCCAGGGCACCAGTACCGAACTAGTGAGCGAAAAATACCCATGCGGGGTGCACTCTGAGACCAACTTTAACCTACCCAGGCGGTGCCTAAGTGCGCCACAGCTGAATAGAATATCAGATCAGCGCGCGTGCACCTATTTTAAGGTAGGCTCGACATCCGAGTGTGGCCGCTGGGCGTTGCTCACCGTCGGCCGAGTCCGGTAGCGTGTAGAAGGGGGTGACACAGAGCGCGCCCGGCACCAGCGTCTCGCCCTCGGTCTCTCGCCAGTAGAGCAGCGAGACGGAGGACATGGGAGCGCCGGCAGAGGGCAGCAGCCGCAGCGGCGGCCCGGCGTCAGCTGCCGTCAGCAGCGGCCGGTGCAGCGCCGGCAGCTGCAGCCGCTGCTGCTGCTGCTGCAGCGCTGGACACGGCAGCTGCCGCGACGGCGCCCACACCAGCTGCGGCAGCGGCAGGGCGGCGGTCTCAGTGGTGTGCGATACCTCCGGTGGTGTCACGGTGGGGCACGGTGGACTCAGCGGTCGAACTTACTTCTGCAATTTGTAGCACCCTGTTTTTAAATTACTCGATTTATTATAATCCAATCTAAGATTTCCTGACTAAATACATTTACCATTGCTTCATTGTGCAATACCTCTCCGAACGATCCATAGCCATAAAAACCAGACTCTAGCACCGAGATGCTGCATGCACCTGGATTCATCAACGCCACCACATGTCTCGGACCACTGTCTGTCGCAACTCACGGGCTCGGGAGCAGCATCGTCATCCCCTTCTTCCTCCTCCTCCTCTTCTAGGCTGATGAGGGGCGAGGAGGGCTGAGAGACTTGCTGAGTAGCTGGACTAGCTGTCCACACCAGCTGAATCACCTGAAGCGACAGACACGCAACACTTAAAAATAAATTATAGTTTTGTCCCAAGAATAATTATGGAAGATCAAGATGTCCAATACCTGTTTCAGCTGTTCACATACAACACCGAACACAGCATCAACACCAAATAAATATTTACAGGAAACCAGTTTATCTGCGGCCACACTAGCCAAAGGCCTGTGCGCTGAGATCGGGCGACAGTGTGCGACCAGCGAGGTACAGGTCGGCACTAACAAGGGTAACTAGCCACGGCCTGTGCGCTGAGTTCGGGCGACAGTGTGCGACCTATGAGGTACGGGTCGGTGCTAACCTGGAGACAGTCGGCGCCTGCGCAGACCAGCAGGTCCTCACACAGCGCCAGCTCCAGCACCTCGAACGCTAGCTCCAGCTGCGCCAGCTCCTCCAGGTCACAGAACCTGGCACAGCGGCACCATCAGGTCACACCACCTGATACTGTGCCGTCAGATCACAGAACCTGGCACGGCAGCACCATCAGGTCACAAAACCAGGCACGGCAGTACCTTCAGGTCACAGAACCTGGTATGGCAGCACAATCATGGTACAGGACCGGACACTGTGCCCGCAGATCACAGAACCTGGAACGAGAGTACCATTAGAACACTGAACCTGGCACGGCAGTATCATTAGATCACAGAGCCTAACAGGGCAGCACGACCATGTCAAAACCTGACACAGATACACCATTAGCTTACAGAACCTGGCACAGCGGCACTACCAAGTCACACGACCTGACACGGTGTCGTCAGGTCACAGAGCCTGACGCGGCGGCGTGACCATACCACGGAACCCAGCACAGTGTCGTCAGGTCACAGACCCTGTCAAAGAAGCACCAGCTACTCCAGGTCACAGAGCCTGGAACAGCCTCACCAGGTCACAGAAGCAGGCTCACTGGCACCAGTAGCTCGCAGGACCTGTTTTCTGGTCTTGGCCCAACCTGCTATGGCAACTCTGATAATAATAGGATACCTCACACTACGCAGAGGTACATAATAGAGTGCTACATAAAGGATATATACTGAGCTAACAAAAGCAATACAGCTCACGAAACGTGTTACTGTCCGTTTTGGAAAGCATACTAAAAACAAAAACTCAATGGACCTAACCACAAAGATCAAACCTGTGCCAATGATGATAAAAACGCATTGAACTGTTCCTAATGCCCAGACTAACCTAAACTTTGAGATGTCGTGCGTTTTCCACATGAACTGGTGCAGGGTGACCAGGGTGCCGCAGGCCACCGCCAGGTTTCCTGTCTTCTGGCAGCAGCCGATCGCGGTGGCGTGCTCGTTGATGGGCACCTGCAGGGGGGGGGGTGAAATGGCACATTCAGATGGGTGTGCAGTGAGCGAGAGGAGGCTTAGTCACCAGGTGGGAGGTCTATCAGACTTGCAATCCATACGGAATCAAATCCAATACCTATTCAGTGTGTTGCAATACTAGCCTTGGTAATATCAACTTTGGGGTAAATAGTTATCATCTGCTTTAAGCACCTAACCAGAAAGAGAAACGTTTTAGCCTGTACATTGAATCTGGCCCCAGAAATGTTTAGTAATCATCACTAGCACTTGGCAGGGCAACAATACGAGTAACGCCTCTAACACAAGCCGACCAAAGCTCGGTCACTGTAACATGCAGTACTCTACGAGTAACGACCCCAACACACGACATTCAAAGCTGGGCCACTGTAACACGCAGCACTCTGGCGACGGCACCCCTCCGAACGTGCCGCACGCGTGCACCTCGATCATCTCCAGCGCCGGCTCGGCGGCGGCGCTGCTGGGCGTGACGCGGGCCGCGATCCTGGCCCGCATCGGCTGCACGCGCTGCTGGTGCTGCCAGTTGCGGTACAGCCGAATGTAGGAGAAGTCGGGACTGTGGCGCGACTCCTTGGCCTCCAGAGCCGCCACGTAGTCGCCTGACACAGCCGGAGAGAGGTGAGGGCGGGGGTAGGAGGGTGGCGCGGAGATCAGACGACTGAGACGAGTGTACCAGAGAGCACTGTGGCGTAGACGGTGGCATCAGGCAGAAACAACTCAGAAATTCGAGTCACATCAGAGACCGATCGATGAGTGTACCAGAGAGCACTGTGGCATAGACGGTGGCATCAGGCAGAAACAACTCAGAAATTTGAGTCACATCAGAGACCAATCGATCAGAGGAATACAACAAAACACACACAGGGCAGACAGGTATGGCGTACGCAAGGTGACATGAATAATATGTGTATCGACTTATCGCAAGGCAGCGATGTTAGACGTGTAATACATAAAAACACCTTTGAAAAATGCTTTCTGACGTCCAGATATCATGTGAAGGTAGCAACCCAACCAATACAAAGGGTTGCTCGGGTATAACTGGTCTCCTTTAGTTTTGGGGTTTTTTTGCAACATCGTCGCTGCATGTGGTAGAGAACAGGATACACAGCAAAGATTGTTACAACGGCCTGACTAACCAGTCTGCGAGTAGCATATGCTGACAGCAGCATCCACTGTTGAAAAGGGCGGTTTCACAGGTTGTCCATCTTCAACACTGAGGATCTAAACCAACAAACAATAAGTATCAGTAGAGCCATAACACAATCCGAATATGGGAATGGGACTGAACACCTGTCATTATAAAGACGACTATAAATTAGGCCCAACGACTCTGCATATAACCACCACAGTCGTATTCTAAAATAGTAATATTGTACATTACTTAACATGTTTTATTGCTTGACTTCAGCTGTAATTGGGTTTTCACATACCTGTTGCTGATAAGCCTGAATAAATGAAATGAAATGAAATGAAATGAAACATCTAACAACGTGCGACCAGTATGCATGTACCTAAAACAGATGAATGAATAAGCTGATCTGCCTCAAAACCACCGTAAATATTTAAACCGCGCAGGAACCGAACCAGATATCCAAATCACACATTTTGAAAACCTTTCAACCATCACACACAAAATGGAGAGACACGCTGACTATCCGACGAGCTCCGTACTTACGTGCAGACTGTGGTCGGGGGTAGAGACGAAGAGGACGTTGTCCGGCCCGGCGACCATGGCCAGAGGATGGTCGATGGTCACCACCTCCTGGCCCACAAAATGGTGGGCTGATATCACGTGCACCATGGCTCAGCTGGCCTTGCCAAGCTCGCTGGAATTCAACCAGTTTCGGTCACATACTGAAGACAGCTGGTGTACTGCAGAAGGTCTAATCAATAACACTTTGAGAATTATCTGGAAAATAGAAGCATGGAACATTTGATACCATACACGTATACTCACACTACAGGCCGTACATGATACATACATACAGTGATTCTAAAAACAAGCCACGGCCGTGGTGGGCAAAGAAAAATTGCACACGGAGGCGCTGGGCCCCGAACCCGTGACCGCCGACGGCGCGAGCGCTCTAAATTACGCCCAGACGGGCATGGGCTCGGAGCCCAGCAGACGTCCAACCGCCGGGTGAGTGGACGAATAAATCAGGATGATAATGAATGCATGAGCGGTACAAGCAACATACAGCTAAAGCGTGAGCGACACCAATAAAATACGGAGGCGGTCTCACACTGAGCAGACACCGCCCAGCATCAGCAACGTAGACTCGGACGACGGACAATCCACCACGCCGCCCCCGGCGGAATGCACAACGCCTCGTCCACCCGGACAGCAGGAGCCGGGCTCCCCGACCCGCAGCTGACTCCGGCCAGGGATGGGACCCGGCTGATCGGCCGCGGGACGACTCACCGGCTCGGCAGCCTAAGAACTTCCCCGACTCCGCTCTGGGAAGTCCCGCGGCGGCGAGGCCTCTGAAGAATCCTCGCCACCGACCCCGCCGCTCAGAAGACATACCGTCAGACTCGAGGAGCCGGATTCCTTGACCTTCCCCCTCCGGACCCCGCGGAGCCGCCCGTCTAGGAGGCGCCGCCACCCCGATGCCCAGCCGGAGGCGCAGAACCAATCCTGCGCCGACAGATGAAGACCGCCGCATCCGAGAAAGCTTGATGCCGCACCCTCACCACAGAAGAAACCTTATCCTCTGCAGATCGGCGACGCCGGGGGCGCCGCCCGTGTCGCCAGCGCACGACGCCGGGGCCAAGAGGGTCACCGGTAGAGGCGATGGCTGAGACCGGCGGTGGCAGAGACGACGATACACCGCAAAACTTGAATAGTCGGACTCCATGATCTCCTTCTCTCCGGACACCGCGCAGAGACAGGCACCTCATGAGCAGGCAGGCATCCGGAGGCAGACATCGCAGGAGCCGCCCGGCTAGAAGGCGCCGCCAGCCAGCGGTGCACGACCGATCCCGCGCCGACAGATGAAGACCTGCCACGGCCAAAAAAGCTTTGCGCCGAGCCTCCATCAGAGGAGAAACTCAAGCCCGCGCAGATGTGCGACGTCGGGACGACGCTTGCGGCACCAGCGGACGACGCCGGGTCCCTGGGTCCCAGGGGATTTAAGAAATCCCTAAGCACTTGAGACAACCCACACCCTTACCAAAAATCAGACAAATGTATTGCCATTTCAAGGTTAAGTGCCTTTTCATGCTCTAGACCTTGTCACTATCATACAAAACATCAATGCGTAATTTATGATGCAGAGATGGAGGGAAATACAACACTCCCTATGTGTAATGTCAAGTTTGCTACTGCACAGTAGGTGAACAGTCACCTACTGTGCACCAGAACCAGACACCACAGTCAAAGGGACTGATAGAGGAAGTAGAAGCTCAGCCCAGTAGAAGTCACAGTCCAAACTCTGTGTGGCACTGGGCACGGCCGCGAAAACCAGGTCACTGACTTCGTTTCTTTGGTCAAAACGCGATCACCACATAGGGGGGAAGTGGGAGGTACAATGTTATCTGTGCTGTGAGCCATGTGGAGAAATTTAGGAACTTTGAGGTAGATGTGTAAGTGTTTTCACTGCAGAAAATACAAGCCAGAGCTGGTAGGCACAGCAGAGAGACAGTACCGTCTTTTCCCGTGGGAATGCAAAGGCTCTGCAGTTGCTAAAACTCTGCTAAAAATGCTAAAACTCTGCAGTTTTCACCAGAGTGCTCTGCCCTTGGATAAAGTGAGTATAGGGCTGGTTTCACACACCAGCATTATTACCTTCTCCTTCTATGATGGTATCATCTATTTCATGCTGAGCAAGTTGATGACCATGGGTGAGGACGATTATGATAGATAAGAGTTGGCAGAGGCAGTGGTAGAGCTGATAGAGACATTTGGTATCACCTCAATCAAGACACCCTGATTTGCTGCATCATTTCAGCTACAACAACATCTTTGTCAACATAGAGGAGAGGGAGGCGGGCAGTAACTACTTATACCTGACCAAGGTCTTGGTAGAGGAGCTGAAACTGAAGGACAGGGAGTCAACATCAGGCGGAAGGATCTTGTTTTCAAGGGAGACACTGAGAGATATTGGAGGCAAAGCTACATGAGGCTGGTGAGCAGTAACATTAGAGCTGCAATGGGACCTTCACAAGGAACAAAATCAAGTTCTCTTACTTTCCCTTGGACTTATCAGAATAATGCTGGGTGCTGCAATCAATAATAAAGCCAGCAATTGCCGGCTCATTATTCCCAATAATGGGAGCAATGGCCTAGAAATCACAATTGGAAAATACTTGCTCCAATATTGAACATGTTTCCCAAAAAATGGGAACTGTTTGGTCTATTTTTTCCAAAAGTCCCCCCAGACTGCCAAAATCTGACATTGAAAGCCACCTACCTGGAGTGATTCACACTCTATCATAATTTTGGACAGAGTTCTACTTTGGTTCAGATATCAAACTTTGAACTCAACCTTGAATATTCATTCATAGGTCAAGATCTCATTCCATCAGAAATAATGCCACAAAAAATGTTTAAATTGTATTTTCTTACTCAAATTGGATTGTTGAACATAGCTTCCTGAAAATTCCTGCAAAATGTTGGTCGGGAACAAGATTAACATGGCAAAAATGTAAAAAAATATGATTTTTCACAAAACCTGTACTGCCAGGCAGGTGGCCAGTGAGGGCTAATGCCTGAAAAACTTGTTGGTACAATGGATTATTAGCTGGGCTTGACTCATGGCACATGTGCGCCACCAACTGAACAGAACCCAGCGCAACCATTGTCTGGCGTGCGTCATTTGTGTATCCTGATATTTAGGCGCCATTTGTAATCACCGAAACGCATCAGTTCTGTCGCTGGCATCATTGAATAAACAGGTTCTCGATTAATGCTGTTTTTATACAAATGCTGCTCAGCTATGATGCCAGCGACCAGATACCGAGTATAATTTTCTAAGTGCTGCAAATTTTTTTCTGCCGTGAGTACTGCCTATCGTACGAATTTCAACCCCAATGGCATCTACCGAGCTTCCGTGCCCGTGGCTCGACTGCAGCTATCAAACCCCTGCTCTTGAGGGGCCTGTAGCCATTCAACTGCTACAAATGCACGAAAAGGCAGTGCACAGCCTGGCTCCGGTGCCTGATCGCCAGCCGCGGGCTAAACTGCCCCATTTGGAGACCAGTGAAGATGGCACGGTTACAGAGACCGCTATGGGGATTTTCCGGCAGCAGCTGGCCTCCTACAGGCGCAGTCTGGGCACAGCAGCCCCCCGGATACTCTGCCGGATACTGTTCTGCAGTCGCTGCCTCCCTCTGCCTACAACCTACTATTCGCGCGGTACGGTGAAGCACTCACTGCACAGACGGAGGCTGAACTGCTCACCAACCTAGAGGTGCTCCTAGTCCGACCAGAAAACAGACTGTCATATGTCCTCCAGCTTCATAACATGAAACAGGGGCAGGGTCAGCCAGTTGCCCACTTCTCCGCCAGCCTCCGCGCTGCTGCCAGGCGGTGCCAGTTTAAAGCCATCTGTTCCTGCCAGGCTCAGGTAAGCTACGAGGATGACATGGTGCTTTACCAGCTCCTTGCTGGCCTTAGCGACCTGGAGGCCCAAGCTGACCTACTCGCCCGAACCGACCTCAGCCTCGCTGTAGCTGAACAGTACGCTGTGGACCGGGAGATGGCTAAGCGCAGCCAGGAGGCGATGCATGAAGAAGGATTAGGACGGCTCCAGTCCACGTACAAACGCCAGAAAGGCGCTGCAAGCAGCCCTAAGCCTCTGTTGAAATCTAAGCCTGGGCTGTGTTCACACTGTGGCGAGCAGGCCCACGACAACCGCCGGCTTCAGTGTAAAGCGTTCAGTCACGTCTGCACTTGTGGCCGACGCGGTCATTTTCCCCACGTGTGCCATCGCAAGGGCCAGCCGGGAGCCTCCACGCCTGCCCAGGTAGGGGCGATTGAGACCCCCTCAGTGACCGAACCGCCTGATGGAGTGTTTGAACTCTCCAGCAAGTTTGTTGCCGAAGCTGAGCAAGAGTACCTTCCTGCTCTGCAGCGTCCTGCCAGTAACTGTCTTCCTGTCACTGTCGCTGTCGACAGCGGCAGCCGGTCTTGGCAGTCCCGCGCACGCTCGGGCTCATCTGCCAACCGGGCCACCACCTGTACAGCCGTCGCAGACACAGGGGCTACGGTGACCTGTTGCGGTCCAGACATTCTCGCCGCGATGGGTGTCGCCAAGTGTGATCTTCTCCGGTCTAGCATCAGCCTGTTTGCAGCAAACAAGTCCCGACTGACAGTCTGGGGGGCACTCCCAGCCTCTCTCAGTGTGACTTCCGACGGCCATTCCTACCAGACTGTGGAGCTCATGTACGTCGTGCAGGAAATATCTGGTCTTTATCTGTCAAAGGACGCCCTCACCTCGTTGGGGTCGATTCCTGGGTCTTTCCCCTACCCTCCTCATCCACCAGGCCAATCCGCTGCGGCCGCCGACGTCTCTGCTCTCTCCGGTCAACCTGATCCCCCTGCCAGGCTGGCCCCCTGTGGCTGCCCGCTCCGTACCGATACGCCTGACCCGCCCTCCCTTCGCGGACCGGTTGGCGAGGCTGACATTCCTGCCCTTAGGCAGCTGCTGCTGGATCACTACGCCTCGTCCACCTTCAACACGTGCTGCCACCAGCCGCTGCCGTTGATGCATGGCCCGCCTTTGGAGCTCGCCCTCAAACCTGGCGCTGTCCCCCGAGCTGTGTACACTCCTTCGGTCGTACCTCTCCACTGGGAGGACAAGATCCGGCGGGACTTGGACCGGGATGTTGCCATGGGCGTCCTGGAGAAGGTGGACCCGAATGTGCCTGTCACGTGGTGTTCGCGGATGGTTGTCACCCGTAAGCACAACGGCGAGCCACGCCGCACTATTGACTTGCAGGCGCTCAACGAGGCCAGTCTTCGTCAAACACATCCCACCAAGCCCCCATTCCAACAGGCTATGTCTATTCCAGCCAATCACTGGAAGTCTACCACAGACGCCTTCAACGGCTACCACTCCGTCAGTATTCGCCCCACTGATCGGCACCTCACCACCTTCCTGACTCCGTGGGGTCGTTACCGCTACAAGACTGCGCCCCAGGGATACAAGGCCTCCGGTGACGCGTACACTCACCGCTTCGATCAGATCACGGTCAACGTGCGTGACTGCGCTCGAGTCATCGACGACTCCATCCTGTACAAGCCGACGGTGGCCGACATGTTCCACCATGTCGCAGACTACCTCGCCCTCTGTGGTAGAAACGGCATCCTCCAGAACAGGGACAAGTTTGTCTTCTGCGAGAAGTCAGTTGACTGGGCCGGTTTCCGGATAGGCCCTGACGGTGTCAGCCCGCTGCCGTCCCACACGGAAGCCATCCGCTCCTTCCCCACGCCACAAAACGTCACGGACCTGCGTTCGTTTATGGCACTGGTCAACCAGGTCTCGATGTTCTATGCCACTCAACCACAGCTGCTGCCATTTCGCGAGCTACTGAAGCAGGACTCAACTTGGTACTGGGACGATGTGCTGGAAGGTCTGTTCTGCGAGACCAAGCTCGCCATCGCCTCCGAGGTGGAGAAGGGTATCACCTCATTCGACCCGAATCGCCCCACCTGCCTCCTCACCGATTGGTCCAAGTCGGGACTGGGGTACGTATTGCTCCAGAAGCACTGCTCCTGTGCTGACTCCCACCCGCGCTGCTGCACTGACGGATGGAAGGTCTGCGGGGTCGGATCTCGGTTCACATCCTCTGCTGAGAGCCGCTACTCATCGTCAGAAGGAGAAGCCCTCGGCGTTGTCAACGCGCTGGAGAAGACACGGTACTTCACGTTGGGGTGTAGCCGCCTGACCGTAGGCACCGATCACAAGCCCCTTCTGGGACTGTTCAAGACTCGCTCGCTGGATGGCATCGATACCCCCCGCCTCCGTCGCCTCAAGGAGAAGACGTTCGGCTGGCGCTTCACCATGGTCCACATCCCCGGGCGCTCGCACGGCGGCCCCGACGCCTTGTCCCGGTACGGCTTGCGGAGCTCTGACGAGACTCCCCCGCCAGATGATGAGCATCACCTCACGGCACTCCTGGCTTCCCCCCTGGGCCCTGAGGATGGCGTCGACGATGACTTCCTCCTGGCGGTCTCGCCGTCCATGCAGCCCATCACCTGGTCGACGGTCGCCGAAGCATCCAGCGAGGACGCCCCGATCCGCTCCGTCGTACGCCTGCTGCAGTCGCCAACCGCCTCTCCCGACGTGCTTGACCCCGCCACTCAGGAGCTCTGGTGCCTCCGCGGCGATCTTTCCACGGCTGGCCCCGTCCTCCTGTACCGCGGACGCGCTGTTATCCCCTCCGCGCTCCGTAGCCGCGTCCTGGCGGCCCTCCACTCCGCTCATCAAGGGGTCACCGGCATGCGACTCCGGGCGGAACGCGCATTCTTCTGGCCAGCCATGGCCCAAGACATTGAGCTAACTCGACGCCGCTGCCCAACCTGCAACCGCCACGCCCCGTCCCAGTCGGATCTCCCTCCCGTACCGCCAATCATCCCTGAATACCCTTTTCAGCACGTAGCCGCGGACTTCTTTAGCTACATGGGTCACAACTACGGTGTTGTGGTCGACCGATTTAGTCACTGGTTCCAGGTCTGGGAGGGACGAAACCTCAGTCTTGAGCAAGTGCTCACATACCTCTGCCGGGATTTTGGTGTTCCCGAGACGCTAACAAGCGACGGTGGGCCTCAGTTCATGGCTGGCCCGATGCAGGACTTTATGCGGCAACATGGGATATCTCACCGGCTGACCTCTGTGGCCTTCCCACACGCAAACTGCCGCGCGGAGGTTGCGGTGAAATCGGCCAAACGGTTGATCAGAGACAACGTCAGCCCCGACGGCCGCCTCGACTCTGTCAAGCTCACTCGTGCCCTGCTCCAGCATCGCAATACGCCTGATCGGGCTACTGGTATGTCCCCAGCGGAGCTCCTCCTGGGTCGCCAGCTCCGAGACTTCCTCCCTGGTAGCACACTGTCGCCTCCGCTGCGCACCTTTGCCGACCTTCGACCGACGTGGCATGACGTCGCCTCATGGCGGGAGCAGGCTCTCCAAAGGCGCTCCACGAAGGACCATGAGCGTCTGTCCCTCCGCACTGCTGATCTCCCACCTCTCCGGGTCGGCCAGTCTGTGCTGGTACAAAACCAGACGGGGAACCACCCGCGTCAGTGGGACCGCCGCGGCACGGTCGTCGCTGTCCTGCCCTTCCGTCAGTACCAGGTCCGGCTTGACGGCTCGCGCCGGCTGACCCTTCGCAACCGGAAGTTCCTCCGGGCCTTCACTCCGGTGTCCCCCGCAGCGCCGTTTCCTGCAGGGGCCTCTCCTACCGTGCAGCCATCTGGCTCGACGCTACCGGCATCCACGCCGCTGATACCCTGGCCTCTCACGCCTCCTCCGTCGGTGGGCTCTCAGCCAGCGGCTCCGCAGCCGGCCGCCTCAACGATACCAGACCCACCGCCTGCGCCCTCGCTGCCAGCTTCTCACGGGTCAGTGGTCCTGCCATCGGCGCCCCCGCCGTCGGTGACTCTGGAGCCTGTGCCCCCTCCAGCCCCGCTCTCGCAGTCGGTGCCTCTGGAGCCAGTGTCCCCTCAAGCTGGGATACCTCGGCAGCCGGGACCGCCTCGGGACCCCAGTTCCGAGGAGCCCCCGTTGATGCACCGCTACCCCGCCGTTCCTCTCGCATACGCGTTGGTTGCACCACACGCTACCGCGACTTTGAAATGTGACCCTCCTGTGTGCGTCCCTTGTGATTTGCCTGTGCCACTCGTTATTGCATTAGCTCCCGCGACAGGTCTCCGGACTAAAGTCCTCTGGGGAGGGGGGCATAGCTGGGCTTGACTCATGGCACATGTGCGCCACCAACTGAACAGAACCCAGCGCAACCATTGTCTGGCGTGCGTCATTTGTGTATCCTGATATTTAGGCGCCATTTGTAATCACCGAAACGCATCAGTTCTGTCGCTGGCATCATTGAATAAACAGGTTCTCGATTAATGCTGTTTTTATACAAATGCTGCTCAGCTAATTATGATTTGAAATAACACTGTAGAGCATTAACTAGGCAGTATTACATCATAATATGCTGCCAGGCATCCAATAACCCTCAATTATTACACTTTTCTACATTCAAGCAGTGTGAATTAAAGCAAATCTCCTGTGAATAAAGCAAAAAGGGTATGCCACTTTACTAGGTCTATACTAGGTCATCATATGCATACAAGACATTTCAATACTTATTCTTATATACATGCAACACTCCATTCAATATAATTTTAAACCCATGCACACACACCACCCTGAATCCCATACAACGAAAACGACAACGAGGGGCAGCGGCAAGCAGGCGGCAGCAAAGTAAAGTACGGGTAGTATATTGGCAGCAAGCAGCTGAAGCTGCGCGACAATCAAGTAGGTAAGTGGGATCTAATAAGTTAGTTATGGGGATTTTATAAGGCGTTCTGTGCAAAGCACCTTTGCCCGCCTCTACGGTTGAATGGGAGCTAATATCAAGAGAAGATATAATAATCAAAACAACAAACAACAGCTACTACATGCACGTGTCTACATTAACTCACGGTTATTAGAGACGACAGACACTCACTGCATTGAAAATTGCATCCACTCATCCACTGCACCACTTTTCTCTGCCATGGATTACCAGATCTAGGGCGTAGGCAAATGAAACAAAATACTCTAGAAAACCACCAGTCTCTAATTTTACTTGAACCCTTCAATTCGGTTCGTTTTATCTCGTTTTATCCAATTGTGAAGACAGTCGCAGTGAAAGGGGTCCTGAAGTATCCCCACCTATTTTTCCAATGAGATGAGGATGCAGGATTGCCGATCGGGGGGGGGCACGTTCCCGGGGCGGGGGAGGGGGCGCCATCCGGTCCAGGAGGGTGCCACTTTTGACCGGCAAAACCTGTCAGATGGATGCAAAATCCTATCGGTGGCCACCGATTTTCGCATCCTGGGGAGAGGGGAAGGGGTGGGAAGCAAAATTTCAGGGGCGCCATCGGCCTTTCAGGGGGAGCCATTACCATTTCAGGGGGCATCGAGGGTCGATGGGGGAGGCACGTGCCCCCTTGCCCCTGCATCCGCCTAAATTTCCAAGGTGACCGGAGAACCATTCGCCGCCGGAAAACACTAATCGGCCACATTTGAGAGAATTTCTGAGAGCTTCCATTGGTGATGGAATTTGGAAAATCAGTTTTATATTTTTTTACTTATTTTCAATGTTAGGCCTTTACTTTGAGACTCTCGCAATCACATGGTCGCACCAGTTTGCATGCACTGAAGACCGAGTGGTGACGTACGTCAGATAATCAGGTTATAGGGGAAAGTGGGGGGAACAGAGGTGCAGAAAGTATGCTGGCTGTCACAAACTCAATGCAACGTATGCCTCCTCTGTCACACAGAGCTGGAAATAATAATTGTATACTTGAATACTATTTCCAATATGCTGAATGTCCTCTACCTGTCCATTACTTTTTGCAGCAGACAAGGTTCTAGCACCAAACCATTACAGCATGAAAGTAGTAAACTGAGTTTTCATTTATAGATCAGGGGTCTAAAAACTTGCCGATCTACCTACGCCGTCGGCGACCCTATCCTCTTTTAGTTGGCGACCCAGCAACCGTCTCAAACTCTGATTCCATCTGTTTTCCCATGATTTTAGCTTCCACCATCCGCTCCTGCTTCTAAATATGGTTACCCTCTCCACTGTCTCCACGCGTCATCGTAATACACCCAGTGCCCATAAAATCTATTGGATGAAGTCTGCCAGTTCCTTTAGCCAAGAATGGGCAGAATCTACTTCGACAAAGAGCCAAGTTAGCCTTCGTTTCCCGGCTTGTTTGGCGTTTCTGAAAGACAGCTTGGCTACAACGGGGCATCTTTGGCCGATTACATCTGGCATCATCACCGCTCTTAGTTGCTGCAAGTCTTTGCTAGTTATGTTTCTTCTTATTACAATTTTTGGTTCCAATTTTATGAAAAGCGACTGAAATTACCTGGTACCTTAGCTGATGCCATCTCCTTATACCGTATCTATGTATTATTTTTAAGTTCAAACTAGAGTGTACTAGAATCCGTCACGAGTCGGTACCAAGTCGGTGATTTTCTTTTTTTCAATAGGCGACCAATGGGCGACCGAGTCGGCCGAAACCGCCGACTTGCGTGGTTGCCTGGTCGCAGGTGGTCGCCCTGGTACATTTTCGTGTGTGCGGCCGTCAGAACGAGCGCGGCGTGGGCTGCCGCTAATATTTTTGTATTCTTGTTGGTGGGCGCCGTTTTTGACGACTGGTGTTCAATTTGTTAAATCCAAGGGGTTAAATCAAGATGTGCGTTTATCATAGACGGTCCGTGCAATCTAGGTGGGTTTTGGAGTCTACTTGCAATGATGTTTCCTTGTTTTGCTTTACCGCGAAAAGTCACAGAAGGAAAAAACTTGAATACCAGTGGTGCATGTTTAAACTCTTTCCAACCACAATCACACTGAAATGTCATCGTAAACAGTGTTCTATAGTCACACATTCCCAAGGGCGTGGATATTCTGAACGATTTATGTGGTGCCTAATTATGAGACTATCCATTACAAGTATACTATTTTTGATACCACCATGTTCTTGCCTTATAGCTGGACATATAACTGGGTGACCAAGTAGGCCTGTTATTTAACGATTTTAAAGTCCCTGAAATAAGAAATAGGGAAATTTTTAGGATGCTCTTAGTAGGCACAGAAATTAACATGAGCTTCGATTTGGGGTGCCACAGCAGTGACAGGTCCAAGGGATCCCTGAACTCGAGTTCAGGACTCCGTAAGTTTGAAAGGATTCAGGGCGGCCTGAAGAAAAGGGTACCCCAAAACTGATTAAACCAGATCTGCGAGGCAGAAAATACCTTGCTACTGCCCCCACCACTAGAATACAAATGATGGGGCTACAGATGGAGCTTTGAAGTTTAGAAGTTGTGTAAAATGGCATTAAAGGTGCTGAAAACAGGTTTTGTTATGCTAGGTTGACTCGCATCATGTTCTGTATGGCCATATGTCTTGGTCTGTATATATTGTTATCTCAAGTGGCAATATAAATCAAATATTTAAAAACTTTTTGTTGTTTTTCTAGATATCTATTAATTGATTTTGTATGTGACTAGTGTTTTATTTACACAGATGCACCAAGACATGTGAATGATCATAATAAACATGTTGAGCTTCAATATTTGAAGCAGGGTATAAAGTATGATTTCCTGTTTCTGTTTGAAAGATAAATGCCCTCTAAAATTTGAAGAACAGAAATAAGCCAGGTAGAAAGACGAAAAGTTTGTTTCATGGCCCAAAATTTTGTTGTGGAAAATCGTCTCAAGCATTCCCGTAATTGGGAATGGGTGTTCCCATCTATGGGTCAAGCATTCCCATTTATGGCACTGTTACCATTTTTAAGTCACACCAATTACAGTTTTCTCCCACTGATTGATGACGATAGCCACCCTTTTGGGTAAAGTGTGCCCTTTTGGTTGACAGGATGCAATCTCAGAGGGCTGCCCCTACTAAAATCCTAGATCCATCACTTTGCATTGGTACCCCATAAGGGATATAAATGTGCATTCGTGCACAGCACAAAGATGTGAAAAACCATTTCCAATTTGCCAGAAGACTCCACTGCAAGGACAATGGTCCAATCCAAGTCTGCCAAACATAGAATAAGCTGTGTCTTTTGCACAGATGGATGCACACTGGGTGGTCAGGGTGTGTGTGTATGTTTTTTAACTGATTGATTATATGCATCCAAGTTTCTGATAATATCTTGTATTTTTGTCACAAGAAAGTTGACTCGTTTTGTTTTCTCTGGCATAGATGAACTATGGAAGCACTGCCACAGAGGTACAGTAGAAATATCACAGATTGTGTCCACTACAAAAGAACAGGTTGCTGAAATGCAAACTGTTCTTCTCAGTACCCAATCCTGGTCCAAATGGGTCATCAGCAACTATTCTGGAAACTTTTTCAGTCCTGATTATTAATGCTAAAATGCATCAATTAAGAGCTTTGGAAATAGTTATCATGGGAATGATGTCATGCAAAGAAAATAAGGTTATTCCCAAGAGACAGCATTGCTATTGCTTTGAGTAGAACCATGTTCAACAATGGAGCAAAAATTGGGCCTCATCTTAGCAATGGTTGATATTTTCCACTGTACTTCTGAGGAAATGTTGCCAATGAATAATGTTTGAATTATTTATTTGAAATGTTACAGGAATTTATGTGATTTGTGGCGCCTCAAGGTGAAGAATGACAAGTATTTCATGACGCATGTATGTACATGAAAATGTTTTTTCTAGTTAAATGAAACATCGGAACTGTTTCTGAGGCTCTTTTTAAGGTGCTGAAACCCTTTTATTTGTCTCTAAGATAAGGCCTAACAATTTTTCACATGGATGGACACAAAATAAAACCATTATTGATGAGAGAACAACAATGGTGAATCAATCATGGTTGTATCTTGCTTTATAGAAGTAATGGGCGAAAATTTTAATGCCCAGGGTGCTGCCACGGAATTTTTACAGGGGAACGGACCCGGGCTGGTGCTGGCCGGGGCAGGGAATTTGAGATATTTGGTACCTGACAGCATTATTGACGATGAACCGAAAATTTTGGGAGATGTCCCCCTGGTTGGCCAACAGGGGATGCGTAGGTACCCGTCCCACAGCTTTCGGCGCCCATTTGATTGCCCTTGTGTACGGACAGCGTATCATCTTTGACCTCGATTGACCTTCAAACAGACTTAACCTAAGCTCAGTGGGCACTATCGATACGTATTCTGACTGCGTAGTGCGTATAAATGACTGATCACTATCCAACATTGGCTTTTAGGTCCGACATATCACGCTGAAAGCGCGTTCTTCCTATTATAACTTGAAGCTACGTGATAACATCTCCAATATTCAGTGTCCTGTTGCGCCCTAGCCTTTGACCTGATATGAAAATGGATGTTGCCTTAGTGAAAGAGCTGGTCGGGCTCTGTCGAATAGCGTTGAGAAAGTGGTTCCGGCTATTTTGCGTACGGAGATAAGCAAGGTTTTATAGAGCACTGCATTTGATACATTTTGACGTATATGAATTTTTCCCCCTGGTGACCACAGTATTGACCTTACGCAAAATTCCAGAGTAACGCCGATTGCATTTCCGTGACCTTTCGATCGCTTTTTCCGCTTCTTTCTTTGTTTCGAGATCGAGGTGTCATTTTTAACACCCTCCCACCAGGGGGTTCATAGGTGATTCATGTGGTCAGCGGGGCTAGGTTAAGGGCCAGCATGTATACTTTTGTTGCTTTCAGATCATAACTTTGACTTTAATACTGAATTATAATCTCATGAAATCACTTAGGTAATGACTTGATTCTGGCTTAGGTCATCGATATCGAGAAACTCGATCTATATTTTATAGGTTTTTTATCTATATTTTATTGGAACCATCCCCTTGCACTCGCCATGCTTCCCTATAGCCATATTTATACCACTTTTAAGACCGATTTTGTAATACATGTGCATTAGGTTCGGCGACCATCGAAGAAGCTTGATTTTAGTCGCGACCACAAGCTCACTTTTTAGACCCCTGTTATAGATCATGTTTTTGTTTTTGGAAGGAACATTTCCAATTATGGGTCATTTTTTCCAGTATTGGGGTCATAACTATTATTGGCAACTGTGACCGCAGTTTCCCCCAATGACATGCATTTCCCTTTTTGAAGAAGTTTCCATTTTTGGAAGGAGTGTTTCCAATTATGGTACTTTTCCACATGATTAAATGTAGCAATTAGGTATCATGAAAATAGTCATTATTGGGAACATACCTATCTATTAATGGGAGGGTACATGTACACACAATTGGGAACCCTAACCACAGCTTCCCCCCTCTCCCCACTAAACTTCTATCTCACATATCAATAAAAGGGAAAAAATGTCAATGTCAACATAGTATTTGGATCTACCTAAAATCTGTTGGTAAAGTGGACCTTAGGTAGCATTTTATAAACACATCAAATGCTTAAAATTTGCATCCCACTCACGATCATCACCTGCCTGGTCATTCCTTTTTGCAGTAAAAACTCTAAGGCAACTAGCCTGCATAGATGTAAAATTATGTCTATTGGCCTAATAGGTACAGAGGTATTGGAATTCACATACCAAAGAAAGATCCAGTGTAGTCAAAATCCTGCTTTAACTCCATGCAGTTCAGGTCCTGTGCGTTGCTTACCACCACTGCTAGTAAGCAACACACCCCCAACCAGCGTTTTTCGAAGTCTATTTCTTTCTGAGATTTGCTGTGATTTTCTGAGATAAGAAGGGGGTCTACTCTGCCCCCTCCAGTGCACGTTAGTTCCAGGCCCCTCTCCAGTGTGGGTGTTAACACTTTGTGGAGGACTGCATTAGCACACATTTGCTATCTGTACAATATTGATATGATAATTTGATCATGAAAACTCACCTGAATCACTGTTGTTGCCAGCCTGTTGCTGGCGCCAACTCCCCCAACTTCCTCCAGCTCCAAATATATCTAACCAATCTAGGGCACAAATAAGCTAAGGCACAAGCAGGCCAAGGAATGAAAACCCAAGTTTGATATGGGAAAGTGCATCAGTCTTGCAATAGCCTACATTCATCTTAGATAAGCCATGGGCAGCAATATTTATTCTAGCTAGTTTTAGCCTGCACTTATTTCAAATATACCTAATAAATATGCTTTCAAAATAAGTGGCTTCCGGCCTGTTTAAATTTTTGGCAGGCTCTACATCACATAAACATTTCTAACTTGTCTTGTCGCTGTTGCGCAGTTTAAGTAGAATTGCTGCCCAGCTATGTTTATTTTTTCACTCACTTAGTACTTTTATTAGTAGCTTTTAGGCGTACTTAATACTAAATTCGAAGAAATAGGGGCCACTAAATCGAAGAGACCCAAACTTTAAATCTGATTTAACGTGAAAAAATGGACAGAGAAGTACTTGATAAAGTATCTGCGTTATCTTTAATGCCTTAAATATGCCCACAATCGTGTATTTCTCGAAAAAATTGACTGTCACATTTCCGGTATCTAGGCGACAACTTTCTGCAAACTACTAACAATCGGCTCCATTGGGCTGCATGTTAACCCGCGCCCCACCGGGGTCCGGCGCCACCTTCGCCCCACCGGGGGCCATCGATGGCCCCCCTCTAACTCCGAAAATATGGGCGTTAGCGCAAATCTGCAAGTGCAATGAAAGCTCGCGTGAATTCAGTAAGAAATTACTTCGCATGTTTTAGTGCTCGGTCAATGGTTTGACCTCCGAGGTCAATTAGGTCAGATCGGCTATTTTCACTGAAAATGCAATGATTAAGCAAACTGGGCATAACTCTTATGTCATTAGAGCTATTGAGGCCTGGTAAAGTACATTTGATAGCAAATTGCCAGTACTTTTTCCGCTATGTGGAACGTAAAGACCTCCCGCCAGTGGTTTGACCGCCGAGGTCACCTCGTGACCTAATATGACCTGAGGTCACAAAGGTCAAAAGTGACCTTGCCGTATATCAAATGAAAGCCAGTGACAAGACAAACACGATGGTGTTTGTTGCACCGCTCTAGATCAATTAGGTCAAAGTTATTGTCAAATACTGTTTTGACCTCTGGTGACCTTGGATGACCTTGGAAAGTCAAAGGGCAAATATGACCCCTGGGATCCGTGAAAGGGTGTCCAAAACGTTGTTCTGGCAGTCTGAGTATTTACAATCATTTTGTGGCTTTTATATCATGAAATAGCTTTTCCCATGCTTTTCCAATGGGAGAGGTCGCCTCGTGACCTGACCTCGGGCACGAAATCGAAAATCCCGGATATACACCTTGTAGACCCTGGAGGGGTCATGAGTGTGGAGTTTCAATCGATCGACTTTGAAATGTAGCTCTTACGAGCTCTAAAGGTGAAGTGAGGTGACCTTGGTTGACCTCGTCTGGTGACCTGACCTTGGGTGACCCGGGGTAAAAATTTCAGGGATGATGGGAAAATGATGCAGTGAGAGGTGAGCCCTCAACCGCGGTGCTGCCTCGTTTTTCTGCTATCCCGAAACCTTAGGGGGCCATCTGCCCCCTGGGGTTAAAATCTGGCAACTGTGACAGCGGTTTGCGGGTTTTCTGCAGCGGGGGTCCCTCGTTTTAGTAGAAACTGAACACAGTACCAATATTGTATCACTAATGGTACGCTGTGCAATTGAAGAACAGAGCTGCTAAGTTAAAATATTCCCTACACGCTTCATTCTCTATTTCGAAAATATGTGGTTTGATTGTGAGCCATACAGTCAGGATCGCTATTTTGTCACAATTATGCACCTCAATTTTCGTAAATGTGTCACAAACTCCGGTAGCCGAGTTGGCAAGTTTCTGCACCTCTGTGGGGGAATTCGGACCACTCAATTTTCGAAACACTAGAAATTTTTTTCTTGATTAAGATTTAATTAGATTATGTCTTGTCGACAGCCGGACATTTAGTTACAGCTCCGTGTAGTAAGATTTTGTGAAACTGAACTTATTTTTATGGAAGTGACAAAAGATGAGACAATGTCAAAATTTGATCTTCAAAAATCACGGGGTAAATCGGACCACCCCTGGTCCAAATTACCCCACCGCTGTTCCGCATCACCCCGCCTAACATTGTCGGCAAAATCATTTAAATACGCACATTTTTGGGGGTTGAAATGAAACAAGGCTTGTTGAATCAAACGCTGTATTGCTTGTATTAATCACAAGAACAAACCACAGGATGTTTAGTGCAGTACGACACTACCGTATGGTTTACCTATTTCACACAGCCCACATATCACAGGATTATTTGTGCAAAAAAGTGCTTCGGTAAACATGTACCTATTCACGTTAAACAGTTGTTCGATGTCCACCCGGTCTCATCGCGATTGAAAATCCGCTGCGGTGGAAATTTTTCACTGTCTAGTTCTTTCTCTAACACGTTAAAAAACACTTCCCCATCATGACTCTGTTGAACACCCTCGCCTTAGCTGCAGATGTCTCTTCCGGTAATCTGAGTGTAATGTTTGGATTTCGCCCCGAAAACCCCTCCAGCCAGTCCTTGCCTGGGAGACCAGTTTCCCTGTTGAAGTTGTGCGTTATATAATTTCTTTCTGCCAACTGAAATGCCAAGAAGCGGACATCCCTTTGAGCCAATACAAAGAAGCACGCTTTCATTTTAGCCCTCGCCCCAGTGAGGGGTGTTTGAACATCTCCTTGGGTTTTTCGGCGCGGTCGTACTTGGCACACCTTATCCTTGATCCATTCCGCAACTTCCCTCAAAATTTTGAGGTTGGGTCATCTAAGGTCACGTCACCAGTGCAGGTCAAGTGACCTCACCTCCAAAAATGTTTAAGGTGGCATAAGTAAGAAATGGGCATAAGAAAGAAATGGCATAAGTAAGAAGTGAATCTATTGGATTGAAACTTATAGTACATAATGGCCCCACCGGTTTCTTCAAAATGTGCTCCGATATTTTCATATCGATGGCCTAAGGTCAAGTACGGACCATGACCTCTCCATTGAAAATACATGGGAAAAACAAATTGGACTGTATTTGGGTAGATACGGCAAGGAATGCGTTCTTATTCTCCAAATCGTATTATTATGGGCCCCTTTCCAGGCTCATGTTGTAATTTTTTCCTGTGACCTCTTAGAGGTCATCTGGGGCCGCTGACGCAGTTTTCAGACTTAGGTCAATAACTTTGCATAAAATGATGATACAGCTTTTATTTTGATATAATTGCGTTCAGATTGTTATTGCGAGTCGATTGATATGCATACCGACTATTTTAGGTTAAAAAGCAGCCTTGACGTGACCTGAGGTCAGGTCATTTTTGTGTTTTGACCTAGCATAGTCATATTATACATCATTTGATTTTCCGTGACGAGAGGAAGCGAATGGTGCTTAACAAATGATTCTGACTCGACTCTATCAGATGCTAGAGCCCGAAAACTTTACTCAAAATGTCATTTTCTTTGACCTGTAATTACCTCAATATTGACCTGAGCCAACACGTGACTGATATAGTTCCTTTCTGAATTTTTCTTATGAGCTATCCACCAGCGTTCACGTTTCTTCGCTATCCCGCAAGGGGCCGAGTTCGAGGGGTGTGTTCAAACACCCCCCCACCAGGGCTAAGGTGGCTCGGAGGCTCACCGGGGCGCGGGTCAAGGATGTGTTCCACGACCTCCTTCTCTTGTACTTCATTGAGTACTGCGTTCATGCCGGATATACTTTTTCTGGATGGCGTCTGGAAATTGAAAGTTCCCTTCACATGCTTCCTGAGTGTAGACCTTGATGCATGATGTGACTTCGTTGCTTTTTGAAATCCAATTTTACCTGATTCTACCATATTTATGGCAGCTGCCATATTTTCCTCGGTCCACTGCGGGCCTTCCGTATTCTTTCTGCAGTTCCGTGGCGTCGCTGAAAACCAGAGGTCAAGAACATGTCAGGTTGGCTACCCACATATCCTTGATGCGACCAACATGGCTACCTGAAGTGAAATAAACTTTTGCGTGAACTGAGGCTTTAAATTGATCCCAGAAAATATGTCTTGTGAGTAAAAATTTACTCTCAAAAAGTGGAAGTATGAAAGGAATTAAATTTACAGTGATTTGGAGACTAATGAATAACATATAGCATAATCTCAGTACCAAACAACGAAATTTTAAGTATATGTGCAGTGATTACAAGTTGTATGTGTTGTAATACAAGCATGTGTCCATTAGCTGCGCATATTAATCAGTAAAAATGTTATCAAACACCTAATACACAAAGACATGAAAAAATACAGCATAATGCATGAAAATACGGCATGTAATATATGCCGTCAGAGTCTAGTACCCTTACTGTAACTGCTTGCTAAGATCAATTATTGCTTAGATCATCTTTGCTAAGATAGCAGACAACCACCATTTGACTGTAGCAGTCACTATGCTGAAACTTAAGCTACTTGAAGGATACATGTAATTAACATTTAAAAAAAAAAGAAATATAATTTGAATATCTCCAATGTCTGCAACCAAATATAGGTACTCAGCCAGAGGACAAGTACCTCCTAATACCACAACCACCATCCAGCAAATCCTAGAAAGATTGAAGCAGATCAATAAGCATCACCACATTCACCTGCTCAATGGAAACTTTTCTGGAATCATCACAAATTTGCTAAGCTTGATTTGATAAAATTGACTTAGGTAGGCACCAAAGAAACCTACCAGCAGTTTACCTGACTTCATGGGCACCAAATAGCATATAATTTTTTAGGTGCAAAGCCAGAACTTGCAACTTCTTCTCCACAGGTCTACAGTTTGGATATCTCGCATGCACATGATTAAAATGTGTGCTGTAATTGACACCCTCAAATCACACTACTCTCCTGGGCTTTTGAGATCTGGCAGACTTCACTTTTTCCTACGTTTCGCTGGCTGCGGCATAATATAAAAGAATTGGTAGTGGGTTTACCACTGGCAACAAAACCTCCTATTTTGATTTAGGTCAAAATCAACAGCCTCATAGTAAGATACCCACACAGCAGCTTCTACACGTATTTCTCTGACTGTTTTTTACTCGCTACTCGCGCGCCAGTAACGCAAAACTTCGTGGCTACCCAAGTGGCTACCTGGTGGTCCCTAATCGTAATTTCCGTTGCCGGCCTGGCTACCAGACCATCTCTAATTCCGTAAAACGAGTCCTCAAGTACAACGTGAGCAGTGGAGTTTCTATCTTATGTAGAGTAATTTCACTATGAATCCTGATACAGACTCTAATGTTTTCTCTTTTTGTTCAAAATAAATAGTCAAATTCATATAATAGAATGAATATTACCGTTCTCATGGCATTGCAATTTAGAGTACCTTTTTCTCATGGCTTTATATGGGTCAATTTCGTTGCCGATGTGGTTACCTACCCATCTCTAACTTAGCTGTGAAATAAGGCGAGTGAGTAAGGATAAGTTGTTTGTCACTAATTTGTATCGTCTGTCACTAAAGTTATAATGGTACCTAAAATCAGTCGAGGTACCATTGCATATTATGGATCGTTCTTTTTACGTGGCGGTAAGATCGTGGAAATACTTGTTTTGTGCCGTTAAGTGCAATTCTTGATCTCTGTCAATTCTCCGTGATTGGTTACCTAAGTTCTGGTCCTTGAACCTCATTTGGCTACCCACGAGCGTGGGCGAGTTGGCGAGATTCTTGACCTCTGCTGAAAACTAGAAAACCAATATCGCTTTCAGTTTTCTCGTCAATAAATACCCAAACTTATTTCCTATATGCCACAATTTGGACATTGGGGTAACCCGGACTACCTGTGCTCCAGATTACCCCATATTGGGTTTTTGGAAACAGCTTGTCGCCGTGGGGAATACATTCAGGTTATCACAAGAATAGCTATAAATTCCGAGAGGCTAAACTAAATTGCCCCAAAAGCACCTGAATGATATTTGCAAACATTATAAAATGTCATCAAAAAGATGTGATTTCATGACCACCTATTTAAGATAAAAAATGCAAAAATCAAAATTTCTTACCTGGAGATTTTCTCCTGCGTCGCCGTTCAACCAAGCTAAAAATGGAAGCTCCCCATCCGACGACGGATGTAGATTATGTCTTTCCCACCTGGTGACAACGTTAGAAAATGCGGTAACAAGGGTGTGCCGAATTACCCCGATGGTCCAGATTCCCCCACTTTCCCCTACCTACGTCAAGGTCAACCCACATGAAGGCCAGGTCAAGGTAAAAAATCACAGATCAAGGTCATTGACTCCTGTATTCCGGTCAAATGACATTATTCAGTATGAAGCATACATGTTATGCTTTGACTTCATATTTCAGGCTAATCAAGTTCAATGTCAAGGTCAAAGGTGTTTACCAAGGTGACACCCTCAATTCCCACCCAAAGGCTCCTATAGGTACCTAATTAATGCCAATTAAATTGTACTTTTTGTGAATATATTATATTGTTGCGTCATAGGTCATTGACCTTGAATAACCTTGACCTCAAAATTTCAGAGAACATTGTGTGGTACCTTCCTTCCCTCTGTGACCTTAGTCAGCTTTTGGTGTTTTCTCGCCTTTTATGCATAATCACAGCAGTTCCCAATAGGGATCCAGAACGGCCTAGATTTGACGTTTGCGATCTCGTTTGACCTAAAAATATTGACCTAGGTCAATGAAACGTGGTCATATCGTCGACCACTATTGCCCCCACGCAACCACCAATGGAAGTTTTTCTAACCCTCTTGATTTCCGAGATCTCAGGGAGCACTTCAGGACCTCCTCTACTGTGCGTGGACGCCAGACCCCTCTCCACTCCGTGTGTTAACCCTTGCCCCGGTGGAGGTGTTTGAACACCCCCTCCGGTTTTTTTACGGCCGTTGCAAAGCGCCGCCGTATTGTTACACCTTATCCTTGATCGATTCCGCAAGTTTCCCCAAAATCTAAAGTTTGGCTCATCTTTAGATCAGGTCACCAGTGGAGGTCAAGTAACCTCACCTAAAAAATGCTTAAGGTGGCATAAGTAAGAAATGCGTAAATCTATTTAATTGAAACTTAGAAAACATAATGGCCCCACCAAATTCTACAAAAATGTTTCGGGATTTTTGTATATCGATGACCTAAGGTCAAGTACGGACTATGACCTCTCCATTGAAAATAGGTATGTACATGGGAAAAACAGAATTGGGCTGTATTTGTGTAGATAAAGCTGAAAATACATACATATTCTAGAATTGAAGTATCCTGGGCCCTTTTCCAAGTTCATGCTGCAATTTGTGACCTGTGACCTCCAAGAGGTTATCTGGAACTATTTTAACAGCTTTCAGACTTAGGTCAATAACTTTGCATGAAATGATGGTACAGTTTCTTATATCATTGCGTTCAGATTGCTAGTGAGAGTCACTTGATATACATATTGACTTTGTTACGTTAACAAAGACCTTGACCTGACCTTGAGGTCAGGTTATTTTTGTGTGTTTGACCGAGTATGGTCATATTATACATCATTCGATTCGCCGCGACGAAACGAAGCGAATGGTACCTTAAAATTATTATAGCTCAAGTCTGTCAGACGCTAGGGTCCAAAAACTCTACTCAAAATCCCACTTTTTACCTGATTTTTACCTCTTTTTTACCTAAAAGTCTGTTCCCATGTCCGGTACGTAGGTAGATCGTATTCACGCTGCTCATGTATCCGGATTAAATAACTCCCGGCTACATTAACACCAGAAATCGAAGTAAGTTACATCGATATTATCATCTTCATATGACACTTTCATAAGAAGCATGCTGTCGTGATCACTTCTCCGATCTCAGAGAAGAAGTGAGTGTCCCTGTTTGGGTGCAAATGTTGCCAACGTTGACTATGGGGGTGTCATTTGAGGCTGGCGAGAACACTCCCTTCTTCTCGACAGCCTGGCGCCGTCAAATATGAATCCCGAGCAGGGGTGCCCCCAGGAGACCACCACACAGCGTTCATTTCAGAGAAAAGGCCCATAAATACCTCCAGCACAGTAAAACATACTCGACCAATCGGATGAAAGCGAATAGAAGAAGTCATCCGGATAGAAGAACATCCCTGGCGACTTCTCTGATCCTATGACGAAAGTCAGTCGTAATGGAACGCAGACATTTCAACAGCCCTGTTAGGAATAAGCCAGACTTTGACTGCTTGGGTCAAAGGGCGGCGTGGTATTAAATGCAGGGATCCGGGATACGTACTTCGGCCTCACAAACCAAACACAATTATTCGGTGGAATGTTCCGTTGCGTTGGCGTATCGGCTTCACAGATCATGCACGTGGTGCAGTGGAGTCCCTCTCTACGCAACTACAGCGGGTGACTTCTCGTCATTGGACGTTAATATTCGAGTTTGTGACCATGTTCGGTGGCTTATGAGAGCAACGTCTGACCTGTTTTTGTGTGACGTAAAACTCGAAAAAGTAAACTAAGGTCACGAAAGCTTTGTGCTCTACAGTGGAACTTGCATCAAGTAATGTCGCAAAATTTGTCCGGGTGTGTTGAATTTAACTTGCGATAGCAATATAACATACTAACATAATTTTCGAACACATACTTCTCCTTGAGCCCAAATTCATCCCAAAACCAAGCGACCACAAACTTGAAACCGTGTAGTGAAACGTTTTTGAGCCGCCAGTCATGAACTTACGCGCTCCATGCAAGTTCAGGACTGGTAAGACGATAACGAACTCGGGGATATGGCGTGAATAGCCGACAATCTTTGACAAAAAATCCACGACCACGAACCTGGGACTGGATGGGGAAAGCTTCAGAATAGCCTATTGCGATCTTGCGCGGTCAATGCATGATTTCCAAAGAGGCCACGATGCACGCAAGACCATGGTATGATTACTTGATTAGCCACTAAGGAAAACACTAGGCCGAGTATAGTATAGTGTCCATTAGCAGAAAAAGCTCAAAGGTTTTGACATACTGATACTTTTAAGGCTCCTCAGTCTGAGATTCAGCCACACTTGTTGCTTGCTTCCTTGCTGGCGATCTTCTAGAGTTCGTAGAGCTATAGGTAATCATCGAAGGTCTTAAAGCTGAGTCAGATATAATGATAATTGATTTTTTATAGATGTCTGGGACAGTTGGCTCCAGTGAGGCCCCACAAGAAGGCTTATGTGGGTTGTCTAAGAAGCTCCTGGAAATTGTGTCTCCGCGGTTTCAAATCGGTAAGCTTGAGAAGGCAGTGACAAAATGTAATTTGAAAATTGTATTCGTATTTGTGTTTTAAACTAGAAATTTTGTTGAAGCCGTCTTTGGCAAAGCCAAAGTACTTATAAATATAGTGTCGACCTAGAATGTGTACCTGAAAATGAGGGATACATTTAGTTGGTAGACTTTGACGGTAAAAATGATGAAATATGTTCTGACATATGCTGCATCACTGTCGGGCAAAACCGCTCTGACGCCGCCACATTCAATTTTTGGTAAACTTGGTAAAAGTTTCCAACACTATGTGCACAAACCAGTCAAAGAAATGATATATCATAAATCCGCAATTGATTATAAGATCTCCATGTTTACATAAAAGGAAGTTAGACAAAATTTTTACACCACACAGAATCTGTGTGACATCATAAACTCGGAGCTCTCGAAAAATTTCACTTTTCAGCTCAGTGCTCATTTCTTAAGTAGGTAATAAAGGATGCTATTTTTAAGGCAACCTTCGTTAGGGACATATAGCGGGATCTGTGGTGTTTGCGTCGATGTGCAATTTCTTATGACGTCTTCGGAATTGCCTGGCGTAGATTGCGGTTCTTATTTTCTTTTGTTACTTGATTATGAAAGTTTTCATGTAAATCGTACCTACATTCGCCGTACTATCCAAAGAGTGCGCAAAACCAAAATCGGAAAATATTAAAAACGAACTTAAGCATATTTCCAGAATTTTGGGTACATGGAAAAAGATGTTGGATGCATATTGCATATTACATATAGGTACCTAATGCCACATTTTTTGCCTTTAAGATCACATTTAGCTTTAGATCACCTTTCTGTTGTTATTAAAGCGGCATATCTGCTCTGTTGTTACGTGCATGTTTACGTTAGAAAATCTACTAAAATTTCTGCTACATTTTTCGATTACGTCAATTTCTGGACGAAGTGAAATATAAATGACATCATAGATACTGGCAAATGCCATACCGGGCACGTTTTATTCCCATTTTGTGTAATTTAGCCACGTAGTCTATTTTAGCTCTTCTAGAAGCTGTTACACCCTTGTTTTGTGAGCCTCATTAAAAAAACCGAATCACCTTGTGTGGGTTTAGAAATGACGTCATAACTCGTTGGCCTCATCTGACTTGATGTCAATGTTTGGTCATAAGTTGTAAAAGTGATCATGCTAAATGTCTGCAAGGCGACGTGTGTCTTATTTGAATCGGCTCAGAAACATTCACGAAAAACCGGGGGGAGGGGCTTTGCTCGGACCCCCGGCGGTAATGGGTTAAGAAGCACAGCCCTATATATATATATATATATATATATATATATATATATATATATATTGTGTAGGAAAATAACACTCTGCTCTTTATAGAAATTCCTTACGGTGCAAAGATCGGCACTGCAATGTAGCAGAATATATATGTTGATAAATTAGTCAACTGCAGTGATCCCAGGGTAGCAAAAAGATCACTACACAAAGTATTTAAGCAATTAAATGAATAGCACAGCAAAATGTGATCGAGATCACAAAAAGTGTCAGTTTCTATGCCGGGCCGAACCTCAGTCAGCATATACCTGA
Organism: Lepas anatifera; assembly: GCA_034440635.1. NCBI lineage: Eukaryota > Metazoa > Arthropoda > Thecostraca > Lepadidae > Lepas > Lepas anatifera. Next base: position 1,474,586 of record JAOTON010002176.1, read on the forward strand.
GAGCGTTGACCCGTTTTTCGTGTTGTTTGTCCCAACCAATCCTGCTAAGCATTCCTGTTTCACGTGATATAGCAACTCTGTGTGCGGAGACACAGACAAAAAACTAGCCGTTCGGTGGCTGAAGTTCGTGGTGAACTGAGACCACGCAAAAATTGATTCGAAATTGCATCAACATTTAGCTGAGCAGGCTAATGTGAAGTGAAAGTACGTGTAGTGTTATTCTTCCAAACAGTAGAGTTTAAATGTTATTTTTCCATTGCACTTTTTCTATGGCTGAACGAATAACAATGTTCATGCGTTTTGGGGCTTCGTTTAAGAAGAAACATAACGATGAATAATCGGACTGAAACCCACTGGCGTAAAACCATCGAAGGGACAGCTTACTACGCGGTTCCCGGAGGCGAGAAGGGCTGCACCCGAGCCCATACATAATACAGCCTTTTCGGAGTCCTCATTAAACGAAGCAAACGTAGATTACGTTCCTGGGGAATGGTGAATCGACCGTTAGTACGAGGTCTGTGGCTGTCGCCTGCAATGTTCGCATCGGACTTCAGAGCCGGGGTGACTCCACACCTGTCCACTCCAGAGTCAATTAGAAGTAAAGCGGCCGTTTGAATCTAATAGAAGAGCTGAACAAATTTCAGTGGAAAGTTCGCCTTCGAGCTCACACCCTTTTGAAAACCAAATCAGACTTTATTTTCAATTTAAAACCTTGCTGAAATATTCAGGCACACGTATGAAATAACCAAACCTATGCAAAGGATATTAATGGAAAAATATGTGCCTAGTCACAAATATGGAATTATTGTGCGTGAGTGAAAAGCGTCACTGATCGCAGGCCAAAATTACGGTTTTATGCCTGCATTGGTTCGTCATTTCACCGCGGGAGAAATGCTAACCATGGAAGAAGACGGGTTCAAAAGATCCTGATATGTATGGTGTTGACATGAAGAAAATGAAACATATTCTGAAATCAGCCACATAAGCTTTTCGTACCCCCAGGGCATTCTCCGTTTCTGAACGAAAAAACGCTCAGAAAAGTGGATAAGTAATAAGTTTTCCGATTTTTTCTTCCGCTGCCATGGGCTTAAATATGCATTATATGCCCCAATCGCTGCAGTCGCCAGTTGCCAGGGAGACCGCCCTCCGCTAACCTGGCGGGGACACGGCCGAGGCTAATGTTCCGTGAATGCCTAGTCCCACTGACACCGCGCGTTTTTGCTCAGTAGCACCGATGGGCTCCTAGCAACATGCTCGAAGGTAAACAGTTCCAATCGCTATAAACAGGACTGGAATTAGAAAGCAGGACATGCAGTCAAAGCTTTATGAGAATGATATGAACATATACATCTTCTTGACGACGGGGTGCGACAGAAAGCCTTTTGAGCGAGTATCGACCGGAAACATCCAAAGCTTTGGCTTTTGACTTCATACTATTTACAGGGCTGTGAGCAGAAGTGGGTCTCTAATAAGGAAAATTGATAACGGCAGAATTTCTCAGTGTCTCTGTTCAGACAAATACCAATGAAACAGGGCGTCTCTATCTGGATTATTTTTGGAAGTCGAATTCGCGCACGGACGGCCTTTGGAGATTTTGAGAACCGGTTTCTGTCCTCAATTAGACCTGTCTGCGCCGAGCAGATAGTAAAAAATCTGAAATAAAATTCATAAGGGTGAATTTTTTGGGGTTTATGCACTTTTAAGAGACCCAAGTAAAATTCTGCGACTGCTTCCTGCCGAGATTTCAATATTCTTCACACAGATGACATATAAATTTTTCGTTTTAGTCTGGACATAGCCTTTCTGAAGTGGCAAAGCGATGAAAACCTCGACAAGACTAGTAAATGACAGATGTCTTCAAAAAGCATACCTGCCGAGATATAAGTATATTCAGAATATTTAACAAAAAATATTATTTGTCAACGTGCTCAAACGCTGCTTCATAGAGAACGTGATTTTACTAGCCGGCTAAATTGTATGGTAGCGTGTTCTCGTCACTATAGACACAGTGGTGGATCCAAGGGGGGGGCAAAAAGGCATTTGGCCCCCCCAAACGGAAAATCTCGGAGTAAAACTATGTTTTTGCCCCCAAGTGATCGACCTCCTTTTTCCCCTGACTCCTTTTTAGTTTATAAGCAAAATTTTGGTGCTTAAGCTCTCAACTTCAAACAGAACCAGTTAAGTTCAGTGTAAATATTGGGCCTCGGACTGGAAAAAGTATCTCGAGCCCATGTTTTTTTCATCCCGTGACTTTTTTTCTTTTTGCCTCAAATACCGAAAATTGTACCGGCAAATAATATTGTAGCGCAGCTTTCACGGCGTGACGTTTGTTTGTTTTTTTTTTGCTTTTCGACTTTGGTTTGCCCCTCCCAAACCGACCGGCTAGATCCGCCACTGATAGACACCACAACCGCATATCGGGCTGGCCCACAAGCATATATCGGACGGGCATGAGTGCGTCCTGAGTAGGGCTGATAATCCCGGGATATTTTTGCAATCCCGGGATCCCGGGATTCATCGACCCTCAATCCCGGGATATCCCGGGATCCCGGGATTGGGCATTTTTTCAATAAACATGTCGAAAACAAGTGTCTGCTTTAGATAACGTATGTGGCGTATTCTTCACAGCATAGTAAATATTTCCCGTTAAGGATAACTCATAGCATACTATTTACACCATGCGGAAAGCACATGAAAATTCATATGGGCACTAAACAGAATAAAATGTTCTGCCCCCAAACAAATAAAGACATATGAATGATATTGACTATATATATTTCATGGTTATATTTCTAGTCATATTACAATAGAGGTATTTACCTATTGTGACCCGGCCTATTGTGTCTTGGTCACACAAGTCACCTGCCACGATAGTAGCAATTGAGGAAGCAAAGGGCATCAACGGCTTTGTCGCCGAGACTCGACCGTTCTTTAGTGACGATATTCCCGACAGTTGAAAACACACGTTCCGAGTCAACACTCGTAGGGACTATGTCCTTGAGCCAGCTGTAGGACAGAGCTATCATACCCGTTCTTCCAGAGGCAGGCAGGTTTTCCAACTCTTTCCTAATGGCCTTGGTCATAAGTGAAGTATTGGAGAGACTTAGCCTGGATGCACTTGAACTGTGATATGGCTCTAGAACTCTTATCTTATCTAGAGCCTGTTAAAGCATCGATTGAAGCGACTGTGCTGGCTGAGGATCATCAACGTTCATCGCTTCTGCATCTACAACTACTTCGGAAGCATGCAACTGTCCCAGGTCATTTTTAACATGTTAACTGGGGGCCAATCGCCCCCCCGTCGGCCGAAATGCCCCCCTCCCCCACCCCAGTGCCGGGAAATTGGTCCCCAGTAAAAAGACATGTCTTGCTTAAAACTTAATAAAAAACTCACCTAACGAAAATAAAACAGAATACCACCCGTTAATAATAAGTTTGTTGTATTGCTCGTCCCAAACCGACAATCCACGAAAACTGTATTAAAAAACTACCATCAGTAGCCGTCTACTCCATCGTGCAAAAACGTAACAAAGCAAGTAGTTGCGGGAAATCCCGGCTAAGTAGCCTCAGCATCAATTTAACTAACCACAACGCGGGAAATAGCCTAAAACCAATCAAACAACGTTTTTTATCCGACCAGAAGCCCCCGCCAGCCATTACCGTGGCACTGCATGATGCTCTCATTTCAGACGTGGTCGGTTGTCAGCGCTCAGAGCTCGTTCGTGGATTAGGCGGGACACAGAGTAGTCAAAGCGCGTCAGGCTGGTTACTGGTGTGCCGGTGTGAAGTGCTTAGCCCATTTATTATTATTGTGCTGGTAGCATATGTGAAATTTAGAGTGAGATCGTTGCATTACTTTTTCTGTAAAGTTGATAGGGGAGACCGGGGTAACTGTCACGATTCTTAATTTTCTGCTTCAGGAAGGGCAATGCTTTGTTCCAGAAAACTTTTCATCATATTTTCAGTAGCCTTGACATTTTGGCTATCTAGCAGATGTAGCACTATACCAAAATAAAAACATTGATTGGTCTTTGCTTGGCTAGTACATAGCTACATAACTTGGCTTTGAAATACTTCCTTCAAATGTTACATTTGACCCCATCAAGGGTCAGTTGTGACACCCCAGGGGTCAATTGTAATATATTAAAGCCATGCGCCTGGTTCTTTTCGATCGCGATGCATGTCTCGTTAGGGTCGTTCAAAAAAGCATTTTTTTACTTTTCAGACTCGAGCTCGAACAGAGAAACTGAAAACTGACAGTGTGAACTGTGAAGCGATGCCAGGTATAATCTACGTACATGCAGAAGGAAGAGCCTGGCTCTTGCTTGTGTTTGAACATTTCAGGTAGGTAAAATATTAAGCATAAAACAACGCTGTAGCATGTTGTTGGATTCTATGATGATTTTTATTACTATCAACGACGCTTTCCAGGCTATTTTGAGTGTCGGAAAATATCGGGATCCCGGGATTCAGAAATATATAATCCCGGGATTCGGGATTAACACAATCCCGGGATCCCGGGATCCCGATCCCGGGATTATCAGCCCTAGTCCTGAGGGATCCTGAGTTGTAACAGCAAAATATGGCACATATGGATATACAAAGCATACACTAAAGGAATGTGGTGTAACTTCTGCCACTGAAAGATGAGGCCGGTCCATGTTGCAGCGGGGCGATCTAAGGCTAAAAGGGCGGCCAATCGTGAAGAAGGGGCAGCCAGCCACAAAGTAGAGGACACCCGGAGGTGAACGAGGGTGGTAACGTAACAGTTAGGCTCGCCAAAGCTGCAAAAGGTCAAAACATGGTGGAATAATGCCAATTATTCCGGTTTAGCGCCGTAACAACTACCAGGGTTATACATCGTCGCCAAATCTTACCTGTTGTGAGGTGTTTGGGAGACCAGCTCAACTTATTCTGAGGCCTTGTCGAGGCTTGAACCCGGGACTCGTGGCTCAGAGTACAAATGCGCTATCCACTGAGCCACTCATCCACTGGCAACTTTGGAAAAGGGGCGAGCAATCATGCACAAGAGGGTGGTAAAAAGTAGATGAGGGTGATGGATTTTGCAGTGCGCCGCTCTAGGGCTGTAAACAGGCGGTTAATCATGAAATAGGGCCGCTCAACCATAAAACAGAGGGTAGCTGGAGCTGAACGAGGGCGGTCCACGTTGAAGGAGGGTGCCCTAAGGCTGAACAAAAGCGGCTCTAATGGCGAAGAAAGTGCGCGCAGTCATGCAGAAGAGGGCGGTCTAAAGTGGATAAGTGCGGTCTATGTTGCAGTGGGACACCCTAGGGCTGAAAATGGTGGAGAATCGTCAAAGTAGGGCGACCAGCCACAAAGTTGGGAGCGGCCGGAATAAATGAGGGTGGTCCATATTAAAGCGGGGCTCCCTGAGGCTGAAAAATAGCGGGAAGGGTGGAGAAGGGGCACACAGTCATGCACTAGAGAGCGTTCTTCATTGCAGTGGTCCACCCAAAGCTGAAAAGGGGTCGCCAATCGTGAAATAGGAGACTATCAACCACAGAATAGAGGGCGACCGGAGTTGAGTAAGGGCGGTCCATCTTGAAGTGGGGGTGGGGGTGGGGTTCTAGGGCTGTAAAAGTGCGGCCAATAGGGAGGAAAGAAAAAATCCTGAAGTAGAGGGCGGCCGAAAAAGACGAGGCTGGCCCATGTAGTAGTGGGGCACCCCAGGGCTGAAAAAGGGCGGCCAATCGTGAAATATAAGCACCCAACGACAAAGTAAAGGTCAGCCAAAAAATAGACGAGGGAGGTCCATGTTCAAATGGGATGCCCTAGAGTATACTTGGGAGGCTGATTCAGAATAAGGGGTGGCTGACAGTGGAAAAGGCCAGCTTCAAATGGCTTTTTCTTTGCGTTTTGTCTAGCATTCACTGTCGTGCCCAAGGTGTCGCTGATTTCGGGCGCTTTCGGCGCTCGAAATCGGTAATGTCAGGACGCAGGTCCTAAGAGCAGGGCGTTCACCCCCTTCGCCCCCCGTAGATCTGTCTCTGGCACATGGAACATTGGCACGGTTCGAAACCACCGCGTCAGCTGGCCCGACAGCTCCGCCTCCTGATGACGTCACTGGTTATAAGACGACTGCCTTGCCGACTGAGCGTGAGCTTGGGCAAGTCTGGTGTCGAGGAGGGGACGTACTGAGCTGCCGCGAGTGAGGCTTCGAGAGTGGTGCAGATACCTGGTGCGAGTTCTCACGTATGAAAAAGATGATTCAAAAGTTTTACTCCCTGGACAGCAAGTCGATGGACGGCGGCGACCGCAAGAAATTGAAACGGCAATCGACGGTGAGTGATCTATCTGGTGAAAAGTGTTTTCTACTCGGTCTGTCGGATGATGAACTGGAGTAAGAGCCATGATCAGTTCGAGTTGGTAGGCCTCTCCACCGGTCACGGGTGCGCTAAGATGGAAATATGTGTGCTGTCTGGAAACGTATTTCATAATTGTACCTTAAATACCCAAATCATGCCAGGCGGAGAAATAAACTTTCGCGGAGTTCCAAATACCCTGGAAAATAACCCTGCTCTGGTGTACACGTGCCTTAGAGTTGACTGCAGCATTAAAGATGGCCCGTGCGGGGGCGCTCTGTTTACACCGTCTTCGAGTTTTGGCCGCCCCCTCCACTCTCAGCCGCAGGCCATCGATCAGCCATTTGACTGTCTTTGTCCCGATACTACCCTGATCAAAATGGCGAAACCCCCTGGGAAAATTGATGCGTTATTTCTGGAGATGTATTTTGAAACTCTACCTCCTCTTAAATGGAATGAAACCTGTAAAACCTTGATTGGTGATACGGAGATAATTCCCCTGGTTCATTGTTGCAAGTTGAAGGTTGGCCCAAAGTTTATTCAATGGTTAGTCGCTGTTCTTAGACATATACTTACCCGACGAAATCGCATGTTAGTCCAGCCGCAATAAATGCGCGTCTCACCTACAACCAATTTAAGATTTATATACAACACTTTGGAAGATTGAAATCGCCAGTAGAATAATTTGATAATACTTGATAAGTTTAATTTCGGTACGACATTGGGGGGGAGACGCGAGATAAAGCGCAGCTGTTTTGTTGCTTGAACCACTGTGTGATACGGTATGGTGTGCCTGGCTGCACACCAAATTCAACGTGCTCCTGTTCTTTCCGAGTTCGGCAAAATAAGTTATGGGACCCTTAGTAATATTTAACTGGGTAACTTGACCATGCAATTTAAGTATTGTTGATCTTTGTAGCTGGCTGGGGTGCCCCGAGCCGCAAATGTTGCCGCATGTTTATGAAGACTTTTTCCGAGCATGTGCATACGCGGACCTGAAAGGCATGCTTAGATGAAATCTAATTTGCTCGAAAGAGTCCGTCATCACATTAAACAAACGTTGCAACATAGTTCTTGTATATTCAAACGATATAAAATATAAATCAGTTTGGAAAAACCATATGGCCTTGCACCTAAGCACGCGCAGGCGACCCGTCTCGCGTACTCCGACCCACTCGCAAGTACGCGTATTTGTTTGATGGGCTCGTGCGAGTTCCTTTCGAGACACGAGTTGAACATGGACCGTAATGACAATTCTTCCGGCAAACAACCACATAAAATATTGTGTTTACTTTAGAGAAAAGTGCCTTTGGTCTATTTGAGGAGCTATGATGTTAAAAGTTCTCCCCTCAGGTGGCATAATAGCGCAATAATAGAAAATCAAGATAATAATATAAATAATAAAAATATTGATAATAGCGAAATTAATGTAAATACTGTGCGGCGAAATATATCATATCTAAATAATGTATTTTATTTTCATGTGTAGGCTTAGTTTAAGATCTATATAGCCGTGCGATGTGAAAACAACGTTGCCATCCACAAATGTAGGTAATACGAAAACTTATCGTAAATTTTGTTGAAACTGCAAAAACTACATCTGAACAATTTGTGCACAAGAGAATACCCGACACAAAAGCTGCTCATGAAAACTTGGGTACGAAAATAAACGATACGAAATAATGGGGCATACTATATAATATTAACAATATAATGTTCCACTTGCATAGTCTTAAAAAAAGACAGAGAGCATATGCAATTCCTCTCAGGTTTAAATAAACTGAACCAGTTTTGAGCAGTCGCCCATCCAGGGTCATGATTCCGGGAGGGGGAGCTGGTAGGCTGGAGCCTCCCTCACCGTTGCCCCGAAACAGCCTCCGGCTAGGCAGTCTGTAATATAGGCACTGCGTCGTTTTGGGGGGGGGGGTGGGGTTTAGACACCCCTAGCCCCCCTTAAATCTGCCACTGGAGTGGAATGCATCCAGTTGTCAGGCCAGGTGGGCTACAGTCGTTACGACATCGGCAGACATGACCACCCGTTCGAGCGCAACCAGATAATGCTGTCAAAATTGACAATAAATCACCGCCCCTCAAATCCGATTGATAAAGTCTTGAACTTGTGTCAATGTTGAGCCGAACTGAAAACCCCACATGTGGAAAGGGGACAAATTTGTGGTTCACTGTCCATTTTTTACGCTTAAAGTATCAGACTGGACTTGAAAGACTGGCCGGGGCTGGTGGGTGACTGAGTGAAGTGAGGCGTACTGAATGGAACAACCCGTGTTCCGTGGCAAACAACAGCCGATGAAGCAAACGCGGGGGGTGACGCACACGCAAACGCACGGAACGACAAAAGTCGGGCAATCTACCAGCGCGTTAACTATGTTGGTGACAACAGATATTCACGTCAGTGGAAAATAGGCTAGATTGTGCTCGCCTCAGCCTGGGAAATTAACGCCCAAGCTGTCTATACTTGGGCGTGAATTTCCTTTAGAATTCAGAAAGGCGTAGAGCTTCCGGGAAATAATACGTAAATAACGTATTTGTTGGGGATCCTCAACTTATTTGGTGACACTTCAACGAGAAACTGGGACAAATTTGTATAATTGTTCATGTAAGAGGGGGATGCTAAATATAGCAAAGACAAAGCCAACTTCTGAAAGTGAATCAGTCGGCATAATTGTAAAAATCGACCCGAAGTAAATCTCCACAGGACTGAGTAGTGTTAATCTGGGTTTATCCGTGATTTTCTGTTTGCGCCCGGCTGGACATTCCTACATCATCACTTCTTTCTTGGTGCCTAAATTCCTATTTAATGCCGTATAAAAGTAGAATTAAGGGAAAATTTAACGTGAAATTTGAGTGTTGAAGTAGTTAACGAGTCTTGGCTAGAAACTCTTGTAATCGAACACGGAATATAATTCGGCAATTGACGCTGAATCCGAAAACCTGTCTACATATCTCCAATATAAAAACCAACATCAAACAGAAACATATTACGGCAAATGGCTATACACCAGTCAGGACTGATTAGATTGGCCCATGAAACGGGCCACAGGGTAGGCCGCTGTGACGTCACCAGCGCCTCCATTGCGTCAGACAAGCAGTGCGTTACTCAGCTGTTTCAGCCGAGCCGGCCGGCAGGGCGGCACTGGCAGTGCTGCTTCAGGTGCCAAGGTGTGAAGGTGGACGGTCTAATGTGTCTTTGTCACCCGCAGATCAACTCTGAAGTCGGAATGGACATGACGGACATATCACAGAACTCGCTGCTCTGCGGCATGAAAGACTTCGACAAAGCAGTCCAGAACATGGAGGAGACCATCCTGGTGCCTTCCAGGTGAGTTGAAACACGCCGAGACGTCCTAGGTGTCGATGAGCTGTAACTTTGCCAGTTAAACGTATTACGAATCAGGCTCGTGTACGTTTTTAATTTTTCAGCATCCTGGGCTTCGGCACGTTGAAATTCCTGTTTAAGAATATCTGTGGTAGATGTTTTCTGAATAGTTAGAATGACTGGTTGGAATGCATAGTTCTGAAATGGACAATCTCTTTTTGGGATTTACATACAAATAATTTAATGGCATGACATTGCATGCATGAGCTTATTAAATCGACGGAATATTTTTTAGAACGGCTTAGGTCGAAGGGATTATTCCACTTTCATCAAGACTGGGGCTTAGGCCAAAAGTGAAATAAGTAACCAATATTATTTTCACAAGTTTCGATTTCAGGGAATGGCTCTTGCGTTTTAAATCGAGTAGCTGTAATGCTAGCTTTTTTCTGGATTCTTGTGGCAACTCAACGGGATTTTTATCTTCGGATTGTGCTGTTCATTCAGCGGACACATCATAAAAAACCTAGCAAATGAAGACAGTGGATCAGGGGCTATTATAACTATTTCGTACACTAAATTCTAATGGCATACTTGTCTCCGAGATGATGTACCTGGCGTGGCTATATACCTATTTCATAAAGCTCACTGCGCTGTGTTAAACTGATCCCAGAATAGTCCCCGATTCCAAATGAATGGGTAGAACCGTCGAAAAAAGTAAGGCACGCCCGTTACTATGCGGTTAGTTTTGCCGATTTCTTCCTCTCTGCCTCGGCTTCAGCAGATGCCGGAAGTCGGCGAGTTATCGAGGTAACGGCGAAAGAGACTTGAGCCCTTGCCGGGGAGTGGTGCCAGGTGGGTCACACCACAGCCTCGCTCTGCGGAAAAAATGGCCTCTTACCGGAGAGGGCCTTGAAATATAAAACCCAATACCTCACGGAAATATGGCCAGTGAGATAATTAAATCGTGCTGTATTGGATGCAGCGTGCTTGTTCTGTGAGACAGCCTTACGACAGATTTCTGTGCCCTGACCTGATATCTGACATGAGTCAGTATCGTGAATATCTCCGTAATGGTGTTAGCGCCAGGTACTCCCACTAGTACAGTTAGTAGTCCGAGTCCATGATTGTGTTGGTTACGTGAGCCGGTCGACCGCGTCTGCCGCGCTGTCGTCGCGACGCTGGGAACTCCAGTCGACTGGTGAGCAGTGTCCGCTGTTGCCGCCCTACCGGATCATCCTAACCTGGGAGTGGTGCCCGGGAAAGACGCGGCTAGTGGTGGAAAGCACACAGCCCGAGTTGGCCTCTTAAACGTACCAATACCCAAGCCACGTGCTGGAAACACAACCTAAACGCCGTCACGACAGATTCGTGAGGCGGGTTGTCCGGACATCCCCCAGGGGTCTGGTCGGGATCCAGGTTGTTCTGGCGGCTTCTGCTGCTGGGGGGTGTTTTGTGTCATCTCCAGCGAGGCCTGGCATCAGCGGCGATCACGCATTCCGGGCCGGGGGGCTGCGTGCGGCGGCGGCTACGGCTGTCGTCCGCTGGCATCTTTTTGCCGGCCCTGCGCCCGTTCTGTCACTCCGCGCTCCGAGAATGAAGTAATCACAATGCACCCAGCTCAGAAATAGCGCAGTGAGGGCGGTTCTGCATCATTCACCATTCTACATTCGCCACGTTATCAGAAATAATATAATACTCGGTTGTAGACCCGATAGTGGGCTGTTGGAAAGTTGAAGGTGGCGTCCAGTCGGCATCATGAAAACCTGCTCCACCGCGCGGCTGCAACGGTTTCACTCGTTATCGACATAAGAACGGGACAGGGTTGAACCCACCCATTAGGCCCCCTGAACTCACTCAGTCGGCTCATGTTTTTGTCGGCGTAAGCGGGTTTCTATGATTGCTGTTATCAGGGACATCAGAGACCTCTGTTGATACTGAAAAACAAGTAGTCATTAGGTTCTTTAAGTGACTTTTGCTGGGTTGCTGCGTCAACTCGAGGCGCAGTATCCTGCGCACTCTGCGCGTCCTCGTGGAAAGGTGTCGTTCGCCCAGATGCCGACGGTGGTAACGACCACAGGTTTGACTGGGTAACCATTTTTTGGGTCAGGGTTTTTCATTTGTCTAGACCCCAAACATTCTCGTAACAGTACTGCCGAAACGCCACTGCCGGTTCGGCATTATCTACTCAGGCTTTCATTCGTTTTTCTTTTATTTGTTATCATCTGTGAGAAAATGAAGTGCTAAAGCGATTTGCATGTATCGGAGAACGCTTTATGTAGTTTAAACCGTTGAACTTTGTTTTGGTTCTGGAGAAGGCTTAGCCACCAATTCGGCTTTTTGCACGATTTTGCTTCGACCATAAGCTCTTCCCAGTATTCGGTAGCCGAAACTGTGGCTGAGTCATCGACTTGCCACCCGTGCTCTCCGCTGGCATCAGTTTCTCATTTTGGCGCGAGGGCTGCTGGACCGCGCACAGTATCGACCCGGTAGCAAGGAGCGTCGTCCCCGGAGCGGCGAGCGTCGCCCACGACGCGAGCACGTGACTCCGATGGTGCGGTCAGGCTCCGCCGGCGTGATCGGCACCCCTGCCAGAAAGGTCGGCGCGCGCATCGGTGGTTGCTATGGGAATATCTTCTGCTTTTCGAGTGGATTTCGTGGGTATAGCATGTGCAGATGCCCAAAACTGTCGTCTTGAACAGTCACGTACGGGTACCGTGTCTGGTTTTCTGCCTCTCCTCGCGGTTCTGGGAAGGCGTGGTCACGCTTTGTTCGCGTGTTCTGTCGCGGACCGCTCAGATGAGTCAGAGGGCAAGTCGTAGAAGCCCTGATGTAACCTGCTTGGTTTGCCAGGACCGGACGGCGTAGACGGATCCACGCCTGCCAGGGCCGAATGGCGTGGACGGATCCACCTCTGTCCGGGCCGAATGGCGTGGACGGATCCACGCCTGCCAGGGCCGAATGGCGTGGACGGATCCACGTCTGCCCGGGCCAGGTGGTGCAACACACCCCCGTCTACTGTGCCGTAGAATTCAATGAGCCTTTACACTGAGGGATTACACCCCCCCCCCCGCTCAGCTGCGGGTTGTCACAGACCGGTGGGAGGTGTGAGTCGACCGCGTGTGCAGGGTGCTGGGGACTGCGGCTCAGTCTGATGTAACAGCCCTGCACGCCTGCCGCCGTTTTCAGGTCACGGATCTGTTGAAGCTAGGGGTATGATGCAAACTGATCCACTTGGCAGGAGTCGAGGTGGTGATTAGGCTTGATACGCACATTCAACGTAAAAATATACACTTGTAAGCTTATCTCCATTGCGTTTCATATTCCATTTACAGCTCTTTCAGTTATGCCCTCAGCTGTGCTGAGTCGATATTGTTCTTCCCAGTAATTACTTCCCCGTCGGATGCCCTGAAAGTCAAAGTCAGGGCCATGACACGCATACAAACACGCACCTTGTGCGTACACATAAATACGCACGTGCTGCGTGAGACAGCGACGCGGCCGGGTACTTTGAGCCACGCCCCTCTCCGGCTAGAATTCCTCCTGCAGAGCTAATCAGTCCTACAGGGCTGACTGGCAGCCATACTTACCTTCTACCTTATTCCCCCACCAACAAATGTCTGGCCATGCGACCGGTGTAGAACACCTGTCGGTTTCGACGCTCTCTCAGCCTCGACGGCGGCCCCCCGGCAATGCTCCCACGGCGGAGCAGTCCCACGCAGCTCCAGTTAACTCACAAACTGGGCACCAGTCACAAAGCGGAGCGTCACAACACAAAGAGAACCGGCGCGGCGGCGTCCGTCTGGACCACGGACGTGTCTTGTGCCGTGCGGCCGCTGTCGAAGCCGTGTCCGGTTGGTCGGCCTTGTGTAAATGGCGACGTCCCAAGCGAAACGCCCTGACAGCTCAGCCAAGCAGGTCAAGGACGTGTCCCACCCCAGAGCCCGGGGCTCTGCCCCAAAAATTCTGAGCTGGAAACGCCACTGTAGCTGAGCCGCTCAATCCTGCCTTTGCGGCTTTGCGGAATGACGTAAAGCGCAAGGCCGGATGTTGGCTTTGATTCATTCGTGCCAATCGTGAAGTGAACGAAATGTGCGTTTTTTGTGAATTCACACTTGCTGGTCGATATCTGTTGTTGGCCAAAGGAGTGGCGCTAAGCCTCGAACGGTTGAAACTGAAGGCATACCAGAAACGTGAATTGTGCAATGGTTTTAATCCTGCTTGGTTTTTCAGCCTTAATCTCCTTTCACTGGGCAGAGCTGTGGATGACCTCCCTGCTGTTCATAACGAATAATGACGCAATAATACCACCGGCCCGGGAGATTAAAATTATCCTTAGACTGCTCACATATTCGACTCAGAATCATAAAACAACGTCAAACTGTTGCCGTATCCCGAGGCTGATATTACTATTGATCCTGTCTCGTGCTTTCCGAAAGCTGCAAAATACAACCCCTGACGAATGTTGGCTTGCCATTGCTCGAACTACAGCAAACCCTTTGACATCATATATCAGTTCCAGCAAAACGAGCCATACAAGCTAACATTCAGTTACAAATAAACCAAATCTGCCCGGGAGCTGTCAGGCCATCGACGTCAGAGGTGAGGATAGTAACACTGCCTCCCAGTGGTCTGTGGCCTAGCGTGCAAAGTCCGAATTATCCTGTCTGGAATTCTGAATCAGGTTTTGTGCAGACATTGCCAAACGACACTGTGATGACGCCGATAGTCTGATCTTGTGTGAGCTGCAAACAGAAGGTTGGTCCTGATGGCTGGTGATTTATAGCCGCGCTCGGTTTCAGCAACTCGTTAGACTTGATCCGTCTAACTTTATCGTTGGCGAATATCTAAGCCCAGCGACTGAACGAGCACGATTGAAAACGGAAAACTCTTAAAAGAAGAGCCTAAACTGACATCGCCCGGAATTTGGGAGCCGTAAGGGGCTCCGATCTGATCTGTTGTATAGTAATTCTGTTGGGGCTTCCGACATGGGCTTCCAATTCAGTCGTGAGCTTCCAATTTAGGCATGGTATTGACGGACCGGGAGCTGTGCCTCAGGCCCACGAGGGGATGCTGTGGCAGCGAGTTGGTTTTCTGCGCCGCTGATACGTATTCTAATCCCGGGCGGGGACACTGAATAAGGACCTCCTGATCCTCAACATTCCTTTCCAGCAGGATGAGAGTTGGTGCGGCGCCATATGACCTCAGCAGCGGGTGCGTCGTAAAGCCCCAAGACGTTCCTAGTTCAAGCCCTTGAGTCTTGTCATCACATGAAATGCTTCATATACCACGGCTTATTTACCAAGAGCCTGTAAAGTCAGATGGCCAGTAATATCAGCTCGTCTTCAGGGATGTCGCCTCGGACTTTTCACTGGAGGGAGCAACCTGATCTGGCCGTAGCCTAGGGTGGGTGTTGGGGGTGAAAGGTGAATCTGTTAGCCGTCTCGAAGATGGTTATAAATACGCTTCATTATAATTGGGAACATTTAGGTAGGTCTGCGCTGGTAAAAGGAAGGAAAGGTTAAAATCCAGGCTGGATCCCCAAATTTTGGGCAGCACGTCCCCACCTGATAGTGTTCTCAGAACATAAGCGTGCCGCTTTGCTGACTCGGTGTTCCCTCTCCGGCAGACTGATGGACATGAGCGTATCCGACGAGGCCGACAAGGCCAAGCAGCGGGTGCCGTCGCTGCTGCAGCACTCGGAGGCCTACGACGTCTACCTGCTGGTGAAGTCAGTGCGTGCGCAGGTGCGGCGCGGCGCTGTCGACGTCGACTCCGCCTCCTGCGGCGACGACACCAGCAGCCTGCTGCGACGTCCGTCCACACTCAGCAGCCAGTCTCTGTCCTCGCTGGCCTCCGAGTCGGGCTCCTCCAGCGGCGGTGACTCGGGCCTGGAGGCCTGCTCCGACGGCGAGCCCGCCGAGGAGCGGTGTGAGCGCGTCAAGGCCGAGTTCTCGGCGCATCTCAGCGGTCTGGCCAAGTGCCTGGCGCAGATGACCGACGCCGCCACCTACCTCTCCGGCCGGTACGAACGGTCCCTGAATCAGTGAGCGCGGCTTGCCTGGGCCAGGCGGGCTCTGGCCTGAGTGGTCCACCTGCCTGCCGTGCAGTGCGCATCCACTCGTGTGGGTGAGGGCCTCCTCTGGGGATATGGCTCCCGGGGGTGCCGTGCTGAACATACCGTTTCGTACATTGTATCTCAGCTGCTTGCAAGATGAGCATTAATGATTGAAACTGTTCCCTAAACAAACGAATTGATGGTAGTAATACCCCGAAACATTCAAGGGCATGTTGCAAAGTTCTAGCACGTATTATCATGTCCGCGTGACATATACTTGTAAACTTGGTGAAATATTTCGATCTTCATGGTGGGACTGCAGCGGTCTGGGTGGAAGAGGACGTATCCCACCAAATTCTGTGTAGGTGAGGCCCTGGTGTGATTATGTATACTGTGTACGGTGGGGCAGAGCAGCATCCGGTGACGTGTATCTGGTCTGTTAAGAGGCAGGGGTCCATGGGAAGTGCTCGTGGTCATCGCAGGCTAGTCAGTGCTCCATGATGCCCGATATCGCTGTGATAGTGTATGAGCGGTGTTGATTCTGCCGACCGCGCCGCCCAACTGCCACGTGCTCACGTGCTGAAAATGCGAATGATCTTGAAGCTGACAAATCAGTGGTGTGTATTTTTTTTGGTAAATTAGGAGGCGAGCGACGTTGTTGTCGTGGTTGATTTGTTGAGCACAAATGCTTGTAGCGTCCCTGGTACCCTGTTTGACAATGATTGGTCGCAAGTGCTCGTGCCGTAGTGTCACACGGGGCGGATCCCCACTAAACCTACAAAGCCAGCCAGGGACCCACTGAAGAACGGCGGCGAGAATTAGGCGCCGGAGGTAAGGATTCTTACCGAGTTTTGCCGGATCACTTGTATCAACTTTGTAGCGGTATTATCGTGTGTGTTTACTATGCTGATTATTGAACATAATATTTATTGGTTGGGTGACACTTTGTTTGATAATAAACTGTCGTCTTATAAACATCGTTTGGTGAAAAATGCGAACATCTGCCAAGATTCTACATAATAGTCGATGGAACGAACTCAATATTAAATGGAAGAAAGGTGATGAAGTCGAAACGCACCCCTCCCCCCAATTCGAGGTTGGAAATAAAGTGCGCAGTAGACAACCAGACACTGGTTCCTGTGTTTGTGTGGTTCAGGTCCATGTGACATTTGTATAACTATTCGATGAATAGAGGGCTCCGTGGCCGTGGAATATTACACACCTTGAGCGTTTTGAGAGAAACGGCTCGGGTACGCTGTACAACATTGCGAGCATAGCTACGCTTGCTTGCCAAATCGGATGAAGGCAAAAAGGCTCCCAAAGACGATACCAAGACCTTCTCTGTTCGTTCTGAAAGCCCAAAAGTGGGCCAGTCGATTCACGGAAAACCACTCTTCGTAGGGAAACGGGACGTGTTCCCTGAACGGTCGATGGCTCATGGCGCCGTAGCTGCAGATTGACATTTCGCGGCAAAGGCGGATCCAGGATTTTAGATCAGAGGGGAGGGGCACATGGGCGGGAGAACGTCCTACGGACCAAGGGGCGTCATTTTTGGCGACAAAACCTGTTGGGGGCTGCGCGACAAAGCCTGCGCGACAAATCCTATCACGGGAGCGCCGATACTCGCATCCTAGGGTAGAAAGAGACTACACGGGGCGCTATCGACCTCTCAGGAGTGTGTCGTGACCGTTTCAGGGGGGCGCCGAGGCTCCATCGGAGGGAGGGGGACAAGTGCTCCCATTTTCTCCCTGGATCCGTCAAGTTTCGTGAGGCAGGGCGAAAAATAATTCGAGCGATGAGGGTGCAGTTTCTAACTTTTGGTCAGTGGAGAGGGAATAACGCAGCAGGTGGATCGGATATCAATTAGCACTGCCTAGTGGCTGATTGCACAGTTGGCTTTTCAGGACAACAATTCAGGTTGTGCTTGATGGAAGTTTCAGAACCAGATGCAGATTAAAATGGTTCGGATGGGCGTGCATCGGGTAGGCAAGGAGTGGATTTGTTTAAAGTGACTGGGGTCACTGAAATTTGAAAGGGTTTCGGCACCCACAATGGATAATGTCTAAAATATAGATGTGTTTTAGCCGTCCAGAAGGTCTTTTGGACCGTATGAAACCAATGTGAAGTCAGTAATACTACGAACACGAAAATTCGAAGGATATTTTAACACTTTCCGATGCTTCACTAGGAATGCTGAGGCCCCAAAAATATGAATCAACACTCCGTCCAAGTGAGGTTTCACGATTTTTAATAGCCTTTCTTGCATTTTCTTGGCTATAGCCCTCCTTTGAGTGAGGAATCAAGCCTGTTTGGTCTGATGAAGTCCATTCTGGCTTTCTGAGTGCCGTTCATGGTGGCTGGGAACAAGTCGCAATAATGGGGTCAAAAGGAACCCGAGCTGTCGCTATCTATCTCCGAAACACATTCCCTGTAACCTTAGCTCACGTTTTTATTTCCAGGAAAAAGTAAAAGTTGACCCCCAAGTATTTTTGGCACGATTTGGTTGGCGTGATACCTCGTTTGGGGGTGAGCTGGCAGCCTTCCCTCCTCTAGCTGTTCCAGCCATGGCGGCGATGGGCGGGCCAGCCCAATCACCCCACGTCTGACGTCACACGATTATGTGACGTCATCTGCGCGGCGGAACAGCTGTGGACGGTCGATACGGTGCCATGGCAACCGACGCCCGTCGGTGAGTGACCGCCCGGCAAAAATCACCCGTGCGGCCCAGCTATTCGAGATTCTGTAAAATGCAGAAACGTGAAATATATCATGGTTTGGAATTTTCTTCAGCAAGTGGACATATAGGCAGCTCCAGGATTTTTTCATAGGAGGGGGCACTTTGGTCCAAAGGGCTATTGGGGGTATGCTTGGGTCTGGAACGGCCGCCATTTGGGTCAGAGAGGATAATTCTGAACATCTTCCTTATCCAGGGGCGCCAATAGATACTTGCATCTTGGGGGTATAAGGGGAAGCGATGTTTCCGGGGGTCGTCGGGGTGGTTCTATCGGGCACCAGGTCACCGGTTGGGTTGATCGGGGAGGGCAACTGCCCCCTTGCCCTATGGGTCCGTCCGTCTATGTGTGGATGTTCAATTTGAACTTGGAAAGTCAAATACCGAAGAGAGCTTTATTTTGAAATGGCAAAGTACAAATACGACGTTCTCAATGAAGCAGTAGTGTCAGCACAACTATTAACTAAACTTCCTTATAAGTTATGCTGACAAAATAAGGATTCAAGGATCCTTGGAAGATTCCAGAATGCTTGATCCTCTTTGTACCTACTGGGGAAAACAAAGGATTAAACACATTATATACAATTTATTAATGACATTTTATTTTTATTCCCTCGTTTGCCTCCTTCAGCATCTTCTGAAAATATCCAGCGGGCCCATCTGAATTAGCAAAACAATCGTTAACTTTTCAGAAACCAACATATGAAACACATTGAAAAGGCTGTCGTTTTGCATAACGACACGGGTCTCTTTGCCCCTTAAAAAGAAGAGCACCTCAATTAATTCACGAAGATTCATTTCAGATGGCGTCTTAGGCAAACGCACCGTGATCTGCACTGAAAAAAAACAACACCTCAAGCGTAGAATTTCAATTTGTCTGCTCCTAAAATTACCCCATTATCAAGAATTTGTTTAGAATTCTTGGTAAATATATTCCGACATCCAGCTTAATATTAGAAGAAAAGGTGTAATATTACACGCATGTGGTAAATTAATCACTATTTCATTTTAGCACAGTGCAGTTCCATTCTTACTGAAAATGCAAAGGTGTAAATGTATCACCTCAGAGTATTTCTATGGAACTCACAAACTGCCCCAAGAATAGTTTCACTCTCCTGTGGTGAAACAATCCTGCCAATAGATTAAAACAAGTTCTTGAATGATTAAACTACCTAGATGAGGGTATTTATTCTTCTGATTTTTGTTTGGGTGTGTTTCTATGATGGAGGAAGGTATGTTTTTACTACAGTTTACACGTGGGTGGAATCGCGCCATTTCCTTTCTGCTTCAATTCTGAGCTTGAACTACCCACCGCAGTTCCGCATTCAGAGGATTGATCACGACTCGTACAGGTAGGAGAGAGTGATGAGAACTGGGACGCAGAAGTGGGACACCCCCATTATTGAATCCACGAGGGAGCCAAAAATATAATTTTCAGCTGATTTCCGCACTATACGTGCCGCTGCACATCACTAGGGCGTCAACTTCCTTTTCCGGTGGGTGCTGGAAGCGAGAGGTGAGTGCTCCTTAAAAGTTAATTTTTACGTTTTCTTGAGTGGATGTTCTGTTAAATATGCAACCGAAAAGTTCTTTATTTTGGTGCAATAAAGTTGGTGTCGCATTCTCAGTCGATCTGTCCCAGCTTCGAACAACGAAAGGGGTTTTAATTTTGCTGACATCGCAATTCTGAAAAATGGCGGGTTGGGAGAACTGGGACAAGTTGTCCCGCTTCTCCCCTTGCTGTCCAGCCTATCCTTGTACTGTACTTGGATTGATTGTACCTACATATTTGTACTTTGATGGAAATATGATTGTATCGTATTTTTAGCTAGAGAGATCATGGTCATCAACTTGTTTTTTCTTCTCCCGTTGTCAGGGGCGCAACCAGGGGGCACAGGGGGCACGTGCCCCCATCGATGCCGGGGTGCCTTTTGATTGTCAGGTGGTGTACCCTATTTGGGCCGTGCCGCTCGAATTTTAGTGCCCTACGCCGTTGAGCCTAGATGGAACTAGACTGCATTTAGCGATTTAAACTATTGTTTGACAATTAAGTGCCTTTTTTGGTCAGTTAGGGCATTCTGTCGCCTTTCCAAGCACCCGGGAGGAGTATAGGCACATAATCTGTTTCCAGAAAATGCCTCATCGTCGCCAATAATCGTACGGGCGGAGCTAATCTGGTGCCCCTTGAGCTCATCTGGTGCCCCTGAGCGCTGGTGTTGGCCCCTGGAGCTGATCATATGCCCCTGAGCTGATCTGATGCCCTCGTAGTCAATTTGGTGCCCCCCTGAGAAAATAATCGTGCCTTCTGAACCTATATAATGCTCTCTGAGTTAGTTTGATGCCTCGAGCTTGCCTGGTGTCCTATTAGCTGTTTTAGTGTCCCTTGGGCTGATCCGGGCCCCTATTTAATGCCTCCCGGAGTTTACTGTCCAGGGGCGCAGCCAGGGGCACAGGGGCATGTGCCCCCATCGGTGCCGGGTGCCCTTTTGATTGCCAGGTGGTGTACCCCGTTTGGGCCATGCCGCTCGAAATTTAGTGCCCTAGGCCGTTGAACCTAGATGGAACTAGAGTACATTTAGCGATTTCAACTATTGTTTGACAATTAAGTGCCTCTTTTGGTCAGCTAGGGAATTCTGTCGCCTTTCCAAACACCCGGGAGGAGTATGGGCACATAATCCGTTTCCAGATAATGCCTCATCGTCGCCAATAATCGTACGAGCGGAGCTCATCTGGTGCCCCTGGAGCTAATCATGTGCCCTCTGAGCTGATCTGGTGCCCTTGTAGTCAATCTGGTGCCCCCCTGAGAAAATAATTGAGCCTTCTGAACCTATATAATACTCTTTGAGTTAGTCAGATGCCTCGAGCTTGCCTGGTGCCCTATTAGCTGTTTTAGTGCCCCTTGAGCTGATTGGGGCCCCTGAGCTTATTTAATGCCTCCCGGAGTTTATCTACTGTCCAGGGGTGCAGCCAGGGGGGCACAGGGGGCACGTGCCCCATCACTGCCGGGGTGCCCTTTTGATGTCCAGGTGGTGTACCCAATTTGGGCCGTGCCGCTCGAAATTTAGTGCCCTACGCCGTTGAAACGAAATGTAACTGGACCGCATGTAGCGATTTGTTGAACAATTTAATACCTTTTTCGGTCAGCTATGGCATTCTGTCGCCTTTCCAAGCACCTGGGAAGAGTATGGGCACCTGGTAGGTGTGCACCTAATGCCTCATCGTCGCCAATAATTGTACGGGTGAAGCTAATCTGGTTCCCCTTGAGCTCATCTCATGGCCTCTCAGCTGGTCTTGGCCCCTTGAGCTGATTACTTGCCCTCTAAGCTGATCTGGTGCCCCTGAGTAAATCGAGTGCCCCACTGAGCAAATAATTGTGCCTCCTGAACCTATATAATGCCGTCTGAGTTAGTCTAATGCCTCCGAGCTTGCTTGATGCCCTAATAGCTAATATAGTGCCCCTGGAGCTGATTCGTGCCCCCGAGCTGATCTCATGCCTCCCCAAGTTGATCTACTGTATCCTAAGCCAATATGGTGCCTGTTCAGCTGACTAGGTGCTCCCTCAGCTGATTATTAATGTCTCCTTAGATGGTCTGGTGCCCTCTGAGCTGGTTTGGTGGGCCCTGAGCCCATCTTGTGTTCCCTGAGCTGTTATGTTGCTCCCTGAGCTGATTTAGGCCCCTGCCATAGCCTGGGGGCTGGGAGCTGATCTGGGCCCCCGAGCGGATCGATCTGATGCCACCTGAGCTGCACTAATGCCCCTTAGTCGATCTGGTGCCTCCTGAGTCCATCTGATGCCCTCTGAGCTAGTCTGGTGCCCCTGAGCTAATCTGGTGCACTTTCAGCTGACCTGGGCCTCCTTACGTGATTTCATGAGCAGCTCTAAAGCCCTGAGCTGAGCTGGGCCCACAGAGGCTGATGAGGGCCCCTGAGATGGTATGGGGCTCCTGAGCTGATTAAGTGCCTCTTGACTTGATCTGGTATTCCCGAGCTGGCCGGGGACCACTGATCTCATTCTTTGTACCCGAAGCTGATCTGGTGCCCTATGGGCATCTGGTGTCCCCTGATGAACAGCTCTGGGGCTTTTGAACTGATTGGACCCCGAGCTGGTGAGGGATCCCTGAGCTGATTTAGTACCCCTGACTTGAACTTGCCCCTGAGCTGATCGATCTGGTGCACCTTGAGCAGATATACTGCCCCTGAACTTAACTAATACCCCTGAGTCGATCTGGTGCCTCCTGAGTCATCATTGTGTCTCCTGAGCCCATCTGATTCCCTCTGAGCTAGTCTGATGCTCCATGGCTAATGCGGTGCCCTGTAAGCTGACCCGGGCCTCCTGGGTTGATTACGTGATTTCCTGAGCAGCTCCCAGGCCCTGAGCTGAGCTGGGCCCACAGGGGCTGGTGAGGGCCCCTGAGATGGTATGGGTTTCCTGAGCTGATTAAGTGCCTCCTGATTTGATCTGGTATTCCCGAGCTGATCTGGGGCCCGAGCTGGTCGGGGACCACTGATCTGATTGCTTGTCCCCGAAGCTGATCTGGTGCCTTATGGGGCGTTCTGGTGTCCCTGAGCAGCTCTGGGGCTCCTGAACTGATTGGGCCCCTAGCTGGTTAGGGATCACTGAGCTGATTTGGTGCCCCTGACTTGATCTTGCCCCTGATCTGACTTGAGGCCCTGAACTGATCTGGGGCCCCAAGAGCTTATCTGGGGCCCAAGAGCGGATCTGGGTTCTGAGGGTACCCTGAGCTGGTCTGGGCGCTGAGCTTGTGAGAGCCCCTTAATGTTGGCTTGAGGCCCCTGAGGTGATCTGGCGCCTTAAACTGTTTTGGGGCTTCTTGAACTGGTTTAAAGCCCTATGAGCCGATCTGTGGCCCATTGAGCTAGTCTGATGACCTCATCTATGGGGCCAATGAGCTAGTCTAGTCCCTGGGAAAGATGGGGAATAAGAACACGATGGAAACTCCCCTTGTAAAACGGAGCTAACGAGGAATGAGGAATCTCTAAAACGGCTTGTGATGCCTAGGCACCCCTGGTTATATAAATTACTTATTATACTGGTGGATTCTGGCAAGTGATGATAAAAAGCATGTGCCCCTCAGTTCAGAGGACAGTCCCTAAACCAGGATTTCTATTAATTAATTTAAATGAAGAACTAGTTTTCACAATTTTCAGCCCTGTCCCACCATCCCCATCCAAACCACCCCATTCACCTCTTCTTTACTCTTAACTGGGACCGATCCTTGAGAATGTGGAACTTAATAAGCGCGTTCAAAGGTATCTCCCAAATTATTCCGGCAGCAAAATTTTGTTCTTCCAAAGACGCTATGCCACTCCTCGTCCACGGCGATTGTGGGAGGCAAGAAACTTTATCCGCGTTCAGCCAGGGCTCACTCGTTACGACAAAACCAATGGGCATAACAAATAAATTTTCGACTCCAATATGCCTAACTTGCACATGGTAACAGATATCACGTGCTCCGCTGATTTCTCTGATGTTACTTACTTGCATGAGTTGACTGATTTGCCCTTAAATATATCCAAAACACTCGTGTTTCGGCTACTTTCACGGCATTTTGATGATTTTTTTTTTTCGGTTTTAATAGAGTTTTCCTTCTCCGTCAATGATTTATTTGCATTTTTATTGAGCCAAAGATGCCCAAAAATGATATAAACAAAGATATAGTAAGTATTTTAGGTTACGTTAATAAGTGCCCTTTTTCCCGGGGTGCCCTTCAAAGTTGGTGTGCCCCCATACCAAAGCTCTGGCTGCGCCCCTGCCCGCTGTTTATAAATCGAGGTCAGTATACAGATCATTAGTTCAATATGGCAGACTTATCGATGAAAAATACGACATTTCACCAATGCCAGCACCAGGTACGAATCCAGTGAGGGGGCGATAAGGCGATCGCCCTCGCCTTGGGCTCACCTTAAGCAATGAAAAGAAACGCCCCTCGCCACAGCCACTGCCCCCGCAAAGGGGCCCGGCGGCTACGGCTGTTCCCCAGCCCCGCAAATTGCCTTCAAAATGCCGCTCAAATGTAGCGTACCCGGGTCCCTTGTAGTCCACTTAGAGCCTCCGAGTGTGCGACTGGACCTCTCGGAATTTACCCCTGACCCACTGCCGAAGCCGAGCCGCCATTCTCAGCAATTGCAGAGCATTCCCCTGTGTTTTACCCGGGCCCCCTGTGACTGCAGCCGGGCCCCCGCCCCGCCATTGGCGTCGCCCTAGATGTTCGAGTGGGGGATGGTGATAAAACACTACCTACATCAGTTAGACCCTGCATATTCAATGCTATTTTCGGCCAAAGAGCTGGCGTCCTTCTCACTTTCTCTCCAAAAGAGGGGGCCCAGTCCTTCCCCAGGTCCCCAGTGGCAACGCCCTGTGGCTATATATATATATATATATATATATATATATATATATATATATGTATATATATATATATATATATATATATATATATATATAAAGCCACTTAAGGGCTACAGAGCTTCAAGTGTGGGGCAAGATCCACGGTGGGTGGGGGTAGGGCAGGGTCTGTCATAAAGGGTTTATGGCCACTAGGATTAGGCTTTTTCGATGATATTACAAGCCAAAGGTGGGGAGCCGGTCTCCTCATCTCCGACAGCAGCGGAGAGGGGTGGCGGGGTTAGCCCTATAGACCCACAGGGTAACTGTATCCGGACCAGGGGCTCCGATTTCGGGGGAAAACCGGCTTCCTGTGGGCTCCAAAACCTGCCAGGAGCCACCAGATCCCATTGCGAGGAAACAAATCTCGTTTCTTAAGGCAAAGGTATGAAAACTATATTTCAAGGGGCGCCATCGACCTTTCAGGGGATTCGTGATCCCCCTCAAAAAGTGTGCTGCGCCTCAAAGAAGTGATCTTCGGTGATGGGTGGTGATTGTCTGGTGTTAATGAATGATACAACAGGAAACGTTGCGAGGAGCAAAACCAGCGAATCCTATGGCATGGCGAAAGTTGTAAGCCTAAGCCATGTCTGTGCAAAGACAAACGAAATTATTGTAGTGATTGATAGTCAATTTCAATATGGTTCAAGATCAAGTGCTAATTAGAGGTACTTAGATGATTGGAAGTGATTATAAGTACAAGTGATTTAACCCTCGCCCCACCGAAGGGGGCCATCGATGGCCCCTAAGGTTTTTCCGGGATAGCAGAAAAACGACGAGACGCAGCACCGCGGTTGAGGGCTCTACCTCTCACTGCATCATTTTCCCATCATCCCTGAAATTTTTAACCCGGGTCACCCAAGGTCAGGTCACCAGACGAGGTCAACCAAGGTCACCTCACTTCACCTTTAGAGCTCTGTAAGAGCTACATTTCAAAGTCGATCGATTTGAAACTTCCTACACTTCATGACCCCTCCAGGGTCTACAAGGTGTATATCCGGGATTTTTCGATTTCGTGCCCTGAGGTCAGGTCACGAGGCGACCTCTCCCATTGGAAAAGCATGGGGAAAAGCTATTTCATGATATAAAAACCACAAAAATGATTGCAAATACTCAGACTGCTCAGAACAACGCTTTTGGACACCCTTTCACGGATCCCAGGGGTCATATTTGCCCTTTGACTTTTCTAAGGTCATCCAAGGTCACCAGAGGTCAAAAACAGTATTTTGACAATAACTTTTGACCTAATTGAGCTAGAGCGGTGAAACAAACACCATCGTGCTTGTCTTGTCACTGGCTTTCATTTGATATACGGCAAGGTCACTTTTTGACCTTTCGTGACCTCAGGTCATATTAGGTCACGAGGTGACCTCTGGCGGTCAAACCAATGGCGGGAGGTCTTAACGTTCAACATAGCGGAAAAAGTACTGGCAATTTGCTATCAAATGTACTTTACCAGGCCTCAATAGCTCTAATGACATAAGAGTTATGCCCAGTTTGCTTAATCATTGCATATTTGAGTGAAAATAGCCGATCTTGACCTAATTTGACCTCTGGAGGTCAAACCATTGACCTGAGCACTAAAACATGCGAAGTAATTTCTTACTGAATTCATGCGAGCTTTCTATTGCACTTTGCAGATTTGCGCTAACGCCCATATTTTCGGAGTTAGAGGGGGGCCATCGATGGCCCCCCGGTGGGGCGAAGGTGGCGCCGGACCCCCGGTGGGGCGCGGGTTAAACTCTCCGTTGGAGTGTATGTTCATCAAAGTGTATATTAATCATTGTTATCAGAGTAAACTAATCTTAAGTGCCTAATGAGAATAAACTGGGTTATTTTTAATCCTTGTTTCTTTGCAGCAGCAATGGAATATTGAACGCGGGTTCATTCTGCACCTTGAAAAGATTTTTCTACGCCGGAAATTTCACATTTTAATC
The DNA here is from genome assembly GCA_034440635.1 of Lepas anatifera. Lineage (NCBI taxonomy): Eukaryota > Metazoa > Arthropoda > Thecostraca > Lepadidae > Lepas > Lepas anatifera. The sequence goes on from JAOTON010002176.1 coordinate 1,501,372, forward strand.
TATTTTTACTCCCCAATTCTAGTTTACACTGTTCCGATTTGTCTGATAATCTTTTTACTCCAGTGGTGTAGGAATATTCCCTCAAAACACATGCATTTTTGCATTACACCGGTGTAAAATAGGTTGTGGAATAATGCCGGAAAGAGGAGTGGATTTTGGCAGCGTAGAAAGAATCCTGAAAATGGTGTACTTTTTGTTAGTTGATATTTTCACGACCCATGGGTTGGGGTTTTATTATTCCTGTTTCATGTCATTTTGCGTTGATATCGGGTGTAAAATATTCGCCGAAAGAAGAGTGGATTTTGGCACCGTAGATAAAATCCGCTTTCTGGCATACTTTTTTCAGTGTGATCCGATCCTCAAATGATTTTTAGGTACTGCGAAAGGCTGGTCACCCTATAGGAGCATTCACACTAGTGGCTTGTTAAAGAATTGAGATACACATTTCGGTAATGTATGCATGGGTTGTGGGAGGTCACTTGCTTATTCAGCAGTATAATTTGTGGTTGGATTGGCAACTAGCCACCATTTGGAATGGGAGACAACATCGACGAATTTTCTCGGATGCGTCACTTGTTATAGCATTTCACATAAGCGTCCCTATACCGACAAACAAGTGAAGTTAACAGTCAATCTTTCATCTCCAGCTGAACAACTTTCCCTTCTAGAAACAAGAACTCGATGAGTACAGCATGTTCATGGCACGTGTCGATATTTTACCCCCGCGACAGGTTAACCACAATAATGCCAACATGAGGGCATAAAGGCTTTATCACCATTTAATGCGAAGTGCTCGACAAGGCATCAGACCGTGGTTGGGTGTGGCCAGATCACTATGGTGATGCCATAAGAATAAATTCATTAGTAATCCTCATTAGTAATATAAATTAGTAATCCTAAGTCGCCAAAGCATACATAATTTTGATGCTTCAAAAACAATCGGAGCTGCAAGCATTTTGTCGATTTATTAATATTAGGTTAATTCATAGCTGTTTTATCATTTTGAGGAGCCAACAAACAAACAAACGTCAGAGTTATGTTGATTGATATACAAACGTATGAACTACCTATATAGCCGAATGCTATAGCATAGGTATGCCAGAGGCTTCTATTTGGGTAATTGCCCTGGAATGCTGCAAAATAATGCAGGTATCAGTTACCTTCATATGTACAGCTCAACCAGGAGAGCAAAGACAGAGGCCTGAAAATGCCAGTATCGTAAAATATTCACTGAGACTACATTCAAAGCTGTCAAATATGTATTGCCAAGTATAGACCTCGCTCACCTGCAAAGGCGTCACGAGGGTAAGACGCTGCTGGTAAACTGGCCTTGGCGGTTGGTGCACCGCTAAATAATAACAGCGGCACCGTAATACACGGACTAGCGAGGCTGCCGACACACCAAGATAAATCCCATGTTCTACTGTGGCGGTGTGTCCAAAATGAAGCTTTAGAGGTTTGTCACATTGCTCATTTCCCCAGTATTTCTCGTATGGTTTCTACATGGTCGATGCAATTACAAAACCTGCATGATAGCTTCGCTATGAGACCTGTGTAAGTCCACTGCGAGCTTTTTAAGCGGATTTTTTGCAGGGCAAGCTCCTTGCGGCGCTAGACAGCCAAGCTTGCCTCTAGCTGACTGGGTCAAGACAAACCGCTGCAACGCGTTCCACACCCGGTCTGAGGCCAACTGCCCAAAAACCCGTCTCTCATAGCGCGTGCAGCCAGTGGCAGGCCCAGGACAAAATTTAGGGGGAATTAGGGGAATCGAGCCTCCCTCGCCATTGCCTTGGAACGGCCTCCGCCTATGCATTAGCTATGGACACTCTCCCATTTTAGGGCGGCGGCGGGGGGGTAAGTGGTTTGAGCCCCCAGCCCCCTGTATCCGCCACTGCGTGCAAGTACTCATTCTGGATGTTCTCTCTCAGTGGCTGGAGCCAGAAGAAGAGACGGGGCGAGTTGGATCACGGGCTTAATATATTAATGGCTATATCGTAGACGTGGCTACTACGTAGACTTTTCCCTTTTTGCTAATCTCAAGATGCCTGTGTCATCCAGGAATAATAGAATCATTGTTCTTGGGGAAAATTGCAACTTTTTTATTTGTAATTCAAGATTTGGGATATGGATTAAGGACAAGAAATATTAGAATAACCGAAGTTAAATATATCACTTGTGCAAGCATCCAGGGACGGCGGATTCCAGGGGGCAAGGGTGCAGTTGCACCCCTTGAATTTTTCAAAGGGGTGCAAAAGCATCTTTTGCACCACTTGATTTTTTTGGTCCAGGGCGGCCCCCTCCCCCGGATTCTGCCGGCGCCCTCGGCCGGTCAGAGAAAATCAAGCCTAATCACCGCTTACCTAAAGAGGTAGGATTCTCAGTGAGAAATAAAGTAATTTTCTGATATGAATGGCGCCCCCTGACATCAAAGCCGCCCCCTGGACAGCAAAAAGCGCCCCTCCCCCTGAGTAAAGGCGCCCTTCTGGATAGAATAAGCGCTCATGGATAGCGTAGGCGCATCCTGGACAGTAGAGGCGCCTCCGAAGAAGAGCAACGGCGCCCCTGGATATCATATGCGCACCCTGGTTAGCACAGGCACTCCTGGACAGCAAAAGGCGCCCCCGCAGAGAAAAGGCGCCCCCTCTGAATATCATACCCGCCCTTGGATAGGAAAGGCACCCCCTGGAAAGCAGAGGTGCCTCCTGAAGAGCAAAAGACATCCCCCGGAGAGCAACAGTGGTAGGGACGGCCGATTCCGGGGGGCAGAGTGTGCGGTTGCGCACCTTAACACGCGCACTGGAGGGGGCCTCGGAGGCCCCCCACCTGTTTTTCCGAGGTGGCCGGAGAACCGCTCGTAGCCGAAACACGATACTTTACTAAATTAAACAGAATTTAATAGCGCGTTGATTGGTGAAGATTTTTTGAAAATCGGTCGAAAATGTTTTAACTTATAGGCTTTTAACCCTCGCCCCACCGGGGCCATTGATGGCCCCCTAAGGTTTTTCCGGGATAGCAGAAAAACGACGAGGCGCAGCACTGCGGTTGAGGGCTGTACCTCTCACTGCATCATTTGCCCACCATCCTTGAAATTTTTTACCCCGGGTCACCCAAAGTCAGGTCACCAGACGAGATCAACCAAGGTCATCTTACTTCAAATTTAGAGCTCTGTAAGAGCTACATTTCAAAGTCGATCGATTTGAAACTTCCTACACTTTATGGCCCCTCCGAGGTCTACAAGGTGTATATCCGGGATTTTTCGATTTCGTGCCCTGAGGTCAGGTCACGAGGTGACCTCTCCCATTGACAAAGCATGGGGAAAAGCTGTCTTATGATCTAAAAGTCACAAAAGCGATTGAAAATGCTCAGCTTGATCAGAAAAGCGTTCTTGGCCACCCTTTCACGGATTCCAGGGGCCATATTTGCTCTTTGACCTCTCCAAGGTCTTCCAAGGTCACCAGGGGTCAAAAACAGTATTTTGACAATAAATTTTGACCTGTATAAGCTAGAGCGCTGAAACAAACCCCATCGTGTTTGTCTTGTCATTGGCTTTCATTTGATATACGGCAAGGTCACTTTCTGACCTTTCGTGACCTCAGGTCATCTTAGGTCACGAGGTGACCTCTGGAGGTCAAACCACTGGCGGGAGGTCTTTACGTTTCACATAGCGGAAAAAGTACTGACAATGTCACATCAAATGTACTTTATCAGACCTCAATAGCTCTAATGGCATAAGAGTTATGCCCAGTTTGCTTAAGCATTGCATATTTGAGTGAAAATAGCCGATCTTGACCCAATTTGACCTCTGGAGGTCAAACCATTGACCTGAGCACTAAAACATGCGAAGTAATTTCTTACTGAATTCACGCGAGCTTTCTATTGCACTTTGCAGATTTGCGCTAACGCCCATATTTTCGGAGTTAGAGGGGGCCATCGATGCCCCCGGTGGGGCGAAGGTGGCGCTGGACCCCCGGTGGGGCGCGGGTTAAAGTCAGACCTGCATTTTGAGATCGCCGTAATCGCGCGGTCGGACCAGTTAGCTTGCATTGGAGACCGAGTGGTGAAGTCATAACACCATATAACCAGGATTATATGTCAAGGTCACCTCACATGAAGGTAAAGGTCAAAGGTCACAGTTCAAGGTCATATCTGCACTTTCAAGGTCACTGACCACAGTGCTTCTGGTCAAATGACATTTCCCGGTCTGGCGTACATTATGCTATGACGTCATCGATAAGGTACCCCAATGCCAAGGGCAAGGTCAAAGGTCATTTGCAAAGGTCAATCCTCATTTCCCGCCAAACAGTGGCTATAGTGTTTGCCAAAGTGTACATTATAGGTAGTATACTATATTGTGACCTTACAGGTCAATGACCTTGAATGACCTTGACCCCAAATTGAAGGGAAGGCTCTTTGAGTCCCTCTCTATATGCCCCTGGTCCGCCTCTAACTTATTCCCGCCATTTTCCCGCATAATCACGGAATTTGCCAGTCGGTCCCCAGCATGGCCAAGTTTTGAACTTTATGACCTCGTTTGACCTTGAAGATATTGACCTAGGTCAATAAAAATTGGTCATGATGTAGATCACCATAACCCCCTCCCCCACCCACCTCTCAACTTTCGTTTTTCTATACATCTTAGTTTCAGAGATCTTAGGGGGCCTACCAGGCCCCCCTTCAGGGCGCGTTAGTGCCAGACGCCCCTCCAGTGCGGGTGTTAAAAAAAATGGCGTGCAAAAGTATCTTTTTGCACACCTGGTTTTGACTTGGTCTGGTGGGTGCCCCCCACGTATTTGGGAAGCACCCCCCGGATTTGGCTGGTGCCCCCAGCCGGTCAGGAGAAAATCCGATTTAAACACAGCCTACCTGAAGATGTAATACCCTCTGAGTAAAATGAAATATACTTTCAAATATAAATGGCGCCTCCTAACATCAAACCCGCCCCATGGAGGACAAACATGTGCCCACCAGGAGAGGAAAGGCGCCTTCTCTAGATAGCCTAGGCGCACTTTGATATCAAAGGCGGCCCCTAGACAGCAGAGGCGCCCCTGAACAGAAAAAGGCGTCCCCAGTAGAGGAGTAACGGCTCCCCTGGATAGCATAGGCGCCCTGCGGTTAGCACAGGTGCTCCTGTTCAGGAAAAGGCGCCCCCCCCCCACAGAGCATAGATGGCCTCTCTGCATAGCATTGGCGCTACCTGGACAGAAAAGGGACCCCCACTGAGTAAAGGCGCCCCTATTGATATCGTAGGCGCCCTTGGATAGCAAAAGCACACCCTGGACCAAAAAGGATGCCCCAGAAGAGCAACGGCGCCCCTGGATAGCATAGGCGCCCGTTGGATGGAAAAGCGCTCCCCCTAGAGTAAAGTCGCCCTGGACAACAGAAAGCGCCCCCTCCCCAAAGAGCAAAACCTCCCCTCTGAATAGCAAAAGCGCCCCCCTACAGAGCAAAGGCGCTTCCTCTGGATAGCATAGGTGCCCCTGAATAGCAAAGGCACCCCTGAACAGCAGAGGCGCCTCCTGGACAGCAACAGACGCCACCCCCTACCCCACAGAGAACGGCGCCCCCACCTGGATAGCAAAGGCACCCCTGAACAGCAGAAGCGCCTCCTGGACAGCAACAGACGCCACCCCCTATCCCACAGAGAAAGGCGCCCCCCTGGATAGCATAGGTGCCCTTGGTTAGCAAAGCATTCCCTTGGACAGCAGAGACGCCTCTTGAACAGCAAAAGGCGCGTCCCCACGGATAGCATAGGTGCCCTTGGATAGCAAAGAATTCCCTTGGACAGCAGAGACGCCTCTTGAACAGAAAAAGGCGCCCCCCCTGGATAGCATAGGTGTCCTAGGATAACAAAGGCACGCCCTAGACAGAAAGAAATGCCCCCAGAAGAGCAACAGTGCCCCTGGATAGCATAGGCGCCCACTACAGAGCAACGGTGCCCCTTGATAGCAAAATGTGCCCTCCACAGAGAAAAGACGCCCACTCTGAATAGCATAGCTGCCCTTGGATAGGAAAGGCACCCCCTGGAGAGCAGCGGTGCCTCTTTAAGAGCAAAAAGACATCCCCCGGAGAGCAACAGCGGTAGGGACGGCCGATTCCGGGGGGCAGAGTGTGCGGTTGCACACGTTGAGAAAATGATGGTGTGCAAAAGTATCTTTTTACTTGGTAAAAAGTATCTTTTACTATTTTTATCCTATTTTTTTGCTGCTGCTGCTGCTGCTGCTGCCGCTCGCTGCCGCTGCCGCTCTTTACAGCACTTGACTGACTAAATTAGACCGGTGTTGCATAAACCAGACGATGGCTCTCGCTAGTGAATACCGGCCTGATCGAGCATGGGCAGCAGTATATCGCCACATGACTCTCTCAGGCACAGGCTCACGATAGCAAGATAGGAGAGATATTCACATTTCTGGACCCAGTATTAAAGATTCCTTGTCTTTGGAATCATGCTGAAAGGCTTATGTAAGGTCCGTACAATTATACAAAACTCCGATTTATCTTTTGCATAAACATCTAGACGGCATAACGCATGCAAACACTTAAGTCGTCAGCCACTACCTTTTCAGCTTGGTATCTCTTGGAAAAGATAAAAACTTGCAATAGTTTCTACAACTTCGATGCGAACACTTTGGAAAAAAACAAAAACTCATTACGCTTCTTCAGAAAAAAGCTGGTCAAAGGCCGGGGATTGGACCAGTAGCTTAAAGGAGCAATGTTACTAGATCGGTGTCATGATTGCAAACTTCCGCATAGAATTCAGTCTGATGCTATGTTACTAGAACTGCCTCGCTGGAAGTATCTCATGAAGACATATAATAAGATTATATAATACAGTAATATGATATATACAAATTAGAATATATATATATATATATATATATATATATATATATATATATATATATATATATTCTAATTGTTATATATTCTATTATTGTATTATATAATCTTGTTATTTATGTCTTCATTGGATAATTTGAGCGAGGCAATTCTAGAAACATAGCATCAGACTGAATTATATGTGGAAGTTTGCAATCATTACACCGATCTAGTATCACGTGTACTAATGCTAAATGAGTAGTTATTGTTAGCATTTTAGTTGCAGTCAGGTAAAATAATAAAATAAGAACATAAATATACAAATAACCAATTAAGATACTTCAGCGAATTTTTGATTATTAACGAAAAGCTAGTGTTTGGCTATAATAGAAAAGTCTTGCTACACAATTACTGGTCTAGTTTTGCTGTATTGTCGGCATTACTCTTGGGTTAGAGATACCAAAATCGTTGTTGTCACGACCAGGGGTCAAAAAGTGTTCAGTGTGTCACCATTGAAAATGTCACCTCATAAAAGTGTCACCAGCCCAGGCTACAAAATGTGGCACGCTGTGCGTTAGCAGGATACCAATGGATACTCCTGGACCATCCCAGTTGTTGAAAAACATCGCGAGTTCAAATTGCAGGTTCAAATTTTGGCGTTTTTTCGTTATTGGTCTGTAGGAAACATGTTGACTGTTTTTTGTCACCTTGGTCACCCCGGGCTGTCACCATTTAGAATGCCAAAACGGTAGGTTTTTCGACCCCTGGTCACGACATCCTTTTCAAAGAATTCACTTTAAAGGGCATTTGTGTGAAGCTCAATTCGAGGTCTGGCTACACCATGACGGAATTTGTGATATTAACTACATGATTCTGATGAAGGGCTGTGCCCGAATATACAATCTCCAGTATTTTTTACATCCGCATTCAAGGGAACAGGCCAGTGAACACCTTATCAACTTATCATTATGCTCCTCGCCGCAGCACTCCAAAACCTGTCAACGTTTGGAAAAAAAAACTGACTGATTAAAACAAACAACCCGCCCCCGATCGGGAATCCTGGATCCGCCTATTACCGGCGGTAACGACGAATGGCGCTCCACCGACTCCACCGAAGCACCGTCGGTAACGAAGAATGGTGCTCGGAGGGTCCGAGGCACCGGCAGGGAGAGGGGACGGCTTGAGCCCTTACCTCCAATGTCGAGTATGGTTGACTGGCTCCTCTGTTAGTAGAGACATCACTGGCCATTCGTCCCCAGCGCAACCCCGACATCGCCTCAGAGCCATGCGGCCCGATCACGTGACCACGTGACCAGGTCACGTGACCCAAAATACACCAATCATAATCGCCGTTCGCGCCAAGAACCACACACGTTGAGGGTTAGCAAAAATTGCCGCTCGTAACGAGGATCGAACCCGAGGATTGAACCAAGGTGCCACATTCCCTTTAAAGGGAATGTGGCACCTTGGTCGAATCCTGGAATTTAGTGAATTTAGGCGTACTTTTAGCCAAAAATAATGAAACCACTCATGATTTCCCTGAAAAATGTACAATAAGCCCAATATTTTGTGTTTAAAAATACTCCCCTAGAAAAAGAAATAAATACCAGCCTGCGGATGATGTCACGATCTGGCAACCACTACCATACTTGAAAGGCTTCAAGGGCTTCGATTGGCTGATGCTCATCGTGACGTCAGCATATGTCATCACACCAGTAGTTCACAACAATGGCCGCTGGCGACGGGGGGCTGAGGGGGGCTGGTGTCAGGTAGGTTTTAGCTTTTTTCTTCGGAAATATCGAGTTCCAAGACAACTGAAGCATGGAGTACCGGGTTTTCCGACCTGCTTTACAACTTGGCTATCTCAATTAAAATCACATTGAGAAGGTGCCACATTCCCTTTAAAGAGGTGCTTCGCTGTTGTTGGACCCCATCTCCTTCATGTGACTAACCACTCCCTGACCACCGGGACAGTGCCTAATCTCTGGAAAATTGCGACCGTGGTACCGATACATAAATCGGGAGGTAGGACCGAACCATCCAACTACCGACCGGTCAGTGTTCTCAGTGTGGCTGGGAAGCTGGCAGAGAAAGTTGTCACCACTCAGCTCCTAAAATATGTAACATCTCATCACATATTGTCTGCATGCCAGTACGCGTACCAACCACGTCACGGCACTGAGGATGCTATGTTGGACATTGTGAGCTTCATCTCCAACAACATGGATGAAGGCCGTCTCACATCCCTATGCTCGACAGACTTTTCCAAGGCTTTCGATTGTGTGGACCACCGCAAGCTGCTCGACAAGCTAGAGTGTAACGGAATTTCATCGCACTGGTTCAACGATTACTTCCTGAATAGAAAACAGAGCGTGAAAGGAGGCGACTCAGTAAGGAACGTCCCTGTTGGCGTAGTTCAAGGCAGTAACGTAGGCCCCATCATGTTCCTGCTGTTTACTAATGACCTTAGCTGCTACTTATCAGATGACTGTAAGATCGTTGCCTATGCTGATGACACACAACTGCTCCACTCCGCTGCTCCGAACCATACTGATCTCGATCACCTGAAAGCGAGCATCGAAGAGGACCTAGTCATCGTCTCCAAGTGGTTCAAATCGAACGGCATGAAGCTGAATCCGAACAAAACCGAATTCATTACATTCGGAACACCTCATCAGACCACACAAGCGAATAATTTTGAAGTCACTTTTGAAAATACAGCGCTGAAATCTGCCCAAACAGTGAAAATTCTTGGAATAACTTTGGATAAGCATCTGACTGGGGAGCAGCAAACATCCATAGTCATTAAACGGTGCTTTGGCTCACTTCTCTCCATCAACAAGCTGGCTCACACTCTCCCTCGAAAAACAACCAAAACGCTGGTAGAAGCCCTCGTGTATCCTCACATGCGGTACTGTCTGCCCTCCTGGGCACCAGTCACTGATCAGAACCGCCAAAGGATGAACAAGGTCGTGAACTTCGGTGTTCGAATCGTCACCGGCAAAAAGAAGTACGACCGAATCAGCGCAGCCAGGCGGGAGCTCGGGTGGCCAAGCTTTACCGAGCTCATTTCAACATGCGACACATCAGCCATTCATAAATTGGTTTACCTAACTGAAGGCCCACAGAAAAACAAGTATCTCATCAAGAAAAGGTATGAGGTATCATGCAGGACAACACGTGCATCAGCCGGCACTACCTTCATCCAAACTTCCAACACAAGACCAACAAATTTAGAAACAACACACAAGAGATTCCCGCACCGAGCCGTCAGAACCTGGAACGCACTGCCTACGACTGCAAGACACACCAAGAACAGCTACAGCTTCAAACAGAAAATAAAGAAACTCATCTGACCCTAAATCATAATCTGTGTTACTGTGTCAATCCATTATCAGTAAAATCCATGACTTCATTCAATAATTATAATAATAGTCTGTCATCCATAATTAGCACAATCGATGTTAAACGATGATCTGTGTCACTGAGTTAAGTGTAAACGGAGATGTAATTGCCACGACAACGTGGGCATCTCTGAGAAAGCAAATAAATGAATAAATATTTTTACTAGTTCAAATCAATGACGAAAAACCTTCATCGACATGTTATCTCTGGTTTATCAAAATGTGATGAAATAGAACCAGAATATTCTTTTAAGGGAAATTTCCGTTTCGTTGTTAGTAAATGCAGTTTGTCTGTCGTAAAAGGTGACTCGACTCCAGGAGGCTCGATGACTTGCTTCCGTTTATCTTCAATAAAGTGAAAAGTTTCGGTCTTGGTTACCTTACGTATATACCTATCTCCTAAATGGTGGCTTTCTGTTTAACATCCCAGACGTGCGCAATCCCTGAAAAATTTTCAGGATTAGCGTTTTCAGTTTATCTGTTTAGTACAATTTGTTTTTTGAATATGATGAAGCTCATGAGAATCATTGGCGGACGCGGGGGGGGGCATTCTAGCCATGGCCCCACCCAAAGCGCTGGAAGGGGGGCCAAACTATATTTTGTCCCCCCAAAGGCCGGACAAATTTTCGAAAAATAGTGTTCACACTAGGTCTGTCGAGCAATTAGATATTCACTTCCGCCCCCCCCCAACTCACTGCCCCCCTGAATTTCGGGTCTGCGTCCGCCCCTGATGTGAATGCATGGACGTGGCGCTGCTGTGAACGAGCCGGCCGCTGATTGGCGGAGGTCGGCCGTTCCGGCGCCCGAGGCGGGCCGAGCACGTGACCCTATGCGGTCCGAGCCGAGCGGGCGGTGCCCGTTGTGCCATTAGAGCTGAATCGCCTGGCAGGTAAGGGTCGGTCCGAGTGGCTCAGCCCATACCAGTCCCCAAGATTACAAGTTCCCCTGTCCTGTCTGCTTACTTGTACCCTCTCACAAACCGAGGATCTCAGACAGGAGAGACCAGGCCGGAGCTTTGCTCCTCTCCTCCTACATCGCACCCCTACAGGCTTGGCATGTTTGGGCCGTGCCTTTGCACTCGTCATAGCTTGCATGATCGATTAAAAGGGAAGGTGGCGCCTTAATAACGTGATTTTAGCTGAGATAGCCAAGTTGTAAAGCAAGTCGGAAAAACCGGTACTCCATCTATCATTTGCCTTGAAACTAGAGATTTCCGTAGAAAAGGCTAAAACCTACCTGCATTGTACCCCTCCTGTACCCCTGGCAGCAGGCCACAATAGTCATGGCTGTTGGTGTGACGACATATGGTGACGTCACGATGAGCATCAGCCGATCGAAGCCCTTGAAGCGTTTCAAGTATGGTAGTGGTTGCCAGATCATGACATCATCCACAGGCTGATATTAATTTCTTTTTCTAGGGGAGTATTTTAAAAATCAAAATATTGAGCTTATTGTTCATTTTTCAGAGAAATCATGAGTGACTTCATTATTTTCGGCTGAAAGTACGCCTAATTACACTAAATTCCAGGATTCGACTAAGGTGCCACATTCCCTTTAACCGTACCGTTCTTGAGCACACAAGCGGTGGCGGGGGTAGGGGTTCTTACCTTGCCTGCCACCCAACAAAAGGCCTAAACGGGGGGGGGATTTTGATCGTTGTATTCAAATACTGCAAATTACAGAAAGTACGAATTTCAGTGATTGATTCGACTGCTACACAAATTTCAGTGTCATAAGTGCAGTCCACTAATTTTTGGTTCAAGTTGCATTAAACTATCGGTTGTCTGTATAACACGCCTAATCGCTGGTGACGATTATGCTCGATTATGCTTATATGTACAATTTTTCTCAGACAATGTTTAATGCTCCTGTAAGCTACTGATCCAATCTCCTGGCCTTTATCTTGTTTTTTTTAGAACAAGCTTAATGCCTTTTGTTATGCTTCCAAGTATTCTCATTGCAGTTGCAGAAATCATTGCAAGTTTTTTTCTCTTTTCCGAGAGATACCGAGCTAAAAGGAAATGGCTGACAACTATCAGGTAAGTTATGAGAAAAGTCAGAAGGATAATGATCGGGTAAGTCGGTAACATGAATGCTTCCAATTCGACGCGGATAGGTAATGAGGAACCGGCGCGTGACGTCATCGGACCTCATAGCAGGCCCAAGTCAACATGGTAAGTAGAGGATCAAGAGTTCCTGGTGGAGAAACCTTGTTATTTAAAAACAAATTGTATGCGTTATGCCTTCTAGATATTTATGCGAAAGATGAAATCGGATTTTTTATATTTATACAGACTTTAAGAAAGCCTTTTAACATGATTCCAAAGACAAGGAATCTTCAATACAGGGTCAAAAAATGTGAATATCTCTCTATCTTGCTATCGTGAGCCTGTGTCTGAGAGAGTCATGTGGCGATAAACTGCTGCCCATGCTCGATTAGGCCGGTATTCACTAGTGAGAAAAATCGTCTAATTTCGCCAATCAGGTTATGTGAAGAAAGTAGCGTAACTGGAGAGAATATAAAGCAGTGCGACACCATTGTAACAATAAGCGAATGTATTGATGTTAGTGAGATAAGACTGGGAATCGGTGCTTGCCCTTCAACTGTGCCATCGATTTTCATTTGAAAAAAAGATAGTGACGCCTTTCAGGCAGACAATTATTTGGCGACAAGGTCCAAAATCTGGCGACTGTAATTTAATCCTGTAATATGTTCTGTCATCTCATTTACGCTGCGCAAATCTCCGATCCATACCACATATGTACCTGCTGGTTGGTACGCCGCTAGAACGGTGAACAGAGGTAAAGGGCCTCGGGTGTCATGCTTGACGCCAGCATGACCTTTTTCTAAACTTTTTCCTTATGAGAGTAGAGATGACGCATTATAGAAATAGAATAATTTCAATGTCTGTAGCAAAAACGATTCGGTAAAAATCGCACAACTTTGTCGCCCTCAGCTTAGACACCTGGTCCAAACAGCAAACAATGGCGTCCTGCTCTGGGTAAAAACTGATCCTTCGTAAGGCAAACAAAAAAAACTTCTCAGCATCGTCACCAACAAATGCACACCCTGTGCCATTGTCACTTTTGGATACGTCTGTATAGAAAGAGACATGGTTTTCGAACGGCTCCGAACGCAAGTCCATAAATGATTGGTGCGTAGATTCAGGGGACAAACTTTTGCTTTGTTAGAGTAGGTCTGTGTTCGTGTTAACTGCCGAGATGAGCTATGGTTCAATAACAGCTGCTTCATGTGGTTCTACAAGGCCGCTGTCGATACCAGCCTCTGCCAGCCAGGCACGGAGTCTCACTCCCGGGTGACTGGTTGCAACACGCGAGTCACTGTCTATCTGACAGAGGTGGGCGTCGCCATGTTTGACATGTGAAAATGATGACATGACATGACATCGCCAAAATGTTTGACATGTGGGGTGTGTTGGTGACTGATTTTAATGGTGTAACGCAAAGTGAGTATCTTTCGGTGTATTTGTAGCGGTATTTCGTTACTTTCCACCAGCATGCTCATCAGTGGTGTAGTTCGGAACGCTCCTGTTACTATTCTGATATTGTGATGATGGGCAATATCGGGAATCTTTTTCGCGGACTAAGGCGCGGCCTCATACACAACACAGCCGTAGTCGATCTCCGAACGAATAAGTGATCTGTAAAGCATCAGAAGCATTTGTCTATCCACACCGTATCTCATCCTCGTCAACACCTTCAGTATTTTCAGCGTATCGAAACATTTTTTGCGGAGTTCCTTAGGTGTGGCGCATATGAAAGTTTGCCGAGTGTGACCCAGAGAAATCTTGTTTCGGCTACAATGTCGATCGGACTACCGCGAATTTACAACATCGGGTCATTAGGCTCCACGTTTATTAAAGAAGTGCATATACCTACTTGGTTTTTGTACTTGAAGATTTCAGTCCATTACGTGTGCTCCATTGCTGCAATGTGTTAAGGCCAGGCTGCATCCACCTCTGCGCAGCTGCTGTAGTAGACGCTCTCACCCATATTGTGAAATCGTCAAAGAAAAGTACCTGACGTATGTTAGCGGGAAGAGTTTCTGCAATATCATCGATCATAACCACAACCAAGGCTATGGAGATCACAGAACCCTGGGTTATGCCGCTCTGTTGCTGATACTAATCCGATGCGACTGAGTTTACGCAAAATCTAAAATACCTATTTTTCAGAAAATAAAAAGTAAGCCATCCCATATGGCCTCGCACGCTGAGGCCAAAGAGCTTCTGCAGAACGCCCTTGGATAGCACAGGCGCTCCCCAAGGAATGAAGGCGCCCCCTGAGGAAGGCGCCCCTCCCGGAAATCTTGCACGCCTTCTCGAAAATGGAATCCGCTGTCTCTGCAAGCATCATGCTTGGAAGATATCTCGGGCAGGAAAAAGTTGCAAGCTTTATCATCGCCTGCTCTTCACGCTCAGTTCCCTCTCTTCACGCTCAGCACACGCTACAACACGCTAGTTCTTGTAGCGTGTGCTGGGGAACTGATCCAACCTGCCTCGAAGTCCGGGTAGCCTGCATCAACTGCAGAACTATTTTTTGAAGATTCCCATTGTCACATATGTCAATGTGTAAGAAAAAATTTCACATTGTTTTAAAAATAACATGCAGATCCAGGAGAGGAAAAGTAAAAGGCATTTGTCCCCTCCTCCATCCCCGATCGACTCTCGGCGCCTCCTGAAGTAGTCACGGCGCCCCCTGAAATGTCGCTCAGGCCAGTAGCTGATACAAGGGGAGGGTTAGGGGCTCAATCCCCCCTCACCCCCCTTAAGTTGGTGATGCCACTGGCGGACGCAGAGGGGAGGCGGCCAGGGCCCATGGCCCCCAAATGGTGCTCCTGCGTCCGCCTCTGGGTGATGCCATATGACCCGGAGGCTGGTGCCCCCCCCGCCTCTAAATACCTAAATAACAAAGATGCTCCTAAATGTGGCAGGGACCATTATATCATATGTTGCCTCTTAAAGAAGCCTGGACGCATTTCCTTCCTCCACTTATACACTCTTCGGCGATAGCACATGACACGGACACGATACCCTACCTACCAGCAGGTTTTGGGCTGTGTCCCAGCGCCGGTAATGGCGGGGTTGGTACCACCGCAGGAGGTAGGGAGTTTCGGGAAACTGACTGGCGCCGCGCCACCGTTCGGCACGTTCAAAGCGAAAGTGACGAGGCTAGTTGCCCATCTGCATTTACTAATGAACGGGTGGAATGAAAAGCGGCTAAGCTGCCCTCGCATTATCTGGAAATCCCCGCAACAAGATTGAAAGGTATCCGGATGAATTTTCGGAAAAAGTTTCCCTAGTGTTTTAATTGATGGTGAGCATTTCTGTCCAAATCATTCATTATTCTCTTCAGGGGAGGAAAAACCTCGAGCCTGTCGCCAATCAAATGCCAAAAGCTAAAAGCGGTCGCTTTAAAGTTTGAATTGTAGTTAGCTACTGAATTCACAGAAATACAAACACTGCGACAATGTTGCATTGGTGCAAAAACAACCATATATCTCTGCATTTATCTCTACACATTCCCTAGGTCCGGTGACGTGAGACTTGTTGTCGCCGTCCGACCAATGACCTTTGCAGTCATTGTGTCAGAAAGCCTAAAAATATCAGCGTTCTGCTACTAAAAATTAAGTATTGTTGATATTAAACTAGTAAATTTAAAAGCACCCGATTACGATTATTTAGCAAAGCGCCGTGTTTGAGCATTTGACTTAAATGTGCCAATTTAATTAGAATGGAAGAAAAATACAAATATTTTTGCTCATGCCTATCAGGGAAGGATCGAAAAAGGGAAATTGGGATCTACACCACATTCGTGTATCAATACAGTCATGCCATTTCAGGAAAATACTTATCATCCACCATATCACATCACAAAATAGCCTCTATTGCTCTCCTTTTGTTTCTGCCCGATCGTTTTATCCTACAGAGTTTCATCAGCGTGACGAGCGCGCTTGCTACCAGGTATATGTAGATGGGCTACCAAATCGGCCACAGATTAGTCCTTCTCAGCAGTTGAAATTCTAGGGCTGACATTTATTTTTCTGGCGCCTGCCTGCGGCAGTCTTGCCAAGAAACTGATGCACTGTAGAATTCTGCTGCAGGGATGTTCGCAGCTGTAAACGAGCCAACATCAATACCTTATCGCGTGAACCATGCTGCTTCAAGCGTTTCCAGGACGCTGATCTGAAATTGGGTCAAACACATACATCCGGGTGCTGCTGCTTGCCATGCTGCTTATTTTCTGTTTGTGATATAGTCCGTGTGAATGGTTCCGCGCAAGGATCGCGCAATATTGATCGCACAGTTCGTTACAGCTGCATGCGCTCTATGAGAAATATATATATATATATATATATATATATATATATAATATATATATATATACAACAATATAAGCTAGAATGCGACGTATCTGTGTCGCCCGGATGCTAACAGCTTACATTTTCCCAGTGACGAAAGAAAAGAATGGATCCGGATAATGAAGGGAAAATATGCAAATAAACTTGTATAAATACATTCAGATGATATTTCCCTCTTTTT
Source organism: Lepas anatifera (assembly GCA_034440635.1). Taxonomy (NCBI): domain Eukaryota; kingdom Metazoa; phylum Arthropoda; class Thecostraca; family Lepadidae; genus Lepas; species Lepas anatifera. Next base: position 1,518,155 of record JAOTON010002176.1, read on the forward strand.
CAATGCCATTTGGTGTTGCCGAGTCACAGGCACTTTGAGATCTAGCGCTTGTGTTACAAGCTGTTTAAACCAAACACACACTTATTCAACTTTCTCCCCCCACGCCTGTCTCCGTCATTGTCGTGCTGGTATTGCGGGAGAAGCAGTTCGGATTTGCTTACCATGATACAGAAATCCATTGTTTCAAATGCCCACACCCCTTTGCAACAAAATACCCATTTATCTAGCGATGAGCCAGCTATCGAGTGCAATACAAATTTGGCAATGGATCCACTACGAATTGGCTTGCTTACCGTTCGGAAACTGATGCTACAAACCCGGCATCAAACCGGATATTTCGCATCACCTGACAGCGTCAGAAATTTGCGTGACTTATTATGCTAAAAACATAAGATGGGCGTGTATTGCGAACATCGTTTGGTTACCTACTTAATTAGTTATTAATGCCAAATCAACTCTTCCCACGGGCGATGAGTGGCTTAATGGAGAACATCCCTGTGTTCTAAACCACTGGTCCCGGGTTCAAGTCCCGGCGGAGTCTCTGAATAATTTGATCTGATCCCCCAAACCCCTCTCAACAGGGTGAGAGTTGGCGACGCCGTATAGCCTTGGAAGTTGGTGCGTCGTTAGATTCCAATAATTATTATTATCATATCAGCTCTTCCAGTTCCCAGTTAACCGGCTCTTGGCGAAGCCAAATGGCCTCCTCCTGCTCATGGAGAACATCCGAGCCGTAATCGATCCCATGAGTTGCCTGGTTGTAGCCCTAGTTGCGACCCAATTCCAGGCATGCAAGTTGTCAATTTAGCAAGGGAGAAACAGCACATGACCTTGAACAATGTTTTACTTAACATTATACCATATTCTTATGGAATGCGCAAGTTTTCACAAATGAATTACATTTCCTATTATCAAAATATGGAAAACTTGTATCCGGCCAAATAATCTGACCCGATTCTTTACGCCATCTGATGCATAGAATTTACACTTAAAATGCCACAGTGAAATATATTTTAGAGAAATACACTCAACGCTATAAATATAAATGTTTTGGCCTTTAGAGGAAAATACCAGCATGCCATTATCGTAGTCAAAGTCGACAAGCAAAAATGTTATTTATATATATATATTATATTATATATATATATATATATATATCCGTCCTGGATAAAATAACATTTTATGATTTGTATGATTTATTTCACATCTAAATACATGATAGGATGTCAATTATATTAAATATCATATGGTATTATGATTTAATATATATCCGAGCTAAGTGATTCATATCAACGGGAAACAATCAATGTCCCTATTTGTTATTCGTGCTCTTTCTGAAATGGGTTAGTATCGTCCTTTTCAGGCTTCGGAGGTACTTAAGCTATCCTGCGCTTATAATCGTTTTCAATAAACTACACCATCTTTGGACTATATCATCCCTGTTCAGTGCTGTCAAGTACTTTTTGGCTGCGTGCACTCTGGATAATGCCGCAGATCAGCCTTTTGTGTAAACTAATCAGCCGGTTCTGCATTTGCTGTTCACTGTTGGCGTTGCATGTGTGCTTTGCTGAGCAGTCAGACACTTGTCCAGGAGGTGAGGGGCACATCTGTCAGCACGTGTTGGTATCGTGAGTTTGGCTCATGTTGCACGCGCCCGGGGCGTGCGCGCCGCCCCAACAAACACCACTTCTCGGGTGTTTTTGATGACGTCTGCTCGTGCAGTTTCCCCGTGATCGCGTGCCAACGGCGCCAATATTGATATGCTTGCTCATAGTGTTGAGATCGCTGCTAGATTGCGTCATAGTGCTGCACCGATTGGATTGAGAGGTAAATAGGAGCTTGTTCTCTCATTGTGATGGATGAGAGGGATCATGAGAAGCATACTTTGCTACTGCGCAGTTACGGGGTTGGTAATTCTGATGTAAATGCATATTCTTGCATCGGAACAATTTTGCGAGCGAGTGTTTCTTGACGTTTATTTCGTCAAAACTGAATTGTGCAGGCAAACATTTAGTTCCTATGCATGGTGGTTTTTGTTGTCCTTTAGACGCCTTAAAACAGTGGATGCAGATCCAGTTTCATGCATGTTATGTAAAGTCACGAATGCTGTCTTACAATGCAATGTAGCAATGTATTATATATATATATATATATATATATATATATATATATATATATATATATATATGTATAGCGAGGCTGCACTTGTATACAAGTTCAAAACCCTATTTTGACTGTTCAAGACAGGTTTTAAGCATGTTAGCGGGAACTTCCCAACACGAATGTCTCGCCAATAAAATATCCAGCCTCACAGTTTCAAGCATTTTGATCCATCTCTTTGTTTAAATTAACAATTTTAAGCAAGCGCACTTTCTTCCCGTACGTTGCAGCTGGGAACAGTTTCAGACCCTGCCTCGTCATATGCCTAGATCCAAATAATGCTGACTTGGCTAGATTCTTGTCACCTCGAGTGGCAGTCACGACATTTGAGCCAGGCTTAGCAGGAGGTGCAGCGATTGCATCGTCATTGCAGTGTTACCGCACCCTCCACACGATGTAAGCTTCCACCTTCTGGCCGAAGAGAGCCAAGCTAATCTCTACCTCAACTTAAAGATAGAAATCAAGTTGACTCTTTTGGGCTGCTTCCGAGCTGTTTTCGTCTTGTTGTGCTCGCTTCAGTAAAAAAGACACTCCCTCCACCCTGTGTAAAAAGCGCGGGAACATCCCCATTCTCCAGGAGTGGTCTTCCATCGCATGGATCGCACGCGCAGCTCAGTTGACGGTGGGGGGAGGGGGAGGGGTGATCCCTCGCCGGGTATATCCTGGGCAGGCGCCGTCTTTGCATCAGCGGTATTCCAAGGTCACGCTGGCTGCCGGTCGAGGATGACGAAAACAACGGAATTTCCGTCATCACGGGCCGGGCAGACGGGAGGGGAGAATGGGGAGCGTCACTGGTACAGACGGAGATTTCAGGGGTCTTTCGGGGGTCGAAGGTTTTCGGGTGTCTCAGCCTGTTAAGGAAAATGGTCGTGTCTTTGTTTCATTCTTAAATGGATGTTGGCACTTTAAGGTAAGATAAGAAGTAAATCATCACAGTCGCGTGCCGAACCTCCCTGGTTTTAAATCTCGTTTCTCCCACGGCCAAAAATGGCGCACGTTACGTTACGGGATGCTATTTTGCGTAGCCGCAGCTCTGAAAGTATAGCGCGGCGTAGGTGGATGCTATGCGTGACACACCACTACTGCTAACATCTGACAAACGTACCGCAAAGTACAACGAAAAACAACGCTTCTTTTTTTGGGGACCGGAACTGTATGTCATATAAAATCGCTACTGCATAGTTAGTAGCATTTTTTTCTTGGATAACAAATCTGAATGAGACTGCTTCAACGTCCACCATTTTAAGTTTGGAATGAGGCTGCTAGATTTATTGGCAGAAAGAAGCCGAATAGCCAGATCCCAAGCATAAAGTGAAGCCTAATTGCCAGATTCAAAAACAAAAACAAAACAATACAAAAAAGTTACTTCTTATTTCATTCAAGTTGAGGATTGAATTGACATTTCTTATTTTTTAAAGCCAATTTGACTATTTCGAGGCCTTTTAGCGAAATTATACCCAACGCTTTTAGTGGAGGGCGCCGGAACATCGCCATATTTTTATTAAAAGCCGATTTCGCCACAGGCGCTAACGACTGGAGACAAATCAACCGCGCCAGATACATACTTAACTTGTGCACTGTACCTACTGTGTATCGATCATAACGATCACATCCCGGAAAGCACGCTCTCGCCCCGTCCAGAGCGTTTCTGAACTTCATACACGCCAAAACGCAGTAATGATACCATCAAAAGTAAAAGCAAGCATACAATGAAATATCCTCAACATGAACGGGTTGCAGTAAGTGACTATTCGGTAATGCCGGTGCCCTGGCAGAGACCTCACCATAACTGCGCTCGATAGAATATGTGAGCTGGTAATCTCTTACTCAGAAAATGCGGGCTGATAAAACATAAGTTCGCGATACCATTACCAAGCAGCTATTTGAATTGAAGCCGTTATCATACGCACTCAGCCCTCAACGATCGCTCCCATTTTTATTACATACAGTGGTTATGTTTGTCATACTCATGTAATTTTCATGATTAAAGCCTGAATATCGCAGTTCTATATATTTTGCGTGGTAGCTATGGCTAAAACTCCATCGCGCCATAGCCCACGAAAATACCGTAGCGTAATTTTGTGGTTAGTGTAGCGTAGACCATCTCTGCTCAGAAATCACATTTGACTGAGAAACAGCGCTTTATGAACGTATTTCTTTCTGTTCGTACTACTATGACCTTTCTCTTCGAGCCTGACGGCCGCAGGCGGTTGTTCGGTGGCGCTGGAGCCGCCGCGGGGCCGGCAGGGCCGGGACCCGCTTTAAACACAACCCCATTTCTCCTCAAATGGTGAATACTGAGACAAATAGAATTCTAAATAGGGGATTTATGGTATGCTCTATCTTCCGGCTACCTCCAGGGTACTTTGGGTTTTCGGCTAGTTTTATTAGCTAAATGCGTGAATATGCGATAAGAAACAAGGCCAGGGCGAAGTCGCTTACCTTGTGTTACGCGGGTACTTGTTTATGTCTCTACTCTTGCTGTCCTAGTGTTTGGGTTTTGATGGGTAGATTATTAGGTCGCGTCTCCGTGTACCATAAACGTAACAGCACAGTTGCAATCTTGTCTTTCTACCTCTGGTAAATTCTTAATTTTTTTCATTATATGCCTAAAATCGTGATAATGATGATGACAATAAAAATGTATCATGCCATAAAAACGCAGAAAACATACACTTTCATTTTCAATATATTTTATTCTTGTCACCACACCCATTTTTAATGATTCGTACTGACGGGCATTTCAAAGGAACTCAATTTGAGCCCACAGCATACACTCTCATTGTATGTCTGGGGACCAACTGTCTAATGAAGATTCTGATGAAGGAATGTATCTGAATATATCATCAGTGAATTTGCTATATTTGCATCCAGGGCTCGAGGAGTCATTCCATTTAGCATCTTACCAACTTAAAGGGAATGTGGCACCTTAATCGAATCCTGGAATTTAGTGTAGTTAGGCGTAATTTTAGCCGAAAATAACGAAACCGCCCATGACTTCTCCGAAAAATGTACAATAAGCTCAATATTTTGGATTTTTAAATACTCCTCTAGGAAAAGAAATAAATATCTGCTTGTGGATGATGACATGATCTGGCAACCGCTACCATACTCGACACGCTTCAAGGGCTTCGATTGGCTGATGCTCATCGTGACGTAAAATATTAATATAACAAAATCCAACACGTTGATAAAATTTCCATTTCTATTGTCCTTTGTCATATATGGTATGCTATTTTATAGGGTTTGCTGTAGTTCTTAGAATTTGCAATTGTAACTTGAACTAGGTACTCCAACAATTATTGCTTACATTTTTATTAAACTCATGACATAGGAATGTTTCATTTATAAAAATTATCTTGCATCGTTCTTAACAGAAAAAAACGATACCTATATCATCCCTGCAAATATACTTTATATAATGTTTTTTAGCTTGGAACTTTTCTGACAGTATGGAGGATAAATTTTTTACCCATGTTGGTGTAACCTTAACTCTTTTAGGTTCCTTTTGAATCCATGCCTGCTTAGTTTGATATGCAATGCTCCTTTAAAGGAGCATTGCATATCAATGCATTCCTTTAATCACTTGATGATTTTCAATCCGACACTAAAGGGAAGGTGGCACCTTCATAACGTGATTTTAACTGAGATAGCCAAGTTGTAAAGCAAGTCGGAAAACCCGGTACTCAATACATCATTTGTCTTGGAACTTGATATTTCCGTAGAAAAAAGCTAAAACCTACACGCAATGTACCCCTCATGTACACCTAGCAGCAGGCCACAGTTATCATAGCTGTTGGTGTGACGAAATATGCTGACGTCGCGATGAGCATCAGCCAATCAAAGCCCTTGAAGCTTTTCGAGTATGGTAGTGGTGGCCAAATCATGGCATCGTCCACGGGCAGATATTTATTTCTTTTCCTAGATGAGCATTTTAAAAATGAAAATATTGAGCTTATTGTACATTTTTGTCAGAGAAATCATGAGTGGTTTCATTATTTTCGGCCAAAAGTACGCCTAACTACACTAAATTCCAGGATTCGACCAAGGTGCCACATTCCCTTTAAGAAATCATTGCAACATATTGTGGTAGCTTTTTTGGGCAGTCACAGTCTGGAAGAATTTGAAAAATTTGTTCATGGTTGCTGGCTAATTGTTAACCAATGTTTGAATGCCAATTAATTAATCTTGCTTCTATTAATTTTCAGTTTCCTGTAGGACTTTCTGAAGAGCTTGTGTTTTGCTGGTTTAATGATTTAATTCTTTATTTTTATTATTATTTATGAATGTATGAAATCTATTTATCCTTTTTTAAAAATGAGTCGAAGTTTCAGTGGAATTGTGAGTTGAGTCAGAGTTGAGTCGGATGAATTAAGCCTTGAGTCGGAGTTGAGTCGACTCTCTGAATGGTTGATCATGAGTTGAGTCAGAGTTGAGTCAACTGCTCTCAGCACTTGGGTTGAGTTGAGTCGACTCAAGAAAATTCTGAAACGCACAACCCTGCAACAGTGGTCATTCTGCGAGGGATTCGGCTCTTCCTATGCATACTCTGCCAACGCAAACTTCTTAATTGATGTCTCTGCCTCAATTACGTGCGAAGTCAGACTTCTAGTAACATACTACCTCGTAGATGTTCGCACTGGTGCCTTCAAAGCTCGATCTGTAACAAATGTATCAACATTTAGTCTCTAAATTAGTATTTGTAGCTTCAATTTTATAAATAAATCATGTCTAGAACATGCCAGGCTGGGGGCTTTATGGCTCCTTTAAGGTTATTTTTCCATGGAGTTCACAAACAGCAAAAAGGGTTTTTTGCCCTCAAACCTCGACCCCACCTCCAAAACACACAAACACCTTTCACTTGCTTAGACATGTTTACTTAATAATAACCCCGAGCATTTTAACCTCTGTTGAATAGGTGCAGCCGTGAAAAAACACTGGCTGACGTGGCGATATAATTGCATGGCATGTAGAAAAAGTCCGCGATACAAATCAAAACACGTTAGCCAAGAGCCCGAACTATTTACTGCATCCAATAGGAGCGAAACCTACGCTCGCGTCACGGCTTGTAGAACCAATCACAGCGCGAACTCTACTCACCCAGTGAACGAGCGTCGAAAAGCTTGTTATCTCCTTACCACTCGTCGTGTTTTTACCAGGATCTACCCAAATTCGTAGAGGGTGTTGTTAAGCAAGCTCCAAACACTGGGTGGCTAAGCTGCCATGGTTGCTAGGCAAGGACAATTTAAGAAACGAAACTAGGGCAATCACGATTTCAAGGCTCGTGAACTTTGCTTAGAGTGAATAGAGAGCAAATATCACATCTTACATAATGCATGAAAACAAGGAACTGTGGTTACTGGGGCCACAGAGAACAGGTTGGTCAGCCCATGCAGAACTAACAAAGGGCCCAGTCTGCAAATAAGACGAGCATTTCATTTTGTTAAAACAAAATGCTGTATGATGTGTACTGTTCATGACGGCTAAAATTCAGACATGGCGGGAGGCTACTTCTGCCCGGTAAACTACGGATATGAATGGTGAGGAAAATCTCCAAAACCCGGTTTTCGTGTTCCATCTTTTGAACTTAAGAATATTTGAAAAACCAGAGGACAATACAGTGAAAGATAGAATCACGCTTGTGTTTTTCCCTCATCCACAGCCATACTTTGCCCCGTGACGCGAAAGACATGATATTAAGTAAACTTATAATTGTTAGGCTTTGTTATCGCAGAGTATAATTGTTCGTTGGGCAGGTATTATGGGGCAAAATATGAATGCATACTTTAGCCACAACTATCATGATACCCGTTGAAATGAACGAAGCGGGAACAGAGGCTTCATGCCACACTTGCAGCTGTATTATCAGTAGTTCAGACTGCGGCCGTGATGCCTTTCACTCCGACTCTTTACCTAACTCACCAAACTCACAACTCCCACTAACAATCTGTTTGTTCTATTGCACTTGTCGTTTCCTTCTAAATTCTCCTTCACACCAGGTAAGCAAAGTTGATATGTACAGAACATCCTAATTAAAAGCCGTAAAGTAAGGAACAGTGGTTCCAACTCACCCTCTTGGTGAGGACCGGTCAGTGCGAATTTTGAGAGAGCAACTGAATCTCCTGAAAGCAAAAGTTTCAATTTCTGTCCAATTGAAACAGCCTTACTATTCTTGTTTTGAATGACTACCTATTCAATGAAAATACTATATATTTCTCTATATTTTTATACTTAAAACAGGGAACTTACAAGTCAGTAAATCTTTCTAAATGGCAAACAAATGACCAAAGTCTGCAATATCATCCCCAACAACAATTTCAAGTATAAGAAATTCGGTTAGAGAGTGATTTCCTGTAGGAGGGCCAATATATTCAATTTCTTCTAAGCTGCGAAAAATGAAACGTTAAGGCAACACATTGGCAGCTGTCTTGCAAGAACAACTTGTTTTGACCTTTCATGACCTGTCAGCCAGTCATCTATGTATACCGAGAAACGCGCTTCTGTATGTATGTACCATACAGCTCGCCGAATCATAGGTCTATTAGGCAGGCATTGCGCAAGAGCGCGGGGAGTCCAAGAACACCAGTGATATCCAGTTATAACCGGACATGCTCGGTTGCGGGCACCTGACTGCCCCGGTCACGCATCTGGCGCGTGTCGTAAGTGTTATTGCAGCTGGCATGGTGCAACCTCCAGCAATGCGGCCGGCCTGCACGCACTAATGGTGGCAAACGTCTATGGTCTTATACGGTTCAACGGAAGATTTCCACCACGTGCTGGAGCCAGTGGCAGTAGTGTCCGACAGTGAAACTTTGAGCTCCAGTTGAACAGAATCCAATTACTTGGAAGTGAAACTACCTGAGGTCTTTGTAGATAGCTGTCGGTGTTCCTGAGATGCGAAAACACCTCGAGGAAACGGATCTAACACTCTATCCTGTTTACTTAAAACAAGGACTCTTAAAAAGTGGCAATCACACCCGAACCAACTGAACTAATGAAGAAAAAAATTTCATACTTAAGTGGCCCGACTGTTAGATTCTACTGCCAATGATTGGAAATTCAATTGCATGAAATTCGAATTTTGCGTAGCTCGGGAGGCAGGCTGGCGTCAGTGCGGCGGCGCCCACTGCGCAGGTCCGGCGGCCAAGGTCGCCGGGGACGCGCGGACCCAGCATCGGGGCACGGCGTGTGGCGTAGCCCTCAGTTCCAGTCTTATTCGGAAATGCATTAATTTTGAAACAAATTTTGAACGGTGGATAGTGTGGAAAGGAAAGTCTTTTGAACTAAGGGAGCCAAGTAGGTGAAAAATTGTCATAAATCATTATCATTGGAATAAAGAGACTTTGAGACAAGCCGATCCTTTTATCCTGTGGGACCCCATGACCGTATGGCTTCATCGCCTGCATCTAGATTGTGATAACATAGATAAGTATGGATTCAATCCTCCAGGCGCAGACCACCATCGATGTCCCATCTGACCAAGTGGAAATGGTCCTTTGGCACCCACGCAAAACCTTCCACTGGACAAAGCGCGCCTATTGGGAATGGCTACAGTATGAGAACAAAACCATGCTTGCTTTTATTTCGTATATATAGAAATCAGTAGCGTAGCCAGGATTCGGCCGAGGGAAGGAGGGGGGGTAGGGTTATCCGATGACCGTCGGGGGTCATATACAGCTCATATTACAATGGTGTTGTATATGAATAATTGTTGTTGCTTCAATCATAATTGGCAGCCAATAATACATGGAAGAAAATTTCCCCGTTTAGTTTCCGACGCAGTATGTCTGTCTTTTTCATACAAATGTGCATATAGCTTACGATCAATGGCATGCACTTGTTTCTTCCATGAGAGTCACAGAATTTAATGATAGGTGTTTGCTACAAGGCATCGAGCTTTTAGAAACTTGTACTCGCTCGTAATTTATCTTATGTTGCGAAACTGGTAAGACATTTGGCTGTACGTAGGTAGAATCGCAGATCATCTAAAATTACGATAATTATTACAGAGTGAGGGCCTCATTGATGTCAGCACCGATGTATTAATCAACACATATCATTAGCAGTAAATAAGGTTTATTTGTCTATCTATGATACATTGAGCTAGCATATTTAGGCCCTCCACATACTTTATCACTGTTTTCGTCCTGGTGTCAATATTCAGGACCAAAGGTCAAGTTGCAAGGAATTCAAACACCAGCCATCAGCACGTTCAAACACTCAGGGCAAATGATAAATACACGAAAGAGACAGCAGTACACTATCAAATGCAGAAAACGCGCATAAAAATTCTAACCATCAAAGAAGGCCAAAGCTGTAAAGGCCAAGATTCTCAAGTGCGATCGCGATTCGATGACACTAAGGGTGGTATGGGCGTATTCGCCGTATCCGTCCACCGTCGGAGTCGATACGGGGGCGCGCTGCTTGTCCTGGCCTCCACAACGGCTGTACGTCGCCGTTATCAGAGGACGATGCGGTCACGGTTCCCGGAGCCAGTCACCGACACCGCGTTTTACCGGAGATGACGTCACTGGAGATAGCCCCAATCCCGGCGGCGGCTGGCTTGATTGTTTTGACTCGTCCACACCTACCGGTGTCTCAGGTTACACAAAGCACTACTACCTAAGCATTTAAAGAGCCGATGAATTTAACCGAACCAACTTAAATATAATAATGGTGATGATCATATGATGCGATGGCATGATGATACTCGTGTGAGGATTGGTTTTGATATTCATTGAACCACTTTACGTCATTTTCTACCCTGCACTCAACGTACCAACCGCTTCAAAGAGCTGTCATGAGTACAGAATCAATAAGCATTCATTGAAACAAAGTTTTACGCATGCCAGGTACGACGGACAGCAAAAACGCTTGCAGGTCGGACAAAGGTGCAACCAAAAGACGAGGAGACCATGGAGGGTAGCCAGTCCCCAGAAGCGTGAGCTCACTGCTTAATGGTTGTGTTGGAGGCCCAGGGAAGTGGCCAGAAAAATCAAAATAGTTTCCATCGATTAAAAATAAGCTTGTAAGGTGCAATACTCTATTATAAATTTCATAGCCAACATATCTTTGAAATTATGCAACAATGAAATAGCATAGAGTATTTATGCGGCCTATCGAGAGACCATGGCTGTCAACGTTGCCGTCGCCAAATCTCTCCTTTAGAAGAGTTTCTAGGGAGTCAAATCGCTCTTTGCTCAGGGAATCTGTCGGGCCTTGGGCCCAGGATCCGCCGCGTGTAAAGGACACACGTTAATAGATTCACCATCACACCCCTAGAGTGTAATATAAATAATGACATAATCAACAGATAAGCTTCGATATCATGAAAATATGTAATGATACCTTGCAGCAAAATACGGTAAAAACAGCCCCATATAATCTGTCAGGTACGTGTATATTAACATCACACGCTCAATTAAAGGGAATAGACCACTTTTCCGAAGATCTGATCTAATCTAGTCAAAGGAACAATTTGTAGACAAAATAGGCCTGCAAATGAGGAAGTCACATTTTGATTCGACCTCAAATCGCTCGAAAGAAAGATATCGCCTCTTGTCTTACTACGCTGGGTTGACCCAAGCATCCTGAGTAATCACGAATCGGGCAACTTGTGGCGGCTTGCGACATGTCTGGTTGCGTGGCCATGCCATTTGTTAATATTTATCATGTGGCATGCTCTGCCAGATGGAAAGGGATTTTTTCATGGTTTAAAATAAGGATGTAAGCACCTCCACGTTTAACTTTAAAGCTTGCGGAAATTATATTCAGGGAGCTTTGGGTGAAATACAATTTGCCAATAGCGAGTTCTCGACGCGCCTACAAAACTGCTATCTCTGTTCAAGACTCATTATAAAAGTGGAACACTCGCTTTAAGCTATCGACCAGCGTAATCGACTCCGTTCCAACTGGTTTCAATTGAGCACTTGAAGATGTTTTGTATATTTTTTTAACCAGTTTTTTGCAGTTTATATTCGAGTTAGGGTCATCGGACATACGTTTTCCAGGAAATTGACGGATCAGGCCAACTGCACGGGTCAAGGCCAAGTTGCGTCATTGCACCGGCCCACTCTTGGATGCTTGAGCTCCCTCGCTTGGCTCATTGCTGGCATCCGTTTGGGCAGAGGCGGATCCAGTTAGATAAGGGGGCATTTATCCCTCCTCGGTTGACGCTTGGCGTTCCCATCTCTAAAATGTCGCTTCCCCCACCTCCCAGAGGATGCAAGTATCGCCACTCCCGCGGAAGGATTTGGCACCCACGTGATAGGGTTTGCAGCCCAAAAGTGACCTCTTGGTCCGGATAACGCTCCCCAATTATGTACCCCCCCCACTGAAAACTCTGGATCCACCTATGTGTCGGGGCGCTAAATTACCCGTGAAAGCTGAGCAACAACATGTCGGTGACGTGTGTGTTTGACACTGATTACAGGAAGCCCAGCTCGCGTTTTGCACAACGTGATGCGGTCTAAAATGCAGAAAACAAAACTGCTAATGCATTTTGATGCCCCCATGAGCTTGTGCCTCCTCTAAACTAAACCTATACTAAACCTATAGGTACTTAAGATACCTTAACTAAAGGTATATTGGTGCCTCCTGGCTTTGCACTAAAAGTGAATAAAAAACATAGAGGATTCTAAAAAGAACCGCACGTTTTTGATTTTGTTTACCCATGCCCAGAAAAGCCGCACCTTTCAGGATAGATAACTTTCACAAAAGGTAGGGGTAGAGTGCCCATTAGGGTGGGTTGATTTTGCATTTTTATTTTTGATCCCCGCCCCCCCGGGCAATTTCTGATGTCTTGGTACCCAGTGATCACTAATCAGGCCAAACAAAGTTTATTTGATCGTTTTTCGTGCTGGCGAAAACGAATAGTTTGCAGAGGAAAAACATGATTTTTTAGCCAAATTGCTTCCTGCTGCTAGGAATGACAAATTAAAAATTAGACGAAAATACATGCTAATTGACACGTCTATTGTCTACAAAATGACACCATTTCAAACGATCTGTGCCTCTCCATAATCTCGAAGCAAGAACAAATGTTGCACAAGTTGCCGCTTATTGCGTCACGCTGGCCACAATAATATTGCCGCTGGGCGTCGTTTCACGGCCTTCTGAGCGGCGCTGAGTCTCCAGGGCCGATCGAGTATATTGGTCCTGCGTCCTGTCTGCATCAAACTTGAAAAACGTCTGACTGCATTGCTTGTCTCACGGTAAAAAACGCTGATATTAATTATTAAAATTCCAGTACAAGTCCCACACGCACTGCTGTTCACTTTAGCGTGATTGATAAGAAAAGTCCCTCATAGATATGTGTCAAGCATTGACTTTGTCATGCCGGTTCAGAGAGGCCCGCTTTCCTCGCTGAATATTCGAGCTTACCTGTCTGAGATACGCACCGTGTTCATAATTCTTGAGATGTAGGGTGAATTTGAAAGTATGATTTAAGTCGATTTGTGCTGCTTTCCAGACATGAGCACCCGCAAACGGAAAGCGAAGTATCATTAAGTGTTTTAAGTGGCGTCATGCGACCTATCTCACAAGCTTCCTCAGAATCTGGATGTGATCGGAAGCGTTTTGCTAATCAGAGCTCAACAAAATTGAGTTCCGAATTCGAGTAAAAAACATAAGTCAAGTTGCGGATGAAACCATCTCGCTGTGGGACTGGGCTTCTATCCCGACCATGAGAAAAGACAAGGTCCTAGTTTAGATAAACAGCCTGTGGAAGGAGATGGACTGTACTAAAAAAGGTGGGCCACACAAGCTGGAAGGCCTTTGAGGGCCGGTTTCGTGCCAGGCTGAATAGCCTATGCGATATGTCCCTGGCTGCCAGAGTGCCGGAGCACCCGGAAGGCTTTGCATTCTTGAGAGACCAGCGCTCGGTGACGATTGGCCCAGTAGACGTTGTCACCAAGGAGCGCTTGCGTCGGCAGATTTAAAGGCAAGCGAGGAGGACGACAGAAAGGGAGCCTATAGTCAACGTCGCCAGTGCCAAGCCATGCGACCAGTCAACCCCTGTACCAGCAGTCTTCGAGCCTCGACCAGCAGTCTTCGTCACTGACGGCGGAGCTGCCCAATCAGTTAATCGAGCCATAAGATCGGTCACCTGGATGAATTGATGACAAGCGATGGTGGAAATCCCGGCCATGCCGGTGCCGCCGCTGTTGACACCACCGCTACTGGCCTCAGATCTGGCCCCTCCTCAGCAGCCAGCTCCGATGCTGTTATCTCCGCCGTCAGTGACGACCCAGATTATAATCCTGCAACTCCTCGCGGGACCAAGACACCAGACCTCAGCTTCTTGGTAGATGCCGTAGATGCAGCCAGCATTAGCACCACAAAAGCCGCCGCAATGCTTGCTATCCAGCAGGATTCTGTCTTAACACAGCCTACACTATTTGGAGTTTTCTCTTTCTTGGCCTGTCCAAGACCGTGCCGAGTGTGGACCGTGTTACGACAGAACCGTACTGGATAAAAGGCATTGAGGCGACTTTTCTGGTGCCAATGCTGGCTGCATCTACGGGTTCCACCAAGAAGCTGAGATCCGATGTCTTGGTCCCGCGAGGAGTTGCGGGATAATAATCTGGGTCGTCACTGACGGCGTAGATAACAGCATCGGAGCTGGCTGCAGCGGGCGTCGGTGAGGCTGAGGCCAGCGACGGTGGTCTCAACAGCGGCAGAACCGGCATGTCCGGAATTTCCATCATCGCTTGCCAGCAATTCATCCAGGTGACCGATCTTATGGCTCGATTAGCTGATTGGGCAACGGGTCGAGGCCCGAAGACTGCTGGTACCGGGGTTGACTGGTCGCATGACTTTGCACTGGCGGCGTTAAGTGTAGGTTACCTTGCTGTCGTCCTCCTCGCTTGCCTTTTAATCTGCCGACGCAAGCACTCTATGGTGACACCGTCTACTGGGCCAATCGTCATCGGACGGTCCAAGCAATGGTCTCTCAAGAATGCAATGCCTTCCGGGTGCTCCGGCTATCTGGCAGCCGAGAAGATATCGCATAGACTATCCAGCCTGGTGTGAAACCGGCCTTTAGCGACCCTCTGCCAGATGTGTGGCCCACCTTTTCTAGTGTAGCCCATCTCCTTCCACAGACTGTTTATCTGAACTAGGACCTTGTCTTTTCTCATGGTCGGGATAGAAGCCCGGTCCCACGCAGAGGTGGTTTCGTCCACAACTTGATTTATGATGTATTTTTACTGGAATTCGGGACTCCATTTTGTTGCGCTCTGATTAGCAAAACCCTTCCAATCCCATTAAGATTCAGAGGAGCTTGTTGTGGTGCAGGTCTTAAGACACCACTTGAAACATTTTATGATACTTCGCTTTCCGTTTGCGGGCGCTTATATTTCGAAAAGAAAACAAATTGACTTCTTCAAACTAATCATGTTTTCACAAATCAGGCTTTCAACCTCACCATACATGTCAAGAATTGTAAACACGGTATGTATCTCAGACGGGTAAGCTCGAATATTCAGGGAGGAAAGCAGGCCTCTCTGAACCGGCATGACAAAATCATTATTTGTTGCCTGGGCGCATGCCTATGAGGGACCGGTCTTATCAATCACGCTAAGGTGAACAGCAATGCGTGTGGGACTTGTACTCCAATTTTTAATCATAAAATTCAGTGTTTTTACCGCCAGACAAGCGATGCAGTCACACGTTTTTCAAGTTTGATGCAGACAGGACGCAGGACCAATATACTCGATCGGCCCTGGAGACTCGGCGCCGCTCAGAAGGCCGTGAAACCATGCCCAGCGGCAGTACCATTGTGGCCAGCGTGACGCAATACACGGCAACTTGTGCAACATTTGTTCTTGCTTCGAGATTATGGAGAGGCACAGATCGTTTGAAATGGTGTCATTTTGTAGGCAATAGACGTGTCAATCAGCATGTATTTTTGTCAAATTTTTAATTTGTCATTCCTAGCAGCAGGAAGCAATTTGGCTCAAAAATCATGTTTTTCCTCTGCAAACTTTTCATTTTCGCCAGCACGAAAAATGACCAAATAAACTTTGTTTGGTCTGATTCGTAATCACTGGGTGCCAAGACATCAGAAATTGCCCGGGTAGCGTGGATCAAAAATAAAAATGCAAAATCAACCCACCCTAGTGCCCATACTGCGCCACCTTAAGCAAGATTGCTCATTACTTGGACACTATTAATCACTGAGGGTTGATATTGATACAATGTCTTCCTGAAATATTTTACTAGCTTTTTTGGGCCCCACAATGTCCTAAATTTATCATTCACGCCCGCAATTTTCGATTTAGCGTGATGCTGCAAAGGGCGCATTTTCAAAACTTGTTCGACAAATGCGCCCAGTGCATGGCGCAATTAGATTCAAATGCGCCCACCTAATTTGCATGCATTTTCAATGGATTGAAAAAATAAGGTTTGCGAGTTAGAAAATTACCTACATATCGCCTGTTTAGGCCCGTAAAATAGTCATTTCCATACAATTTGTTTGATGCATTAACCTTGTTCATGTTTTATCATTCTCACCGGCACAGGCGGATCCAGGGGGGGCAAATCGGGAAATTGCCCCCGCCCCAAAACCCCTCCGTTGCCACCCCTTTGCCTCCCGAATTTCTTCAAAAACCATATGTTTTCACGATTTTGGGTTCCGTTGCCCCCCCACACTTTCGGGCTGGATCCGACCCTGCTCACTGGTGCTAAAAAAATTTAGTCAGTAAAAATCAGTCTTCCACAATCTCCCTGCGACTTAACCTTTCTTACATACTTCATCAAATAATGTTACGTAAGCAATGTTACAGCGAATGTTTTGTTACACAGTTGTCCCGAACAGAAAAATGCAGGTGAGCCCTGCTCTCAATCCCTCCGCGATCTGAATGTCACCAATCTCTGCCACCAATATGACCGTGAACTGAATGACACCATCGGTGTCACAAATAATGTGACAATTTTTGGCTCCGTTGCACCCCTAAGCCTTCGGGCTAGATCCAACGCTGTGTGTTAGGAATAGTGAGATACCCATATGGGTATTTATTTGTTGATATTTAACGTCACATCAACTGCGGCAACGTAGAGAAGACGCAGGGGAATGAAATGGGCTGTGGCTAAGGCAGAGCACCAAGTCCTGCCTCTGGGCGAGCTCAATCTCAATCTCAACCTCTGGGCGACCCCTTGCTAACCGACTGCGCCACCCAGGCTTCTCATTTGGGTTAGATAAAGCAAGAAGGTAGGCCATATGCACTGGTAACCTTACCCGTACGCAGTTGCAGCACCTCTTACTGAGCGTCCTTCTTGAACAGCCTTGATGGCTGCTCTGAGCTTTTCTTCAGTCCAGGTCATGATTTTACTCAGGCTGCCTGAAAATGGAACTGCTGGAGAGGATGAGGCGATAAGGGATGTGGACTTTCATGCATCAAATTAATTACGAAGCCTGGGATGTTGAAAAAATAAGGGCAACAGGGGAGAAAGGGGAGGAAGAAGGGGAGAAAGTTAGCTTTTCATGCCACATCGTCATATTTGGGGGTTTAGTGCGCACCGACAACGGAAGTCATTTGGCGCCCATTTTCATGCCACAGGAGAGAGTCCACATGGAATACGTAATTACGAGGAGAAATCTTATTTTTCAGCTGGTGACGAGAATTTTTCACGGAGATTCATCAATTGCAGCAACATTACTTCTTCAGATATGCATGTGATGTTCAAATGCGCCCACCTTAGGCTAATTGCGCCCACGGGCGCATTTACCTATGGCGCATTTGAAAATATGCGGCTTTACACCCGAAATGGTCTCAAGCACGCCACTTAAGATAAATCCGTCGTGTCAAACCTTCAAATAAGAGTTAAATAAACATAGAGGCTGGAAATGCCATCCCCACATTCCTAGACCAGACTTTATTCTTATTTTTAGCCTTTAAGAAATGCTGTTTTGGATAAGAAATCAGTATTTTGAGAGAGATACGATATCGTGCGGAGCACATCCTTACCATGTGTGTGATGACACCGGAAAGAACGTTTTTGTAGAGGTGGGCACACTTCTTAATCAACAGCTGGTACTTAAACCAAATAGCCTGCTCAGTACAGGGGAGGGCGCATTTATCTCAGGGGCGCAATTGCCTAATCCTCCCCTTCCCACATACGTTCACGAGAAAGCATGTACTGTAGTTATGTAATATTTTGGTTTTAGGACAAAAAATAATGGATGAAATATACTCATTGCTGTTTAGAGCAACACTTAAATAAAAGTAGAATCAATTTTGTTTCAATTCATTTTTCATCGATATTCACAATATACATCAATCAATGCGTCCTTTCTTTACCAAAAGGAAATTGCCACCGTAATACTTTGCGCTATATTTGAATAGTTTTGAATAGCATAGTTTGCGCTATAGCATTACAATATTGCTTTGACATAATATCGGTGATATGTAGTGAAATCTCCTTCATGAGTGCTCGAAAAAATACTTCGCATGCATACATAAAGCAAACCCACTTTTTTGCTTTGCAGTACTTTTCTACGTTAATTAAGTACTGGATTAATTCATAATCAACAAGTTAAGAGCTATTCTCTAGAACGAAAAGACCAAGATCACAGATCTGGGCCAGAAAAATGTCTATGGGCCCCAGTCATCCCTTCAGCGGCCATAGGACCGTGAGCAATTATGACGTCACAGCTGAGCAACAGCTGTTTGCTAGTAAGGGCTTGTATTAAAGGGAATGTGGCACCTTCACAACGTGATTTTAACTGAGATAGCCAAGTTGTAAAGCAGGTCGGAAAACCCGGTACTCCGTATTTCATTTGTATTGTAACTCGATATTTCCGTAGAAAAAAGCTAAAACCTACCTGACACCAGCCCCCCTCAGCCCCCGTCGCCGGCGGCCATTGTTGTGAGCTACTGGTGTGACGACATATGCTGACGTCACGATGAGCATCAGCCAATGGAAGCCCTTGAAGCCTTTCAAGTATGGTAGTGGTTGCCAGATCGTGACATCATCCACAGTCTGATATTTATTTCTTTTTCTAGAGGAGTATTTTTAAAAACCAAATATTGAGCTTATTGTACATTTTTCAGAGAAATCATGAGTGGTGTCATTATTTTTTTACTAAAAGTACGCCTAATTACACTAAATTCTAGGATTTGACCAAGGTGACACATTCCTTTTAAGCAATTAAATGATCTCGTAGCATTCATTGGAAATGCATTGGAGCAATTGACCCAAATTCGGTTACAGTTGACTGGTGACTGGGGCCAATTGTAACACATGCAGAAATGTTTAGAAACACCAATTATGGTATTAAGAGTTGGATATTTCCGGCAAGACTTTTATTTCTACAAAGCTAAAACATGAAGCATATCGTGATAGTGTGCATTTCGCTGCGTGTCTAAAACTATGTTAGATATATTTCCGAGACTGTAGGCATTATAAATGCCTGCAGCTGTTTGCTTAGTTTGTTTGAGTCAGTCAGATGATTGGTGGGATGGAGAGAACATAAATATTCTTATACGAGGTTTTATTTTTATATTTTGATTGAAAGGAATGTGAAGATTGTGCATTGTGCCGTAGCAGCTTGCCCTTTGGGGAATAGGCGTGATTCTGGCATATCATTTTTTCAATCCCCGAAATTCAAACGTGAGAAAGGAGTGTATTTGCCGCTGTTTAAGACAGGATTCAAAGAAACTTCAACATGCTACTATACGCGAGAAACATTTCGAAAGATGTGACTACAACCAAACATGCCTACTAAAGTATTCGATGGGCATCAAATGTACGATATTTCTGAAGAACGATGCTGTTTCCTCACTGAACCTTCCACTAAGGTGAGAGCACTTGCCGGCTTGATAAAAGGTTGCAGTTACCTGCTATTTACGCTGCAATAATATTCCACTTAAATACTTTACATCACTGTGTTCCAAAAAAACACTGAAGATTATATATTCGGGCACAGCCCATCATCAGAATCGTGGAGTAAATATCAATAATTCTCGGTCCTAGTATAGCCAGACCTCGAATTGAGCTTCACACAGAAATGCCTTTTAGAATGAATCGTTAAAAATACGATTGGATGTCGTGACAACAACGATATTGGTACCTCTAACCTAAAAGCAATGCCGACAATACGACAAACCCAGACCAGCATTTGTGGCAGACTTTTCTATTATTTCAGCCAAACACTAGCTTAAGGATTAAGCTACTAACCGATTAACTACTAAGCTACTAACAGATTAAGCTACTAACCGATAACCGATTAAGGTACTTCAGCGAGTTTTTCATTGTTAATCATAAGCTAGTGTTTGGCTGAAATAATAGAAAAGTCTGTCACAAATACTGGCCTAGGTTTGTCGTATTGTCGGCATTGCTTTTAGGTTAGAGGTACCAATATCGTTGTTGTCACGACATCCAATCGTATTTTTAACGATTCATTCTAAAAGGCATTTTTTGTGTGACGCTCAATTCGAGGTCTGGCTATACTAGGCAGAGCTGCAAAAAAATCTCAAATCTGTCGGGCACTTTCGAAAAAACCTCCAAATCTGTCGGGTGGTTAGGATAGGACTATTAAAATTGTCTAAAACCCATTCAATTGGTAAAATGTTCCTACTCTTTTTCCACATTCTTAATAGAAAATACTAAAATTAGCATAAAAAACTTCAAATTTGGCACCAATGGATATCATTATCCTTATTTTTGTGCTCTGATCCTTATATGTGTGATATCCTTATATTTCGTGCTCTGAAGCCGCCTATGGAAAATCTAAGTGGAATGACACAAGTCTATTAATTTTCAAAACTCTAGAACTGAGACTGTTTTTCGGGTTTTCAATTATCAGACACGCTCAGGAAATTAAGGTTATCGGCAGAAACCTATAACAAATTGAATACCGAACCACCAATTCTCATTTTCTGGAGTCACCATTGGTAAAGGAAATTTATTATTGGATGTAATTTGAGATTTGTGGACGTACAGCATACAAATAGTGTGTGTCAAAGTCAGCTCGACTGGGTCTTGAATAAGACTCAGTCTTGAATTTAGATGATTTAGGTCACAGGTGGAAATATACAATAACATGAAAAGCAGCCCCCCTTTTTTCAGTCCTCTGCAGCCGCCATTGACAAAAAATGCTGCAGAATGAGAATAAGTGATATTTTGTTATTATGTTACATAGTCCAGCCCAGAATACTTAAAAATATAGTTTGCAATGGAAGAAAGCTGACCTGGTTCCCATACCATGCGGTTACTTATGCCAGCTTCTGCAGATTTTCATGATTTCAGTTTTTTGGAGGTGGGAGGGGGTAATTTGGAAGGAACCCCCAAAATTTATATATGGATTTTGCTCTGATGGCCAGACAAACAAGATTGGAGGGTACTTTTTGATATTCGAAAGTGTTTTTTAAGGATCATGGCTACTTGTAGTTGAATACAAACATGTAATATTAGCTTTCCATGACTTTAAATGCATGTTTACATGAAAAATCCTAAATTTTGAAGCTGTTGGCTATCTCAAAGTTTTTCATGCATTGCCGTGCTCATTTCCATGAGGGTACGTGGTTTAGGATCTGAAGTTCATGAGGCTAATAAATAACCTTAAGTCAGTTAGATAGTAAATGTCAAATAAATATCATGTTTCCAAGGAAGTTAAGAGTAAAAGGAATGAGTAAAGGTTGCACTAGGCTGTGTTTTTGTTATAT
Source organism: Lepas anatifera (assembly GCA_034440635.1). Classification (NCBI taxonomy): domain Eukaryota; kingdom Metazoa; phylum Arthropoda; class Thecostraca; family Lepadidae; genus Lepas; species Lepas anatifera. The sequence continues at coordinate 1,539,982 of JAOTON010002176.1, forward strand.
CTTTGTCCCCTTGACATAGATCATAGGCATATTTAGGTAAGTGAATAAAATGAAATAGGAGAAATAGTTTGGTACTTAAAACTCAAATTAATGTGGAAAGGTGAAGAGTTTTGTTTCTTTGGCATCTACAAATCCACTGATGAAGGTATGCAACTTTTGTGGTTAATTCTGGACAAACAGGCATTGGATTTGAAAGAAGACGGAAGGGAAAATCAAATGTTTTTGTCTAATTTGACCAGTCTGCTGGTAAAATTCATTTTTCCCTTATTAATATCATTTAAAATTATTGATCAACAGTGAGCATAACAAACTGTATGGAAATAAATGTAAGCTGCCGAAATTACAACGAACACTACATCACTTACTTGTTTGTTTTCTCCCCACACTGTTCTGATCTGCCCGCTGTTTGATCCATGCTTCAAAACGACCTCCTTGGCCAAAACCACTGTTCCTGAACTTGCAGGGCAGCCCAGAATGCTTGATTCGCTGATGCTCCTTAAAAAAACGTTTCTCGCCAAAATACCCACATCCCTCAAATCCACATTTAAGCTTGACACGGGACGGTGGAAGGGGCTTCAGCTTAATCGAAGCCATTTATCAGCCCTTCAACTATGGACGATGAAATCCAGGCTCAACCAGTTTACTCAAGATGTATACCAAAGTAATGCAAGAGAAAAATAATCAAAAACACAACCTTGCAACGTATTGCCTCCACCACACCACGGGATTCTAGGGCCTTGGCCTCCGCCATATCCACAAGGCAACACACCAAACCGCAGGGCTGCTTTCAAACCAGATACCTTTTACACCGGCTTTGCCGCAAGGGCACTGTTCAAACAGCGCCCTTGCGGCAGCGTTGAAGCGTACTTCCAAACGAAGGAAACGAAGGAAAAAAACTGTTTTGCCTGCCGCCTTTACCTTTACGGCGGCCTGTCGGGCCAAGCTGTCGCGTGCTATGGAATACAAATCGGGCCCGACAGGCCGGTGAAGGAATTTTTCCAGCAGAGGATTTTCTGGGTGACGTTTAAAAGGCCCTCTGTGCATAAGGCCCTCTATTCAAAGGTTCCTCGATTCATAAGTCCCTCGAAAAGACCCTCTGTGCATAAGGCCCTCTATTCAAAGGTCCCTCGATTCATAAGTCCCTCGATTTTCCATCGGTTCTTGCCGCACACTGGCTTGATATGGGAGAGGTGCAAATTCATGAAAACTTGTTGAGTGAAAGAGGTGACAATTCTAATATTGAGTTTTTTTAGAACAAAAAATATTTTCTGCTTCCTTTCAAGATTTTTTCTTCTCACAGATTGTAAGATCTGTCGCAAGACCATACCGTGCCCCTAAAATCTGTCGGGCACTTTATGACCCGAGAGCCCGACTTTTTGCAGCTCTGATACTAGGACTGAGAATTATTGATATTTACTCCACGATTCTGATGAAGGGCTGTGCCCGAATATATAATCTTCAGTGTTTTTTACATTTCCGGATTCGAGGGAAGAGGCCAGGGAACATCTCAGCAACTCATCATCATGCTCCTCGCCGCAGCAATTCAAAACTTATCAACTTCTAGCAGCTGCTTTGTTTGTTATATTTGGTCACTTCGTTTCGTTGGCATAGATACAAAAGTTCCAAGCTGGTACCCCGCTTATGAAGAGTCAATTTCAAAAATAAAGATAAGAATGTCTGATGTCAACGCCCGCATGTGCAGACGTCAACAGTGCATTGACAGTGTAAGAGCAAGTTTTTCCCATGATCTTGAATTTAAATTTCGCCAGGGAAGTTAAAGCATCCGCCTTTGTCAGAAACACTCGACATGGAAGAAGGGAACGCAAGCAGGAAGTGCGTACGTTGCTCGAGGCTAAAGACCCCGTAGAAGCAAACTGTTCAGTGGCAGAAAGGAAAATATGTACTGAAATGATGTATGTATCACTTTCATATGTTTCATTTCTGCACTTGGTACTAACAGGATATCAAACCTGCTCTGCTGTAAGGCAAGGAAGAGCATATACAAAAGGGGCTTTGAATTTTAGCTAAGTACCAGTCAACGTCTGTAGAATTTAAGCACATACATTTGTTAATTCAATAAGACAATCACCAACGGCTCCTGAGTGCTTGGGTGCAGTAGCTCACCCAAGGGGGGGGGTACAGTGATCTTACCCACCAATCGCTTCGGCTTTTAAAGGGAATGTGGCACATTTATAACGTGATTTTAACTGGATAGCCAAGTTATATAAAGCATGCCGGAAAACCCGGTACTCAATATATCATTTGTCTTAAAACTAAAAATTTCCGTGGAGAAAAGCTAAAAACCTACCGAAATCTACCCAAATGCACCCCAGCCAGGCGGCCACAGTTGTCAGCTGTTGATGTGACGACAGCTCTGGCGTCACGGTGAGTAATCAGCCAATTGAAGCCCTTGAAGCCTATTTAATATGATAGTTGTTGCCTGATCATGACATCATCGACAGGAGGAGGTTTATTTTTCACCCTAGAGAAGTATTTCAAAAATAAAGATATTGAGCTCATTGTAAATTTTTATAGAAATGACGGACGTTTTCATTTTCGACTAAGAATACTCCTAATTACACCGAATTCCTTGATTCTATCAAGGTGTCACATTCCCTTTGATTGTCGCCATCCGCCCATGTCAGCTGGGCTGATATTTTAAAAAGACAGTCGCTTGGAGTTATCATTTTCTGAGGTGGAAAAAGTGTTGACCAAGATTGGGTGGGTACAAAACAGCATGGGATACACACATAGGGGCGTCAGCACGGTATTAGTAAATAGTACCTATGCGCTTCACTCGCACTAGGCTTCTAAATATTTGCCTAAGCGCACGCAGATAACATGGAGAAAACCAAAACCACGTGTCGAGTCCCCACGACACCACTCACTTCCGACGCCCATGGCCGCGCAACATTTTTCCCTGCTAAAATTGCAGCCACAAAAATCTGCCGCGAATCGTCAGCCAGCAACGTGCGTGCCCGGCGGTGCAGCACCACTGCAGGCGAGACACTGCGGCGCAGCAGAGAGACAGGCACTGCGTGCTACGTGACGCAGAAGTAAAAATAGAAAAATAAGTACTTTGTGTAAAAGCAAGATATCAAGGACATTGCATTTCTCTTACTTGAATTTCATGAAGCTAGTAACCATACCCGAAATTGGCGCACACAATTCTTACTTCAGGTAAGATCACCAATTATTCATTTATCCTATCCACCTCTCACTTCGTAGCTGATGCCTCTTATGGAATATTAGATGCTTCTTATATGTAAAGAGCCATATTTTTTCCATTTCATGAAATCAGGTCAGGTCATTTTTGTGCTTTGACCCAGTATAGTCATGTCATACATCATTCGATTTTCCGTGACGAGAGAAAGCGAATGCTGCCTAAAAATGATCCTGCTCAACTCTGTCAGACGCTAGAGCCCAAAAACTGTACTCTAAAATGCAACTTCTTTGACCTGTCATGACCTCAATATTGGCCTGAGCCAAAAAGTGGCTGATGTAGTTTCTTCATGAATTTTGATGGGCTTTCCACCAGCGTTCACGTTTTTAGCTACGCCGCATAGGAGCCGAGTTTGAGGGGGTGTTTGAAACCCCCACCCACCATGACGAAGATGGCTCGCGGGTCCACCGGGGTGGGTGTTAATGAAAATGCCTCAGCACACAATCCAACTTTTTCCCATTATGATCGTTGCAATGCAGCCAAATTACATAACTTCACTCATTGAACTGGCTTACTATCGCATTCAACTCGGTCAGGATCGTGGTGACCGGTCAAGCTCAGTTTGTACCTCGGTACATATATACCCCACACGGTGGGGGGGGGGTTAAGACCAAGAGTTGTCGGTCTCATGGACGAGCCAGTCCTTGGACTAGGTGATGATAAAATCGTTGCCGACATTTTGCTAAGCAGAACAAGTCCAATAGGTTGTAAAATTATCTTATGTCTGAAGATTTTGTGAAATATACATTTTATTCGCCTGCAAAGGCTTAAGTCAATAAAAAGGCCCGGCATGGGAGCAATTATGACGTCACATGCTTACGTCATGATCCGGCCGAATCGCCGGATGACCGTACCTTATACCAGGGGCGCAACTTTATGTTTTCGATTGGGGGGGCACCCGGCTCGAAAGGGGGCCCGTACATGATGGGGGCCCGTATTTTTTTAATGAAAATGTGACCGAAAAAAACGTATTTTCGACCGTTTGTTGTCGAAAACTGACTGCAAAGGTTAAATAACAATTTTTAGCGCGCTATTCGTCACTGTTCCTGATTTGCACTATTTAGCCCAAAAGTAGTCAGAAGACCCAATCTTTTGAATGAGCTGCCAAACTATGTAAGGATATTGGACAAGTAGGTGCCTACTTACCGTCTTCGTCGTCCACGCGGATGCTCTCCTCCGGAGGTACAACGGGATCAGCCCCGGACGACGCAGGAGGGAGGATGGATGCTGGAGGGTCTTTTAGCAAACGGGATCCGGCTGGTGGGCTGGCCGAGGAAGATAATGATCAGGAAAAGAAGGATTGGAATTACAACCTTACTTTACCGTTTTGCTGGAAACTATACACATTGCACTTTTCCGAGTTAGTTTTAAATTGGGGTTTTAATTTTTGCGGTCGATAAATGAACGTAGCTTGCAAAGTATCAAAAATAGTAGTGAAATGAACTACTTTAAGTGGACGCGTACGTTGCTAGATATTAAATGCAAATATGATCGGGGTCATTTTATAACAGTTTGCAAAATTAGCAAGACGATTCTAGATTCATAGGTTACCTGAAAAATGAACAAAGTTTGGGTAGTTTTGCCATAGCAGCCCCTCGGTATTGAATGTTCTTTGTTTTACGCTTTTGTGCACCCGACTTATGTTTATACTGTCCAACCATTTTAACATTCACACCTGGAACGAAATCGCATTATCGCGAATAATTTGATACAAATGGAAGGTAGGGATCGAAGTGCGAAATTCCTTTATCAGTGGGGATACTGATATTTATGTTACATGATCAAGACACCTTTTTCTGATCCATTCACCTTGCCAGTTCATGACATTTTACAACACTGGGTACCGGTCAAGGGGTACTATGAATAGGTGGTACTGCCTATTTTCCTTTACAATCCTCATATAGGATCAGTACAAAAGGAATGGGGGGCCTAAAATTTCTCACGCCCCATCCATTTTTCCCCGAATGTTCTAGGAGGCATGGGACCGACCGCACGTTGCCCGGGAAAACCACAGGGGGCCCGCAAGCATGGCAGGGGGCCGGTTTCGGCAACAGGGAGCACGGATACACTACCTGGGGCACGAAACTGCTCACAAATAAGGAACTCCTGCAAATACGCGACTAACACAACAGCTTCAGTTTCTGCACGATATTCTTAGACCACAAGGGGCTCAGACAGACCACAGAGGGCCTGACCACACCAAAGGGGCCGGGCAGACCACAGGAACCCAGAAACCATAGGACGCCGGTAAGCCCAAAAGGGCCCGAGCAGACCACACACAGCCAGCAATTTGGCTGGACTCTGCCCGATATATGCTGGGCTTTGACTGGGCAGAGCCCGCGTACATGGGCTCAGACCAGGTTCGGCTCCCGCTGCGCCTGGGCAGAACCCATGGTCAAGCAAGACCGGGCTCTACCGCTCGGGCAAGTTGTCATCCACCGACCTAATGTCGGGCTCAGCCCGAGTCTATGTGGCTCAGCTATGAGTCTTAGGGCTCGGGCAGAGCCCGGCCCAGCCCGCTCTGGGCCCGGTCGGAATTGCTGGCTGGGCAGCGGGCCCGGGCAGACCACACGGGGCCTGGACAGATGAAAGGACCCGGGCAGACCACAGGGACCCGAGCAGAACACAGGGGCTGGGCTAGCCACAGAGGGGCCCCAGTCTGGAAAGTATGGCAGCAGACCCGACGAGTCCGCACCAGCCTTGTAGATTTTTCGCACCACCAGCAGCCTAAAATTCACACCAAGCATTGGTGAGAAATTTCACTGACCTGGAAATTTCGATGTTTTTACCAGTTTCTCCCTTCTCAGACCTCTGTGGCTGTTTGATTTGAGCTCCCTCGCACCATACAGCAAAAGTGGGCATTTGTTTGCTCCAAAGTTCGAACTACCTGAAGGGTGTCCGCACCACGAGATCTCGCCAAAAGTGCCATACTTTGCAGACTGGGAGGGGCCCGGGCAAACCACAGAGGGCCCGCGCAGACAAAAGGGGCCCCGAACGGACAAAAGGGGGTCCGCAGAGGCCACACAGAGGCCCGGACAGACCAAAAGGGTTCCGGGAAAACTACAAGAGGCCCGGGCAGACCACAAGGGGCTCGATCAGAACAAAATGGGCACTAGCAGACAAGGGGTCCGTGCAGACCAAATGGGACCCAGCCAATCTGCAAAGTATGGCAGCAGGCCAGACGAGTCGCACCAGCCATCCAAAATTATCGCACCACCAGCCTAAAAGAAATCGCACCAATCTGCCATATACCAGGGAGAAAAACGCACACATTCCTACCCACACGATGCAATACTACCTCTCTTATTAGTTAGTTAAGGACTTTTTATAAGGCCCCTCCCGTGTCTTCCTAACTATTCAGTCATTATTTTTTTTTAGTTTTCAGTGTCAACTTCCTCGCACCAGTCTTGCAAATTCGCACCAGGCTGATAAAATTCGCACCACTCGCTCCTGTCTCCAAGGGCACTCACACCGACGAGATATCGTCGAAAATGCCATACTTTGCACACTGGGGTCCGGGCAGACCACAGGGGCCCGGACAGGCCACAGGGGGCCCGGTCAGACCAATAGGGGCCCGGGATACCACAGGGGCCCGCATGGCAAGCATGGCAGAGGCTGGTTGCAGTTACACGAACCGCATCCATGGCAGGCCCGTCTGCATCCACAGGGTATTAACTACTGGGAGTAGGGACCGGGCTGCAGCCACCAGGGGGGCGGGGCGAATGGGGTGGCCACCAGGGGGGCGAATGGGGCAGTCACCCCTTAAACCCAAGAGCCTCTGAGGACGAAATGCTTCCCCCAAACCCTCACCTCCCCAGGATGCGACGATTGGTCGCCCTTTGGGTGAAAAGTGCGCCCTTCGGGTGGCTAAGTGCCACCCTGTCCCCTGAGGCTTTGCCCCTACCCTTACTCAAATTCTAGATACGTCACTGGCGGCCATAGAGGGCAAAAGATTATCCAAGTCTTGGTATTTAGCCATCAGGGGAGCCGGACAGGGGATTATCACTCATTGAGGATTTAGCCCGACAGGAGCTAATAGCAAACAATCACTTCACTTGCCATTCAACACTGCGCATCGGAGCACGATTTGGATTGACACGAAAAGCCCAAACGTAAAATCCAAATCAGAGCCTAACGAAACTTTTCCAGAGTAGACACAAGCCGATTGAATCATACGCATGCCAATTTTACTGTTCAAGGCAAACTTTGTGCAAATCATTCGCCTCGGCGAATGCGACAAGAGAGCCAGGAGCATGCCTTAGATTCCTTCGCGCTGCGCTGACAATCCCGGGAAATTAAGAGGCTACCATTCGCCGGTGGACGCACATTATTTGACCCGGATTTGACGACAAGATATGATACACTTTTTGACACACAAATTTAAGAGGCTTAAATTTGTCTGTATTTAAAATTCCACTTGAACAAACAAAAATGGAAAACTTCATGCACATTTCTGACAAAAATGCCCAGAAATATATCAATGAAGAAAAGTAGTGCCGGCGGAAAGATGCCAAAATAACAAACCTATGTCAATGTATTAAACCAGTAATTATCGGAAGGGGCCCGGCTGCGCACGGTGGGGGGGGTGAACTACGGGGAGTCGTAAGCAAGGCAAGGAGCCCGGCTAGAGCCAGAGGAGGCCTGGGTAGCCCAGAGGGAGCCTGAAATTATAGCACGGGTTCCCGGATACAGCGAAGTGGGAGGAGTGGAATCAGGGGCGGATTCAGGCCGACGGTGGGGGGAGGGGGGGCAACGGGGCCCCAAATCGTGAAAAACATATGGTTTTTGTTTGAAGAAAATCCGTAAAAATCGGTAAATCGGGGGGATTTGGGGAGGGCATCAAATCCCCCGATTTTACCTTTACCCCCCCTGGATCCGCTAGTGCTGTGGTTCCTTGCAGACCACAGAGACACGGACAAACCATAGGGACCCGGGCAAATTGCAAGGGGCTGGGCAGACTGCAGGGGGCTGGGTAGACCACAGGGGGCCCGATCAGACCACAGAGGGCCCAGGCAGACTAAAAGGAGCCCAGACCGCCCACAAGGGGCGCGGGCAGACCACAGGGACCCGGGTGGACCACACAGGACCCAGGCACACTACAAAAGCCCAGACCACCTACAAAGGCCCCGGGCAGACTAAAAGGGGCCAAGGCAGAATACAAGGAGCCCGGTTGCAGTCACAGAGGAACCAAAAAGGTCCCGAGACTGTCAGAAATAGGGCCCCGGATGCAGTCAAAATGGGCCTGAGAATATCGTTAGGGGCCCGTTTGCGGACACAGCGATTATGGGTGGCCCTAAAGGGGACTGCACCCAAGCGAGCATGCCAGGGAGCCCGACCGCAGCCACAGCAAGCCCACATAGACCACGGGGCCCCGCACTCATGGCAAGGGCCCGTCCGTGGCATTAGAGGACCCGCGCCTGCTGGACCACAGGGAGCCCGGTTGCAGTCACAGGGGGCCCGGGTGGATCACAGGCGCCCGGTTGCGGTGACAGGGGCTCGGGCGGATCACAGAGGGCCCGGTTGCAGTCACAGGGGCCCGGGTGGATAACAGGGGGCCGGGTGAATTCCAGGGGCCCGGTTGCAGTCACAGGTGGCCCGGTTGGACCACAGGGAATCCGTTTGCAGTCACAGGGGGCTCGGGTGGATCTCAGGGGGCCCAGTTGCAGTCAAAGAGGGCCCGTGTGGATCACAGAGGGCCCAGGATGGATCACATGGGGCCCGGGTGGATCACAGGGGGCCCCAGGTGGATTACAGGGGGCCCGATTGCAGTCACTGGGGCCCGGGTGGATCAAAGGGGGCCCGGTTGCAGTCACAGGGGGCCCGGGTAGATCATAGTGGGCCCGGGTGGATGAAAAAGGGCCCGGTTGCAGTCACAGGGGGCCCGGTTGCAGTCACATAGTGCATGGTTGCAGTCACAGGGGCCCTGAGTGGATCACAGATGGCCCGGTTGCAGTCCCAGGGGCCCGGATGTATCACAGAGGGCCCGGTTGCAGTCACAGGGGGGCCGGGTGGATTACAGGGGCCCGGTTGCAGTCACAGGGGGCCGGATGGCTCACAGAGGGCCCGGTTGCAGTCACAGGGGACCCGGGTGGATCACAGATGGCCCGGGTGGATCTTAACTGGCCTGGTTGTAATCACAGGGGGCCCGGTTGCAGTCACAGGTGGCCCGGTTGGACCACAGGGAATCCGTTTGCAGTCACAGGGGGCTCGGGTGGATCTCAGGGGGCCCAGTTGCAGTCAAAGAGGGCCCGTGTGGATCACAGAGGGCCCAGGATGGATCACATGGGGCCCGGGGGATCACAGGGGGCCCGGTTGCAGTCACAGGGGCCTGAGTGAATCATAGGGGGCCCGGTTGCAGTCACAGGTGGCCCGGTTGGACCACAGGGAATCCGTTTGCAATCACAGGGGGCCCGGGTGGATCTCAGGGGGCCCGGTTGCAGTCAAAGAGGGCCCGAGTGGATTACAGGGGGGCCAGGATGGATCACATGGGGCCCCGGGTAGATCACAGGGGGCCCCAGGTGGATTACAGGGGGCCCGATTGCAGTCACAGGGGGCCCGGGTGTATCACAGGGGGCCCGGTTGCAGTTACAGGGGGCCCGGTTGGATCATAGGGGGCCTGGTTGTAATTACAGGGGGCCCGAGTGGACCACATGGGGTCCGGTTGCAGTCACAGGGGGCCTGGGTGGATCATAGGCGGCCCGGTTGCAGTCACAGGGGCCCCGGGTGGATCACAGATAGCCCAGTTGCAGTCAAAGGGGGCCCGGGTGGATGACAGGGGGCCCGATTTCAGTCACAGGGGGCCCGGGTGGATCATAGATGGCCCGGTTGCAGTCACAGGGGGCCCGGATGGAGTCACAGGGGGCCCGGGTGAATCATAGGGGGCCCCATTTGTAATTACAGGGGGCCCGGGTTGATCACAGATGGCCCGATCCCAGTCACAGGGGGCCCGGGTGGATGATAGGGGGCCCGGTTGTAATCACAGGGAGCCCGGGTGGATTACAGGGGGCTCGGTTGCAGTCACAGGTGGGCCGGGTGGATCAGAGAGGGCCCGGTTGCAGTCACAGGGGCCCAGGTTGGATCACAGATGGCCCGGTTGCAGTCACAGGGGGCCCGGTTGGAGTCACAGGGGGCCCGAGTGGATTACAGGGACCCCGGTTTCAGTCACAGGGGGCCCGGGTGGATCATATATGGCACGCTTGCAGTCACAGGGGACCCGGTTGGAGTCACATGGGGCCCGGGTGGATCATATGGGGCCCGGTTATAATTACAGGGGGCCCGGGTGGATCACAGAGGGCCCGGTTGCAGTCACAGGGGACCGGGTGGATCGCAGAGGGCCCGGTTGCAGTCACAGGGGCCCTGGTGGATCACAGTTGGCTCTGTCCCAGTCACAGGGGGCCCGGGTGTATCACAGGGGGCCGGGTGGATGATAGGGGGCCCGGTTGTAATCACAGGGGGTCCGGGTGTATCACAGGGGTCCGGGTGGATGATAGGGAGCCCGGTTGTAATCACAGGGAGCCCGGGTGGATCACAGAGGACCCGGTTGCAGTCACAGGGGGCCGGGTGGATCGCAGAGAGCCTGGTTGCAGTCACAGGGGCCCCGGTGGATCACAGTTGGCCCGGTCCCAGTCCCAGGGGGCCCGGGTGTATAACAGGGGCCCGGGTGGATGATAGGGAGCCCGGTTGTAATCACAGGGAGCCCGGGTGGATTACAGGGAGCCCGGTTGCAGTCACAGGTGGGCCGGGTGGATCACAGATGGCCCGGTTGTAGTCACAGGGAGCCCGGGTGGATGACAGGGGGGCCCGGTTGCAGTCACAGGGGCCCGGGTGGATCACAGGGGGTCCGTTTGCAGTCACAGGGGTGCAGGTGGATCAAAGAGGGGCCCGGTTGCAGTCACAGGGGGCCGGATAGATCACAGGGGGCCCGGCTGCAGTCACAGGGGGGCCCGGGTGGATTACAGGGGGCCCGGTTGCAGTCCACAGGGGGCCCGGGTGGATCACAGAGGGCCCGGTTGGATGACAGGAGGCCCGAGACTGCCGGAATTAGGGACCCGGCTGCAGTCAAAGTAGGCCTGAAAAATATCGTTAGGGGCCCGGTTGCGGACACCGAGGTTAAGGATGGCCCACAGGGCACCCGCAAGCATGCCAGGGAGCCTGGTCTCAGCCAAAGCTAGCCCAAGTAGACCACTGGGGCCCGGAATCGTAGCAGGGGCCCGGCTCTGTCCGCAGGGGCCCGCAACTTGGGATTGGGGGGCTCGTCGGGTCATTGGGGGGCTTCTCCGAGCATTGGGGGGGCTCGAGCCCCCCCCAAATATATGGAAACTTGCGCCCCTGCCTTATACGTTAAGGGCCTTGTATTGCACTTTGGGGACCGGCAAAACGCTTCCAAACTTGGTAAAGTTATCAATGTTGAAGATAGGCAAAGGAATTTTCTTGTGCCGTTGTGACCAAGATACCTTTACTTAAAAGTACGTTCAAGAGGGGATTCCTCTATGCCCGAGTGACGTCACACGGGCGTGGAGGAATTCCTTCACCATTGATCCGTGTCTTAAACTGTCTTAATCTATCCAGTATTTCCTGTAAACGAGTCCATTCTATTTTTCACCATAGACTTATAATGGGGTGACCAAAAAATTGACCCCACCTTTGGTCACCAATATCAAAATTCCGAGATAGCAAATTTGTAGACCCTAATGACCTTATATATTGTGGAAGTTTCAAACTGATTGGTTCGCTAATGTTGCCTGGGCGCTGCTTCAAACTCGTAATTTTAGGTTTTGAGGTCGGGTCACTTGACCCTGAATAGCTCCTTGACCTGACATGACCTTGGCTCACAAATTTGATCAGATGTGTAAAATTGATCAGGAATAAGGTACCGTAAGTTTCGTTGTTCTGCGTCTCTGTTTTTGAGCTATCTGGAAAAAAACCAGGAGGGGAGGGGGCGAATTTCGCCCCCAGCGGGGCGCGTGTTAATAGCACAGGGGACATTCTATTTTAATATTGGGCAGGTATTCTTCAGCTACTCCTAAGCATGCTTGCCTTTTTAGGCGACACCCCAAGGCTACATATACGTCTTCAAATACCTAATCAAATCTGAGTTGTAAATATATCCACGATTGAAGTATTTCAGGTTTTCGGGGTCAAATTTTACCCTCGGAATGGCAGAGTGAATGGAAATTGAAATGAAAACAAAGGAATCAACACTACAAGAAAAGAGAGCAAGAACACCGATATCACTCCAAACAACGCGTGTATTGTTCTGTAAATATTAACCCTCGCCCCACCGGGGGGCCATCGATGGCCCCCCCTAAGGTTTTTCTGGGATAGCAGAAAAACGACGAGGCGCAGCACCGCGGTTGAGGGCTCTACCTCTCACTGCATCATTTTCCCATCATCCCTGAAATTTCTTACCCCGGGTCACCCAAGGTCAGGGCACCAGACGAGGTCAACCAAGGTCACCTCACTTCACCTTTAGAGCTCTGTAAGAGCTACATTTCAAATTTGAAACTTCCTACACTTCATGACCCCTCCAGGGTCTACAAGGTGTATATCCGGGATTTTTCGATTTCGTGCCCTGAGGTCAGGTCACGAGGCGACCTCTCCCATTGGAAAAGCATGGGGAAAAGCTATTTCATGATATAAAAGCCACAAAAATGATTGCAAATACTCAGACTGCTCAGAACAACGTTTTTGGACACCCTTTCACGGATCCCAGGGGTCATATTTGCCCTTTGACTTTTCCAAGGTCATCCAAGGTCACCAGAGGTCAAAAACAGTATTGTGACAATAACTTTTGACCTAATTGAGCTAGAGCGGTGAAACAAACACCATCGTGTTTGTCTTGTCACTGGCTTTCATTTGATATACGGCAAGGTTACTTTTTGACCTTTCGTGACCTCAGGTCATATTAGGTCACGAGGTGACCTCTGGCGGTCAAACCACTGGCGGGAGGTCTTTACGTTCCACATAGCGGAAAAAGTACTGGCAATTTGCTATCAAATGTACTTTACCAGGCCTCAATAGCTCTAATGACATAAGAGTTATGCCCAGTTGGCTTAATCATTGCATATTTGAGTGAAAATAGCCGATCTTGACCTAATTTGACCTCTGGAGGTCAAACCATTGACCTGAGCACTAAAACATGCAAGTAATTTCTTACTGAATTCACGCGAGCTTTCTATTGCACTTTGCAGATTTGCGCTAACGCCCATATTTTCGGAGTTAGAGGGGGCCATCGATGGCCCCCGGTGGGGCGAAGGTGGCGCCGGACCCCCGGTGGGGCGCGGGTTAATAAATATGGCAACTCCACTGTACCCGTACATGCCCTTTATTTTTGCCCTAACAAAAAACAGGACGACTTTTTGCCATAACAAGAAGTGGTCAATCAAACTCAAACCTTTTTCATATACCCTACGGCAAAACAGAGATTGTACCCCCCCCACATTTATTGCTGAACTATTCCAAAGAAACTGTTTTCGCACGTCTTTTCCGTTTCGTGGCTTTTTAATAAGCAAAACTTCCTTTAGCCATTTCAACATTTCCTTGTAATATAATGTCACCTTTTGAGATTTAGTCCGTTTATCTCCGTAGTTCATGCGCAATATGTGCCCACACTGAATTTTCAACCTAAACTGTAAAATTTTAGAACAAGGTGAATCAGTGTTGGATATTATTTTCCCCAGCCACGATATGCGCAGCGCTTTGTAAAGATTTGCTACATTGGGCACATTCACACCCCCATTTTCTATAGTTTGGAAGAGAGTAGTCCTCGCAACTATTGATGGGCGTCCTCTCCATTTGAGCTTCATTATCTTACTTTGGATTACCACTAAGTGCTTATTATCAATTTGCACGGCCGAAATAATATATATCAACTGGGAGACCAGCTAAGATTTTGCGATTGTTATTCTACCCTTCAAAGACTCTGTAACCATTGGTTCAAAGTATTTTGCATTCGGGTATGAACGCGACGCATATTTTCCTCCTCACATTTATATATAGCACTGAACTCTACCCCAAGTACTTTGGCCTGTACAATCGGCGCTTGTCCGCAAATCAACCGTTGGGAACTCTTCTCTTTGCCTAACCACATAAAATGACTTTTTGACAAGTTAAGTTGCAGACCAGAAACTACGCCGAAATCTTGAATGACTTTTAGTGCTTCGTTGCCTGAATTTATATCTTTCTGAAAAAGGGTCGTGTCATCAATATACTGAGATATCTTGATCTCTTGCCCAGATATCACAATTCCTTTAACAGATCGTGTGTTGCGGATTTTAATGGCGAGTATTTCAACCACTAGACAAAATAGCAATGCTGAGGCCGAACACCCTTGTTAGAGACCCTTGAAGGTTTGAACCATTCGGATGTATACCCGTTATTAATCACCGTTAACTCTATATCTGTATGCAATATATATACCCATTCAAAATTTTTGCCCGAAATTGAGTTTCGCTAAAACGTCACAAATGAATTTATGCTCAATGGTATTAAAAGCGTTTTGAAAATCAAGAGTCATCAATATCCCGCTCAATTGATCGATTTTACAGTACTCTATAACATCTGCGATTGTTCGAATATTCATACCAATGTATCTTTCGCGTATAGAACCTGTATGGTCTGGTGCCACTAAATTACATATAACCGTTATTATCCTGTTTGCCAGTACCTCAGCTGCTATCTTGTACACAATGTCAAGCAAACATATCGCGCGCTTATTCTTGATTAACTTTTGATATCCCTGTTTCGGAATCAAAGTTATCACCCCTCTTCGTTGAGTGACGAAAAACTGCTTATTTTCCTTCACTTGTCTAAGGTAACTCATGACGATTTTTTTCCAAAATTGGCCAGAAAAACTGTATAAATTCTTTCGAACAACCTGAAACGGAAACGATTTATTATTCATTATTGCATCCAATGCGACTTTACATTCTGCACTAGTGAATGGTTCTTCACAAATAGACAGCAGGGCCCAAGCTTGACCGGTTTTGGGGGCTATGGTCGGTTTGTTCTCCTCGCCAGTGATAAACCAGGGGCGGCAGTGATCAGCCGGGGTGACAGTGAGGATTCGAGGGAGGAAGTGCCTAACCAATGACGGCTCATACATGGGTTAATTAAAAAACGAGGCCAGCATTAATTAGACCGGGGCGGCGTGAATCGGGGCAGAAATGATTAATCAGGGCGGCATTGATGAACCAGGGGAGACAGTGATCAGCCAGAGGGCAGCAGTGATGAACTAGGGGCGGCAGCGATGAGTCAGGGTGGCGTGCATTTGGGTCAAAGTATGCCGGGGACAGCATCGATGAGCCAGAGGCGGCGTGAATTAGGGTGGCAGCGATGAACCAGGGGCGGCAATGATCAGCCGGGAGAAGGTCCATCATCATATTGGTGTTTTAGGGCGCGCCGATATCTAGAGTCATACGGCGCTCATATCACTAAATAGAATACGTGAATAGGACTATTCCGCACTAGTTTCAACTAGTCAGGTGGTAAAACAGGTCAGGTTGTGTAAATTGTATCTGAAGATTATGTAACATACATATAAAATAAATAGATAAAATAGAATTAGATATAAATACTGACAATATTGGAATAAACAACTTCACATGGGAATGAGGTGGCTTAGTGGATAGCGTCCCTGTCTTCTAAGCCAATGGTCCCGGCTTCAAGTCCTGGCGGAGCCTTTAAAAAAGTTGATCTGATCCCAAAAATCCTTTCCAACAGGGTGAGAGTTGCCGACGCCGCATGACCTTGGCATTTGGTGCGTCAACAATTATTATACAATTTCTAAGGTCAGCGACTAGGTCACATAAAATTCGACGTTATGTAAAACCTGAATTTATCCTAGGATGAATACATGACATTAAAACTAACGCTTCTCAGATATGACATGATGCTAGTGATATCCACAGAGGGATGCTCCCCACAGAACGCTCACTCCCCAGATATCCCCAGGATGCTCACTGCCCCGAGAGACGGCAGTGATGAACCAGGGGCGGCAGTGATCAGTCAGGGGCGGCAGTTACCAGTCAGGTAGCGGCAGTTATCAGTCAGGGGGCGGCAGTGACTAGCCAGGGGTGGCAGTGATCAGCCAGGGGCGGCAGTTATCAGCCAAGGGGTGGCAGTTATCAGTCAGGAGGCGACAGCTATCACTCAGGTGGCGGCAGTTATCAGTCAGGGGGCGGCAGTTATCAGTCAGGGGCGGCAGTGATCAGCCAGGGGCGGTAGTTATCAGTCAGGAGGCGGCAATGATCAGCCAGGAGGCAGCAATGATTAGCCAGGGGCGGCAGTCCTCAGTCAGGGGTGGCAGTTATCAGTCAGGGGGCGGCAGTGATCAGCCAGGGGTCGGCAGTTATCAGTCAGGGGCGGCAATGATTAGCCAGAAGGCAGCAATGATTAGCCAGGGGCAGCAGTGATCAGTCAGGGGGCGGCAGTTATCAGTCAGGGGGCGACAATGATCAGCCAGGAGGCAGTAATGGTTAGCCAGGGGCGGCAGTGATCAGTCAGGGGGCGGCAATGATCAGCCAGGAGGCAGCAATGATTAGCCAGGGGCGGCAGTTATCAGTCAAGCGGATTGATCAGTCCCCTGACTGATAACTGCAGGGCAGTTATCAGTCAGGGGGCGGCAGTTATCGGTCAGGGTGCGGCGGTTATCAGTCAGGGGGCGGAAATTAGCAGCCAGGAGGCAGCAATGATTAGCCAGGGGCAGCAGTGATCAGCCAGGGGGCGGCAGTTATCAGCCAGGGGCGGCAATAATTAGGGCGACTGTGGAGAACCACGGGCGGCACTGAGGGAAAGTGAAAAGCCAGGCGGCATTGATGAGCCAGAGATGGAATCAATCAGGGTAGAAGTAATGAGCCTGGGACGGAAAAACTTGTTAGAGGCGGCACGAATCAGGGCGGCAGTGATGAGATCGGGTGACTGCTCTGGGCAGTGGTGATAAGCCAGGGGCAGCACATGTATTGGGGTGCTCATCACATGATTGGGGGTGCTCAAATTAGGATTGGGGGTGCTCGGGCACCCCCAAAGAGATAGAGAATTACACCCCTGGCTAATGGCACTTCCCGCTTACGAATTTGTGAGAATACACGGCAATCAAGTTTATCTCAAATGCAATGAATAATCATTTCATTTTCGATTCTGGGCCTCTTTTTGCAAACATTTATATTTAATCATTTAATTTTCCCATGTTATATGCTGCGAGGTGTGACGTCACATCCAGTGGTCTGCGCTTGCTGTTGGAGGGGGCTGGTTGTGACGTCACAACATGGTGGCTCGTGACCAGGGGATGCCTTTTGAGCTCCGTCTAATTTTTTCACTAAGAAAGCCTTAGCAGCTTAGATGTATCTTAACATATCTTAATTCCTGCTGATTCTACTAGGTTTGGAAGATCCATAGAAAAACTAGGTAAATTGCAAAATAGGCATTGTTGAGAGGAACGCATCATTTATGGGAAATGCTTTGGGCGCCGTATGCCCCACAGGCGGATTGAGACGATAAGGGAGCCAGATGCTCCTGATCGACCCGCACCTGAATCCTAGACGTCGCAGTTTAGCACCCCTCTGAAAGGCCACATTAAGAATTAACACCCCTGGCTTGATAAGCGACCCCTAAGGGAAAACAGCACCCACCGCGACCAAAGTGCCCTCCCCATCGGCAACCCTCCATCCGCTTATAATGGTATGAACGAAAAAATTGGCGCGTCCTTAAAGGGAATGTGGTACCTTTATAACGTGATTTTAACTGAGATTGCCAAGCTGTAAAGCATGCCGTAAAACCTGGCACTCTATATATCATCTGTCTTGAAACTCAAAATTTCCGTAGAGAAAAACTAAAAACTACCTCAAATGTACCCCACATGTACCCTTAGCAGCAGGCCACAGTTGTCAGCTGTTGGTGTGACGACATATGCTGATGTCACGGGGAGTATCAGCCAATCGAAGCCCTTGAAGCCTATTGAATATGGTAGTAGTTTCCAGATCATGACATCATCCACAGTCAGATATTTATTTCTTCCCTAGAGAAGCATTTTAAAAATCCAAACATTGAGCTTATTGTACATTTTTCAGAGAAATCACGGACGCTTTCATGATTTTCGGCTAAAAGTTCACCTAATTACACTAAATTCCAAGATTAGACCAAGGTGCCACATTCCTTTTAAACCCCAACAATGATGATTGTGTGGGAAACGCTACATTGCTCTTGGCTATGCATCTGATGGCAGACCCAGACTCTAGTTTTCAACAAAGGTTTCTGAAGGATTTTGAACTGCGTGAGATCCGGCACGGATAGCCCTCCATGTTGCTGAGCATGCACACTTATATTTAGATACTGCTCTCAAGAACAAATCACCCGGAGTGGTAATAATCCTTCATAGTCATGGTCTATCGACAGGTGATCATGGGTGATGACAAGACTGAAATCAGTCTTCAGTTTTACTTGCCCCTAGGAACTAATGCCCCATGTGCCCCGCGCGCAATTATTAGCAGTACCACTGCATCTCAGAACGAGCACCAATGAGCACCAAGGGAACTAATGCATGAAATAACTCTGTCCTAGGAATGTGTGTGCCTCTGGTTGGTTACGATGCAATGTGTTGAAGTGCGCCCTGTGGGCTGAGTGCGTGTATATATATATATATATATATATATATATATATATATATATATATTTCTTTATGTATATATATATATATATATAAATATATATATATATACATATATATTTATATATACATATAAAGAAAACTATTGAGAGTTTCTGTAGATCAGTGCTTTGTTTTTTTCGCATATTTGCTTCCTTTGATAACAACTCTGAAGCATGCTTGTATCAAATCGGTTTTACATCCCGAAATGTTTGAGGCCTTCACAAACAGGGCGTGGGAACAGGGGCGGATCCAGGAATTTTCGCTAGGGGGGCCGCAGCACTGGGGGCGCCACTTGCATGACCAGGGGGCGCCATTTTTAGTCTGGCTGGGGGCGCCCAATTTTATGTTCTATACCCATTTAAAGTATTGTTTTTGCGAACTGAATCAGTTGACCAGCGCCCCGTGGGCCTCTGAGCTACCTTCGCCCTGGCGGGGGGTGAACACCCCCTCTCGAACTCGGCCCCTGTGCGGGATAGCGAGAAACACGAAAGCTGGTGGATAGTTCATACAAATTCATGAGGAAACTATATCGGTCACTTTTTGGCTCAGGTCAATATTGAGGTCATGACAGGTAAAATGCCGCCCCGGTAGCTCAGTTGGTAGAGCGTTGGGCTCCGGCCCGTTGCTCAGAAGCATGCAGTGGCAGTGCATGTCCAGGCTTGGGATCGGTTCCCCTGAGACGCTCCGGCGCTCAAACGTTTACCCGATGTACAGTCTGTTGCGAAAGTATCGTTCCGTTCCAGGGGTGTCCGACCAGGCGGAAATATGAAGTTTGGGAACCACATGTCTGAGGGCGTGGCCTGTTCGGCTGGTCGACCTCCCCAGCGGTTAGCGGGTCGGACTGATGAGGCTGGGGTAGGCCGGGGAGGGTGGGGTGACCCAGTGCTTTCACTTTCAGTCGTGGAAACTCCTGTATTTGAGCCTCCCAGACAGAGGCGAAGCACCATAATGGTAATTTCTCGGTTCCGCTGCGGTGGGCCACCAAGTATCCCTCCCCACTATTGAGAGCTGAATCCCAAATACCATTGGAGGCAGTACCGTGTGTTTTAGGTTAGTAATACTGCCAGGAGGCGGAGGGGGAGCAGAGGTCATATTATTGCCAGAAAGTTGGCAGGAGGGGGGATAACATGGTTGTCGGGGGTGCAGAATGGGCAAATACAGGATTTCTTATGGGAGGACGCATGATTAAAAGCGGGTCGCCATCCGAGCCAGAAGGGGAGGGGTGATAAACCAAAACCTATCGTGGGGTGCTTATTTTCATCCTGACGGAAAGAGTAAACGGGTGGCAAACGAAAGTTTATCATGGCGCCACTGACATTTTAGGAGAAGCCGCGACCATTTAAGGGGTGTCGAGGCTCAATCTAGGGAAGGGAGCAAGTGCCCTCACTTGCCTTCCCTGAATTCACCCATGAGGTGCAAGGGATGCAGAACTCAAACTAATTAATGACTGATGAGCCAGCCCCTCAATATGATCGGTCTCTTGACACTTCGCAGCACCATCTTACCTATGATAGGGACGTCACAGTGGTTACAGCGGATTGTTGTATCTTAACTGTTCCGAAACATCGATTTCAATAACAATTTGGGATGCCAGTGCTTCTCTTGAAATTACTTTCTGGCCCACTCCAGCGTTCAACGCCAGATTCCGTCACCGCGAGTGTCCTCGATCAGTCGGAGGTACTGACGGCAGAGTCACGTGACCTCCAAACGGGTCGCCTGTCCGGGCTAGTGGGGTGGCGGCAGCGTGCGGAGCCGTGGTGTAGTGGGTAGGATGTTCCGCTCTCTTACAGAGCATGCTGGTTCGAACCCGGGTTGGCTGTGCATAGCTTGGGAGTTTTTTCCAAAACTGAATACTGATGCCAACCTATCAAATGATGCTTCTAGGAGCAAGCATGTTTAGCTTTCCACACATTGTCATGTCGGAGACGACCCTCGCCGTTACGTGACCTGAGGGGGTGGAGCTGGGCTGACATCGGAATGCGACATCGGACCTTGTGACCCAGCGAAGGGGTAGCAGATGTCACGCAGCGCATCGTTCAGGGGCGATAGTTGAGACCCTATTGGATTGTGATAGCGCCTTTGCATATGTTTAGGGATGCGCGACTTTAAAAAGATTTGATGCCAAATTTAGCACGTTTGTGAAACCTTGGTTCTAAATTATCCGACCTCCATTTTGCACATTCAAGGGCCGTATTTCGGGCGAGCATTAAGTCACCCCGGCGCCATATGCAGCACCGCGTCCAGGCTAAGATTAGCGGAAGGCCTGGCCTTTCCGCCATCGTCATTATTAGCGTATGTGCCGCGTTAGATCTAACTGGGGGACCTGTCTTTCATACTTTTATATTGTATGTTTGCCTACCGTTGTCTCTGTATGCTGCCGCCCCTGCTGCCACGGAGCTGAGTGGTCTGCGGAGACGACCCTCACTGTCACGTGACCTGAACACGGAGCTGAGTGGTCTGCGGAGACGACCCTCGCTGTCGCGTGACCTGAGCGGGTAGTGCCGGCGCGAGTTGAGCCGGCATCGGATTGCGGAGAATGTGATCTTGTGACCCGGCGAAGAGGTAGCAGGTGCTAGGAAGCGCGCCGTTTAGGGGTGATAAGAGAGCCAATTGCACAGTAATTGTACCATTGTATAGCTGGGGACGCGCGAATGTAAGGCACGTTAATTCCTCAACACGGGGCGTGCTGTTTTGTTTTTCAAACTGCTGCCCCTTTGTGATGTGGTTTGCCTGCGCGAGGAGCCGTACTGAGCGTGCCCTTGACTAACTCGGACAGGTTCATGCTACTGGGTTTGTTGCGTCCATACAGAAGAGGTCGGGATTAATAGAGACGGATAGACATCGATAAGCGTGGTGATCAGTGGTGATAGATGAAAAGGCAATTACAAATTAACAGCGGGAGAAACCGATGGGTGACATCGGAGGTTTTAAGAAGCATTCGAAAATGTAATCGCAATTCAAATTGGCTAAGGAGCGTGACAGGGGAAGGCTGGGAAAGATGGATGGTGCAAAAAATTTAGCGACGCATGTCCAGTTTAAGCAAAATCCATCTCAATATCACAATAGATAGGTGTCGGCTGGCCTGTCTCCTCGAATCCGGATGTAAAAAAAACACTTAGATTATTCGAGGATTAGGATTCGAGGAGACAGGCCAGCCAACACCATATCTACTTATGATCATGCTCCTCGCCGCAGCACTCCAAAACCTATCAATATCACAATACATTGAAAACCATTATAGGACGGCAGAAACTTTCTACCACAACCCCTTTGGTCTATGGCTCCGGCGATTTAGTCTCCGAGTACACAGAGAAAGCAAGCTTGCGAAACAAATATTGCGCTTCGTTATTCAGGCCACATATCGATGATCAATCCCAGCCTCACGTGGACACAAACAGAGAAATCAGCCCTCCTTTAAACAACATCGTTATCGCCAAGCGAGAAGTGTTGAACCAACTAAACTGGGGGCGCGGTAGTGGAGTGGTCAGCGAGGCTGGCTGCCACGCAGCCGACCTGGGTTCAAGGCCCAGCGGCTTCCCTGAACAAGGAGCAAGCTGGCTCCCGAGAAACCCTTCCAACAGGGAAAGAGTTGGCGACGCCATATGACCCTGGCAGTTGGTGCGTCGATAAGCCCCAATAATTATTGAACCAACTAAACTCACTCAATTTCAATAAATCCCTAGGTCCCGATGGAATTCCCCTCGTATTTTGAAGCTAACGGCGATACTGATCTACAAACCACGTACTGCTCTTTTCAACAAATCCCTTAATGAGGGGAAATGTCCATAATTGTGGAAACAAGTCACGATCCAGCCCATTAAAAAAATGGTTCTCCCTCTGGCTTAAAAAATTACAGACCCATTCCGCTTGATACCATTAGTCTGCTAGTACCATATCAGATGAGATATGAGGGTGTTATCGACTTGTCGATCTGTCATGGAATGCCCCCTATACGCCATGGACAAACTGTGACAGTGATGTCCAATTAAAGTAGGCATCTTGAATGATGCGTTCGATGATGATGCCTTTCTTTCGGTAATTACACACACATATATATATATATATATATATATATATATATATATATATATATATATATATATATATATATATATATATATATATATATATTTAGGTCTGAATTCGTATAGAGTTTATTTAGAATACCAAGGTAGCATCAATTTTCCCTAAATATCTGTTTCTAGGTTGATCCCCGAACTGGAAAAAATCAAGGATGTTGGGAGATTTTGATTCAAAGAAATTTACAATTACCTGCGATTTTGAACTGGTGGTCTGGGGGAAAACAGACCTAAGAATCGTAAAAAAATTCTGCAAAGAAAATAAGAGAAAACCGTGGAAATGGGATAGGTCAATGTCACCCTTGATTAACCCCTCAATCCGCCACGCTCTGCAATACCCAGTAGCGCACCCAAGGAGAGGGCCAGCGGGCCCGGGCCCCCTTCCCCCAAACGCTTCGACTCTAAAGTGCCGGCCCTCGGCCATGTCTGGCGTGGCACTCGACGTGGGATCTGATAATAACTGACCGCTGCAAGCACCCATCAAGAGCAGAAATGAGGCTTGATCTGGCTTTTAGCTCTAGTTCTCCTTTCACCTTACCGCCCCTGCTCACAGTGTGTCTCCCCTCCGGTGAATTATTCACTCAATATGTGATTCAACCACAGGCCAGGTTTATAATAATTGTATCACCTTCCATAAGCGTTGGAAAAGGGGGCCAGGGGGGCCTGGTCCCCGACTTTTCGGCCAAAAATTTACTGATCTCAGTCAAAATGGGAGACAACTGCCATGCTTATAACCAACCAGCCGCTGCGGAAGGCAGCGAGGAGCCCAAATTCAGACAGTTTTTTGTCCTGACGTGGAAAGTTTTTTGTCGGCATCAGGTTGGAGTTTGGCTGCCCCCCCCACTTTTTGCGCGGTGGCGACGCTTATGACCCCTTCACTTGCGTTTTACACCACACGACAAATATGTATTGCTTTTTACCTGATAAGTACCCTCTCTGGTCAATTTTTCCCCTGCAGTAGCCTGTCACGCCCTGTCAAACATGCCACCTCCCATCAGCCCTCCCCCTTCGTCCGCCGGGCCCCCAAACGAAAATCCTTGGTGCACGCCTGGCAATATCCCAATTCTATAGATCTCAAGAGAGGCATAAAGAAACTCCGTCAGGTGGCATGTGATGCGAACATTTCGTCCATTTTAGTTCTAATCTGCAGTTGTAGCACCCATGTATAACTGACCTCAACTTGACCAAAAATGTGTGAGGCGTGCGTTCCACCCCTCCTCAGCTGTCATCGCCCAATGCCCACCCACTCGCCCGGCTCAGCGCTACAGCGTACAGTCACTTTCAAACTAGTGGGTCGGCAGCGGAACGATACTTTCGCAACTGACTGTACAGGTCGGCTGGCAACTGACTGGTGAGAGGGTGACCTGAGCGGGGCGGCCGTCTCTGTGCTTTGTGGGACGTTAAACTTTGGCTTCTAAATTAACCCTCCATTGAGGGAGTTGCTCGTTCCGGTGGTGGGGTCTGGGTCTCCGTGACAAGTCCCTTGGTAACTTTAGTGAGACTCCGACTCCAGCAGCCTTACCAGGAAAAACTTGAACAAAATTCATAAAAAAAATAAGTTGGCATTTTCAGCAGTTTTTGGGCTCTAGCGTCTGACAGCGTTGAGTTAGAATCATTTTGTAGGCACTATTCGCTGTCTCTCGTCACGGCGAATCGGATAATTGTATAATGTGACCATACTAGATCCAAACACAAATGACCTGAACACAGGTCAGGTCAAGATCACTTTTTGAACTAGCATAGTTCATATTCATATCAATCGACTTGGAATATCAATCCAAACGCAATGGTATAAACATAAAAGCTGTATCATCATTGCATGCATTGCATGTTATTGAACTAAGTCTGAAAACTGCTTAAGTAGCTCCAGATAACCTCTAAGAAGTCACAGATCCAAGATTGTAAGATGAACCTAAAAAGGGACCTAGGCTACTTTGATTTTGAGAATATGAAGGTATTATCACCTTTATCCACACAAATACAGTCCAATATCATAGGTCAACAGTCTGACCCAACTATACCTGGTATAGTCATGATTTATACAATTTGACCGGCAGTGACTATACAAACACTTTGGTGACAAAATAAAAGTTCTATCTTTGTTTATTCAAAATTTATAGAGTAAAACACCAAAAATGCTTATTTGACCTAAGGCGACCTGTCAAAGGTCACAAGTCAAACTTTTTGGTATCAACTTCAGAAGTGGGCTAAGAGCAAGTCGTAACCGATGTTTCAAGCTGATTCCATCCATACTTATTGAGAAAAGCTCATTTCGTGATTTTCCCCATGTATTTACAATTGGGAGGTCATGCTCTGCACATCACCTTAGGTCACCAATATAAAAAAATCCCGGAACATATGTTGTAGCTCCTGGTGGGCCCATTATGTGGTATAAGTTTAAACTTGATCGATTAATCCTCCTTTTAGTTATGCAGTCCTAAGCATTTTTTAGGTGAAGTCACTTCACCTGACCTGGTGATCTGACCTGATCTGAACTTGAGCTAAAATTTTCAGGAAAGATGTAAAAGTGGTGAAGGAACAGCTAGACTAAGTTTGGTGGCGCTGCACGCCGCCGTTTTTTGGTCACTTCGGAAAAACCCGAGGGGGTCTAAAAAGACCCCCACCCGGGCGAAGGTTAATACGGCAGGAATTGCCAGATCATGGCGTCATCCACAGGAGGAGGTTTATTTTTCACCCTAGAGGAGCATTTTAAAAATAAAGATATAGAGCTCGTTGTACATTTTAAGGGAAATCATGGACGTTTTCATTTTCGGCTAAAATACTCCTTATTACACTGAATTCCTGGATTCTACCAAGGTGTCACATTCTCATTAACCCTCGCCCCACCGGGGGGCCATCGATGGCCCCCTAAGGTTTTTCCGGGATAGCAGAAAAACGAAGAGGCGCAGCACCGCGGTTGAGCGCTCTACCTCTCACTGCATCATTTTACCACCATTCCTGAAATTTTTTACCCCGGGTCACCCAAGGTCAGGTCATCAGACGAGGTCAACCAAGGTCACCTCACTTCAACTTTAGAGCTCTGTAAGAGCTACATTTCAAAGTCGATCGACTTGAAACTTCCTACACTTTATGGCCTCACCGGGGTCTACAAGGTGTATATCCGGGATTTTTCGATTTCGTGCCCTGAGGTCAGGTCACGAGGTGACCTCTCCCGTTGAAAAAGCATGGGGAAAAGCTGTCATGATCTAGAAGTCACAAAAGCGATTGAAAATGCTCAGCTTGATCAGAAAAAGCGTTCTTGGACACCCTTTCACGGATTTCAGGGGTCATATTTGCCCTTTGACCTCTCCAAGGTCATCCAAGGTCACCAGGGGTCAACAACAGTATTTTGACAATAACTTTTGACCTGTATAAGCTAGAGCGCTGAAACAAACACCATCGTGTTTGTCTCGTCATTGGCTTTCATTTGATATACGGCAAGGTTACTTTCTGACCTTTCGTGACCTCAGATCATCTTAGGTCACGAGGTGACCTCTGGAGGTCAAACCACTGGCGGGAGGTCTTTACGTTTCACATAGCGGAAAAAGGACTGACAATTTCCTATCAAATGTACTTTACCAGACCTCAATAGCTCTAATGGCATAAGAGTTATGCCCAGTTTGCTTAAGCATTGCATATTTGAGTGAAAATAGCCGATCTTGACCCAATTTGACCTTTGGAGGTCAAACCATTGACCTGAGCACTAAAACATGTGAAGTAATTACTTACTGAATTCACGCGAGCTTTCTATTGCACTTTGCAGATTTGCGCTAACGCCCATATTTTCGGAGTTAGAGGGGGGCCATCGATGCCCCCGGTGGGGCGAAGGTGGCGCTGGCCCCCGGTGGGGAGTGGGTTAAGTGCCGCCATCCGCCCATGTCAACTGGGCGGATATTTTAAAAAGACAGTCGCTTGGTTTGGCATTTTCTGAGGTGGAAAAAGTGTTGATCAAGATAGGGTGGGTACCTACAAAACAGCATGGGATACACACATCAGGGCGTCACTACGGCATTAGTAAATAGTACCGATGCGCTTCGCTTGCACTAGGCTTCTAAACATTTGCCTAAGCGCACGCAGATAACAGGGAGAAAACCAAAACCACATGTCGAGTCCCCACGACACCACTCACTTCCGACGCCCATGGCCGCGGAGCATTTCTCCCTGCTAAAATTGCAGCCACAAAAATCCGCCGCGAAACGTCAGCCAGCGACGTGCGTGCCTGGCGGTGCAGCATCACTGCAGGCGAGACACTGCGGCGCAGCATAGAGACAGGCACTGCGTGCTACGTGACGCAGAAGTAAAAATAGAAAAAATAAGTACTTTGTGTAAAATCAAGATATCAAGGACGTATTATTTCTCTTACTTGAATTTCATGAAGCTAGTAATCATACCCGAAATTGGCACACAAAATACTTACTTCAGGTAAGATCACCAATTATTAATTTATCCTATCCACCTCTCACTTCGTGGCTGATGCCTCTTATGAAATATTAGATGCTTATTATATGTAAATACCCAGATTTTTTGCCATTCCATGAAATCGGGTCAGGTCATTTTTGTGTTTTGACCTAGCACAGTAATATCATACATCATTCGATTTTCCATGACGAGAGAAAGAGAATAGTGCCTAAAAATGATCCTGCTCAACTCTCTCAGACGCTAGAGTCCAAAACCTGCAAAAACTGTACTCTAAAATGCAACTTCTTTGACCTGTCATGACCTCAATATTGGTCTCAGCCAAAAAGTGGCTGATGTAGTTTCTTCATGAATTTTGATGGGCTATCCACTAGCGTTCGCGTTTTTTTTTTTGCTATCCCGCATAGGAGCTGAGTTTGAGGGGGTGTTTGAAACCCCCAACCCAC
This sequence comes from Lepas anatifera, assembly GCA_034440635.1. Classification (NCBI taxonomy): domain Eukaryota; kingdom Metazoa; phylum Arthropoda; class Thecostraca; family Lepadidae; genus Lepas; species Lepas anatifera. The sequence goes on from JAOTON010002176.1 coordinate 1,567,789, forward strand.
CCTGGCGAAGATGGCTCGCAGGCCCTCCCGGGTGGGTGTTAATGAAAATGCCTCGGCACACAATCTAACTTTTTCCCATTGTGATCGTTGCAATGCAGCCAAATTACATAACTTCACTCACTGAACTGGCTTACTATCGCATTCAACTCGGTCAGGATCGTGGTGACCGGTCAAACTCAGTTTGTACCTCGGTACTTATATGCCCCACACGGTGGGGGGTGGTTAAGACCAAGAGTTGTCGGTCTTATGGACGAGCCAGTCCTTGGACTAGGTGATGATAAAATCGTTGCCAACATTTTGCTAAGCAGAACAAGTCCAATAGGTGATAAAATTATCTTATGTATGAAGATTTTGTGAAATATACATTTTATTCGCCTGCGTAGGTTTAAGTCAATGAAGAGGCTCGGCATGTGATAAATTATGACGTCACATGCTTACGTCATGATCCGGCCGAATCGTCGGATGACCGTGCCTTTTACGTTAAGGGCCTTGGTCTGGACACAGCCTTTCAATAGTGGCACTGCCAGAAAAAACACCTCGGAAAATAAGTAAACGATCGAAGTCAACAGCTTACAGGGTTATCAGTAGATCCGAAATGTTTTTTTTACAAATTCAAGGATTATTTGTCTACGTGCTCAAAATTTGCTTCACAAGAAACATTATTTTTACCAGTTCGCTATATTGCATTGTAACATGTTCTCGTCGCAATAGACAACACAACCACATATCGGACGGGCACACGACCACACATCGGATGGGCATGAACGCGCCCTGGGGGATCCTGCTTGGTAATGGAGCAAAATGACACCGATGGATACCCAAAACAAACACTAAAAGAACTCGGGGCAATTTTTACCACTCAGAGCTGAGAGCTGGCCATGTCGCAGTGGGATGCCCTAAGGCTGAAAAAGAGCGGTCAATCGTGAAATTGGGGTACCCGAATACAAAGAAGAGGACAAGCGAAGTTGAAGGCGGTATACGTAAAAGTGGGGTGCCCCAAGGCTAAGAAAGAGCAGACAATGGTGGAAAATGGGCGCGCAATCATGCACTAGAGGGCAGTCAAAAGTAGATGAGAGTGCTCAATTTTATGGTGGGCCGCTTTATAGCTAAAAGGGACGGTCAAGCATGATTTAGGGGCTCCGAACCACAAAGCGGAAGGTGACCAGAGGTGAATGAGGGCAGTCCCCGTTGAAGTGGGGTGCTTTAAGGCTGCACAAGAGCGGCCAACAGTGGAGAAGGTGCGCACAATCATGCAGAAGAGAGCGGCTAAAAGTGGATGAGGGCAGTTCATGTTTCAGTGGGGCACCCAAGGTCTGAAAAGCGGATCAATTATGAAAACAGGGTGCCCAACCACAAAGTTAAGAGCGCCTGGAGGTAAATGAGGGTGGTCCACGTTGCAGAGTTCCACCAAGGGCTGAAAAAGGGTGGCCAATCGTGAAATATGGGGTCATGTCTAGGAAATATCTGAAACTTTGTCTCCAGGGTATTTTTGGGCCAGGAACACGCCTGTGAGAATCTTAGCCCCCTCCGACCAAGGGTGACCGAGTTATAGCCCGAGGCATTTTTGGGGGTCACCTTGTAGACTCAGCTTTGATGCTTCATAACTCAAAAACGCATTGCCTGATTATCAAGTTTTATATATAATTGAACTCGTATTGAACTATTATTATTTTGAAAAAGAAAGCTTTAAAATTTAAAAAGTTTTGACTTTTAATTTGTTTGGTCTTTTCTTTCTTGACCTAGCTTGACCTTTTCGCAGTTGAAATTGACCTGTTAAACATCTGAAAAATTTTGCTTCATAAATTATCTTTCGATAAAAACAATAAAAAGTGCTATAAATTGCTAAATTCTAAATTTGTGCTATAAATTGTATATAAATGCTATAAATTGTATACCTGCTATAAATTCTAAATTTTAGCACCTAAGGTATGTATGCAGAATTTTTTGGTTTTTGACCACTGCGGTAGTACAGCCTTACGTTTAAGACCGCAAACAAAGGGGTTGCTTTTGTAATCGGTTGCTTGCAATGATACTGTATTGTCATTACGAAATTTTCATCGTGCAAGTGTCAAAGTTTATGAGGATTACACGCACCCACACGAGGGGGCGGGCAACCAGCCTCCTCAGGTTTCCACAGGTAGTAAAAAAAACACCTTCGCGCAGCGCCATCATGCTTCATATACCTCTAACTCGACATTTTTGAAGCTTCTAGCAAAATTTTAGGCCTGGGTCATACCAGGTCAGCCCGCCAACCCAGGTCAAGAGACCTAACCTCGAAAAAACTTTGGAGGTGCATCACTAAGATAAAGTTGAACCTATTGTGCTTAGATTCACATCACATAGTTGGGTCACCGAGGAAGCTAATTTTTCGAAGCAGGATTTCTATATCGATCATCTGGGACGAGGTCATGATCACAATCTTTCCATTAGAAATGCATGGGACAATTAGTAAATTTTGATAACTTGCAAGAATTGAGAATTGTCGAGAATTGCGATGTAGGTTTTATTTTTAAGTTGTGTCTGACTTGCCACTGCAGGTTGAATAATATGTTTTACCATAAAGACCTAAGCCCGGCTCTAGGTCAAAGCAGGTTAATTTTGAAATTTGACTAGACAAAATTATAAGATATATAATCCGATCGGACTCGACAAGAGCATTCCAATGGTGTTGAACATTTTTTCTACGGCTCTGTTCTGTCAGCTATTGTGCCAAAAAATTTAGGTTTCCACTGTGTTCCTGTAATGCTTTTCTTACGCATACATTTTTCACTGCTATTAAGTTCTTGTACATTCCACAATCAAGCATAGCCAATGACAGCTCCAAAGTCTGTTTGCCAATGTGATTATGGAAAAACGACCAAAAGTCTCATAGAATACCAGCGGTAAATAAGATATCCATCACTGTTCATGAAAGCTCTGCAAACAAAACAAGAGAGGTTCGGGTTTCGTATACCTATGTTTGAACTAAACTGTGTCGTGCTGTGGAAGTAGACTTTCTTTTATGGGTGCTGCGTGAATGGTCGCAAATTTAGTCATGGTGAATGTCCAATGCAAAGTTAATATTAAGCATACAGGTATGAATTATTTGGCTTGAGTAATGAGTGATCTGACGGCCACATTTGAACTGGGATCGTTTCGGCTATGAAATGATTAACTTTTAAAAATATGATGTGAGGCAACCTGTTCAAGTGACCCAGTTGAATGCGTTATGATTTCAGGACAACAGTTTTTCGCATGTATGAGCAGATTCAAATTACTTCCTGGGAATGAAAGCCTTTCAGATACTTTTTTTACATTGTATGAATCCTCTCGAACGTATGCTTTGCTGCACTGGGGCACATTGTATCGATTTGCTTTCTATTTTTTATTATTCCATCTCCGGGAACGATGTAATTGTGTGAGTTAGTGGTGCTTATAGGATAAGTTATAATTGTTTGAACTATTGATAATTTCGCAACATCTTTGTATATTCTCGTTTAAGGCTGCAAGGCCCATTACTAATAAGTTCCTTTGCGCTCGTCTCCCTCGGAACAATGTATCGTTTTTATCACTTTTAATGACTGCTGTTTTTATATTATTCTATCTTTTTATAAACCTCGTCCAAGTTGTTGCCCGTTCAGTTTTAGGAGTCGGAGTCTCACTAGAGTCATCAAAGGACTTTTCACGGAGACCCCAACCCCACCACACAAACGAGCAACTCCCATGATGAAAGGTTAATAAAGGAACCAAAGTTGAACGTCCCACAAAGCATAAGGACGGCCGTCTACCTCAGGTCACCCTCTCACCAGTCAGTTGCCAGCTGACCTACGGTATTTGCGGTACCTACCACCTGCCAGTTGACCTAAATTATTTTGCCAGAAGTTGCAAAAATGTCGAATTAGAGGTAGATGAAGTACGATGGCGCTACGCAAAGGTGTTTTTTACTACCTGTGGAAACCTGAGGAGGCCGGTTGCTTGCCCCCTCGTGTGGGCGCGTGTTAATTCTCATAAACTCTGACACTTGCACCATTAAAATTTCGTAAAGACAATGCAGCATCATTGCAAACAACCGATTACAAAAGCAATCGCTTTTTGCGGTGTTAAACATATTCTGTACTACCGCAGTGGTCAAAAACCGTCTGCATACCTACCTTAGGTGCTAAAATTTGTAATTTATAGCATGAACGCATTTTTTTATCGAAATATAATCTAGGAAGCAAAATTTTTGAGGTGTCTAAAAGGTCAATTTCAACTGCGAAAAGGTCAAGCTAGGTAGAAAAAGAAAAGGTCAAAGGAATTAAAAGTCAAAATGTTTAACATTTCAAAATTTTCTTTTTCCAAAATAGTGCATAGTTCAAGACGAGTTCAATGATATTCAAAACTTGTTAATCAGGCTATGCGTTTTTGAGTTATGAAGCATCAAAGATGAGTCTATAAGGTGACCTCCCGAAAATGCCTCGGACTATAACTCGTTCACCGTTGGTTGGAGGGGCTAAGATTCTCACAGGCGTGTTCCTGGCCCAAAAATACCCCAGAGACATAGTTTCATATTTTTTAGAGATGGTGGTGTCAAATTGAAATATTTTTGGTCGTTTTGTCCTGGAATGCCCCTCATGTGGAAGAGGGCGGCCAAAGGCAGACACGGGCGGTCCATGTTGCAGTGGGGCGCTCTAGAGCTGAAAAGGGCCGCCAATCGTGAAAGTTGGGCGTCCAACCGCAAAAAAGAGGGTGTCAAAAACAGTGATATGTTGGTGCGTAAATGGAGCAAACGATAGGCACCTATCGTGCACCATGGAGGCGCTGGAGGCACAGTGCGTGCTGTCAAATGTTGGGGCGCCCCTATTGCCGTGTGGCGGGGGGGCTGGTTGGGCGCCGTTGGAGAAAAAGTAAGATACCAATGATGCATCAAGCACTCAGCAGAAATATGTGGGCGCCTATAGAGAAGTGTGGGAGCAACAATGGAGCGAAAGAAAAACACCAATATGTACCATGGGGGCCGCCAGACAGAGCGGTTTGTCGAAATGTGGGGACGCTCCCGATGAGCCCAGGGCGGGAGATGAAGGCGCCGGTGGGGCAAAGAACAGGCACCAATGATTCATCATGGGGGCGCCAGTGATACAGACCGATGTGTCAAAAGATGGTGGAAAGGGGCGGGGGAGGGCGCCCATAAAGCTAAAAGTAGACAACAATGTTGGATCATAAGAGGGGGAACCAGTGGTATAAAATGGGCTGTTGAAAGGTGAAGACCTCCTCAGTGGGCCATGGGGGCGCCGTTTGAGAACGCACCAATTATGCACCATGGGGGAGCCAGAGGTAAAGAGCGGGTCTAACAAGCAGGGGGCGCCCACAGTGAAGCGTGGGGGCCCAGTGGAGTGCAAAGAAGACACCAATGATGCCCATGGGAGTGTCAGTGGTACATGCAGGGTTTCAACAGATGGGGCGCTCACAGTGACGCGTGGGGGCACCGTTGGAGCAAGAACGAGATATCAATGCTGCACCATGGAGGCGCCAGTAGTATAGAGCGGATTTTAAGAAGATGGGGACGCCCGTAGTGAAGAGTGGGGCGCCGGTAGTACATAGCGGGATGTCAAGAGATGGAAGAGCCCACGATGTGGCTTGGGGCGTTGATGGAGTGAAACAAAGACATCAATGATGCATCATGGGGGGGCGCCAGTGATACAGGACTGGTTGTCAAGATGTATTTGTATGCAGCATCATTACCACGGGGCACCAGTATTTCCGTTAGGCATGCAAACGTGGAGCAAATGGAGGCGGGCCCCGGGGGCGCCATAGTGTCGAGGGGGCGCCTTACCAGCGAGGGGGGCCGCGGCCCCCGCGGCCCCCTTGGATCCGCCCCTGCGTGGGAACCAGGGCATGTTTTCTAAAATGTCAGACCTACGTTAAGCATTATACGGTTTGACGAGATATAGGTATACCCATATATCTCTTGTTAAAATGGCACGGTCTTTAACCTCCCTGTGTACACTCTCAGACTTCTGGAGGGTAGGCATGAGGGAGCTACCACGGGGACAGATTGTCCGGCCCTCACAACGCACAAAAATGCTCAAATTTGAGCCAAACTGGGGCGAAGTCTTGCTGAGTTCGTCAGCAGTAGGAGACCAGGAGTATAAGACGGCAGGGCCAAAGCTGAAGTGTTTTAGTTCAGATGGAAAAGTTTTCTACCAGCGTGGAAAAAAAGATCACTAGCGACCTCGCCTCCCCCTCCCTACACGGACAGGTGAGGACGCTCCTGGTTAGGATGCAAGTATGTATAGATACCTACCTATGCAATCAATACCTTACCGCTTCCTCCAATGGTTGTCGCTCTGTCTTGTCTGCTTGTAACGAGCCTTCGGCCTTCCATTTTCCCTCTCCTGGAACTCATAATCCCTTTTGTCGGGGTAAGACATGGAGCCGGCGGCGGCATTCCTGGGAACTCAGCAGTTTTTGCTGCTGTTGGTGGCGCGACTGTGTCAGGTCCCTGATTGGTCCAGCCCACCTTCATACTGTGGCCTGATTGGTGGAGTCGGTGGCGCGGCTGTGACAATGCACGTGCTGCGCTGCGCGTGTGTAAGAGCCTAACGGGGTCGTCGTAAGCCGTTAACACGCAAGCATGACCCGTCATTCAGTACTTGACCAAGTTCTCAAACGCTCTCGAAAACATCAAAAGTGTAAAAAAGTGTCAAAATATCCTGAGTATTATACTGAGCATAACATTATATATATATATATATATATATATATATATATATATATATATGTCTACATAATACTTGAAATCCAGATGCGTCAATACTATTTCTCGTATAAAAATACACTGAGAGAAAAATTGATTCCTTTCGGATAAACTGAGTCGGTGCTGAAAGCGAGTCTGGATTCTGGTGTCAAACTCGGCTGGAATCAGGCAAAATCAGGCTCATTGTATTCCCGTCGCAGACTCAATGTAATTTCTTGGACTAGATTGAGTCTAGGACGTAGTGTTTTCTGAAGCTCATACACTGAGAGAAATTTTTATTCCTATGTGCTCTATCTAATCCGGAATCATGGTCTGCTCGAGCATAAAAAGATGCCATGAAACCTTATTAAAGGAACATTTGAGCATGCTAGCTCTCACTAGATCCTCCTCCCAGCATAATTCCAGCACAGAAAGTGTTTTTGTAGGCCTGGACAGCTTAAAATGATTCTCGGCTTCTAAACATGGTGGGAAGAAGCTTAATATGATACCAATATGGTATTACAAGTGGAATCTTTTTTACACCACAAAGCTTCATTTTACCATAGGTGATCAACCTATTCTAGCCACGAAATGCAAAGAGCTATTAATATCCTCATCAAAGTTCCATTTTATACAAGGAATCAATATATTCTGTCACCAGAAATAACCAGGAATATGGGAGCTTTAGCTGCAGAATCATTCGAAACGCCAGTGTATTTTGATCCCACGTCAAACCGTATCCGGAGATTGCGTGCGCGTGCTCGACCTGCGATTGAGAAAACTTACTTGCCGTTTCGCGCCATCTTCAGTGTTCCTGCCATTGCACGCAGAGCTGGCCACATAGCTTTGGCGTCGTGATCCGAGCGAAATTTGAGGGAAATAGCTGACCCTTTTCACTTTACGTTGGCACGTGCTTCTACATCGATCCAACTCAGGTTTTGACCTGAGGGGCCTGAAGAAGCCACGCTGCATTTGGCATGGTTTACGGGAGAAGCCACATCGACAGACCTAGCGGTGATAACGGACCAAGAGGAGAAGCTTAAGCTGAGTCTGATGACCGACAGACTGCTGAGAGCTAGCGAGAGGGAAGAAGCATACTGGGGCTGCGAAGGTTCAGGCATTCATTGTACTGGTGACCAAAACCAGGAGTCCATGTGTGTCAGCTAGATGACGGCAACATGCACGAAGCCCCAAGTTTGGCCGCGCAGAACAGCCCTTGCTATGCAAAGTTGATGAAGTAGTGAGAAGCATCTGTTACTGTTAGATACAGTCACCCACGTGTTCTAAAGATCGTTTTAAGCTCACTTTGAGCACAGATTAGGGGCGCTTAAAAAAGATTGGAAGGATTTTCACAGGAGCCTCTGAACGCACGTCCATCGCTGGACAGAGGTAAGTCTCATTCTGTACAATATCGTGCACAGAATGAGATTTTTTCAGCCATGACGAGATACTTTGAGGCAAACATGTCTACAATAATATCTATATATCCAAAGTAAACGAGGGCTGCTATCTCTGACGACAGCGGCATGTGCTTGAAGTGTAGGCCTGGACCGCTCCTGGGCGATATGAGAGAGGACTGTTCATTAAAGGCATTTCATGTGTGTCCGAAAAATGGTGAACGTGATTGTTGTTTAATGTTCGTGTCCTAATACAAAGTTATGATTATGTTATCTTTTCTTGTGGCTGAAGTAGACTACTGTAAACAAATTGGATTACCCTCAATATCATTAGACAAAGTTAATGTAATAGCAAGGCCACAACAGCACGATAAGTAACATCTTTACAGAAAGTTTCAATTTAAGAAAAACACACGAAGACTAACGAGGAACATCTAGTGAACCCAATGAAACTGCAGGCACGACTCAAAGTATGCCACACAGACTACAATTATACCAGCATCAGTTTTGCTTCTAGACTAATTCTATGCCAAATGCAGACTCAAAAGAGGCGGCTTCGTTTGAGGCTTGCATCGAATTCAGTTGTCGTGTTGAGTGGAGGGGCTTACTTTTCTAAGCCATGTCTCGTGGAGAGCTGGAATAAAATGATTCCATGACGATTTTGCTGATGGAATAAATTGATGCCGTGCAGTTTTTTATACCGAGCAAAGAATCATTTGAAACCAGTCATCAGACATTTTATTCCCGAGCTTACGGGGATCATTCTGTGAGCTTCAGAAAACACTACGTGCTAGACTCCATCCAGTCCAAGAGATTACATTGAGTCTGCGACGGGAATACAATGAGCCTGATTCTGCCTGATTCCAACCGAGTTTGACACCAGAATCCAGACTCGCTTTCAGCACCGACTCAGTTTATCCAAAAGGACTCAATTTTTCTGTCAGTGTAGAATGATCACCGTAAGCTTAGGAATAAAATTTCTGATGACTGGTTTCAAATGATTCTTCGCTCGGTATAGAAAAAAACTCCACGGTATCAATGTATTCCATCAGCAAAATCGTCATGGAATCATTATATTCCAGCTCTCCACGAGACATGGTTTAAAAATATGCTCCTCCACTCAACACGGCAGCTGAATTCGATGCAAGCCTCAAACGAAACTGCCTCTTTTGAGTCTGCATTTGGCATAAAATTAGTCTAGTAGCAAAACTGATGCTGGTATGATTGTAGTCTGTGTGGCATACTTCGAGTCGTGCCTGGGCTTTCATTGGGTTCACTAGATGTTCCTCGTTAGTCTTCGTGTTTTTTTCTAATTGAAACTTTCTGTAAAGATGTTACTTATCGTGCTGTTGTGGCCCTGCTATTACATTAGCTTTGTTTAATGATAACGGGGGCAATCCAATTTGTTTACCACAGTCTACTTCAGCCTCAAGAAAAGATAACATAATCATAATTATGTATTAGGACACAAATATTAAGCAACAATTACGTTCACCATATTTCGGACACACATGAAATGCCTCTAATGAACAGTCCTCTCCCATATCCCCAGGAACGGTCCAGGCTTACACTTCAAGCACATGCCGCTGTCGTCAGAGATAGCAGCCCTCGTTTTCTTTGGATATATAGATATAATTGTGGACATGTTTGCTTCAAAGTATCCCGTCATGGCTGAAAAAATCTCATTCTGTGCACGATATTGTACAGAATGACTTACCTCTGTCCAGCGATGCACGTGCGTTCAGAGGCTCCTGTGAAAATCCTTCCAATCTTTTTAAGCGCCCTAATCTGTGCTCAAAGTGAGCTTAAAACGATCTTTAGAACACGTGGGTGACTGTATCCAACAGTAACAGATGCTTCTCACTACTTCATCAACTTTGCATAGCAAGGGCTGTTCTGCGCGGCCAAACTTGGGGCTTCAGTGCATGTTGCCGTCATCTAGCTGACACACATGGTCTCCTGGTTTTGGCCACCAGTACAATGAATGCCTGAACCTTCGCAGCCCCAGTATGCTTCTTCACTCTCGCTAGCTCTCAGCAGAGTCTGTCGGTCATCAGACTCAGCTTAAGCTTCTCCTCTTGATCCGTTATCAACGCTAGGTCTGTCGATGTGGCTTCTCCCGTAAACCATGCTAAATGCAGCGTGGATTCTTCAGGCCCCTTAGGTCAAAACCTGAGTTGGATCGATGTAGAAGCACGTGCCAACGTAAAGTGAAAAGGGTCAGCTATTCCCCTCAAATTTCTCTCGGATCACGACGCCAAAGCTTTGTGGCGTCGTGAGTGGCGCCACCAGGGCACCGTGCGAGCTATGGACGACATCCAGCTACACGAGGCACCACCTGCGCTCAGCTCCGACCGTCGGCTGGGCAGTGAGGAATCGAACCCTCCTCAGAAGGCCTCATTTTGTACGTACCCGGCCGCTACTGGGGGTCAAGGACACAGTATGACAGCAAGACAGTGACATCATATCAGCGCTGCAGGTTGAGGCTTTCTGGCGACATTGAACTGAACCCTGGACCGCTCAATGCCTATAAGCATGTCTCGCTATCACTTCAAAATGTCCAAAGCGTTAAAAACAAACTGGGCGATTTACGTCAAGCAGGCCCAGCTTTGGAGAAAGTCAACATCATAGCCCTGACGGAGACGTGGCTGAACGAAACAGTCGATTCTTCGGAGATTGGCTCGGCTCTGTCCAACCACATCCTCCTTCGACGCGATCGGAGCAACTGTGTTGGAGGAGGAGTGGCTTGTCTTATTGACAGCTCCCTGCAACCAGTAAGGCGACAGTCACTCGAACCGGAAAGAGCAGAAATTCTGGTCGTCGAGGTGAAAACCAGCCCGCCGCTCCTCTTGGCTGTCTGCTACTGCCCGCCAGATGACTTAAATGCATTGAATTCTGTGATGAAGGCTATATCAGATTTATTTCGTGTTCCCATCCTAGTGGAAACGAGCGAATATCGTTCCCATACATAAAAAAGGGTCAAAGTCGTGTCCCTCAAACTATCGAGCTGTGTCACTTTTACCTCTGTTTAGCAAGATTTTAGAGCGAGTTATTTACATTACATTGTTTAACCATGTTCGACCAGTTTTATCCAGCCAACAACATGGGTTTCTACCATCCCGTTCTTGTGTAACAAACCTTTACACAATGCTGCACACTGCCTGGAACAACATATCCGCAGGTTCTCAAACAGACATGATTTATACTGATTATAGTTCGGCCTTCCAAAGTGTCAACCACAGTCTTTTGCTCCATAAGTTAGAGAAATCATACAAAATTACTGATAAGGCTCTACAATTGTTGAAATCATTTCTGTCTGGGAGAGAGCAGCGGGTGGTTGTGAAAGGCCAGTGCTCTACATGGACGCCGGTTCTCTCAGGAACACCTGAGGGCGGGCTTTTATCACCCCTTCTTTTTTCGTGTTTTATCAACGATTTACCTAGCCTCGTTGACTGCAATTGTTTGATGTTCGCCGATGACGTTAAACTGTACAAAAGAGTGGATAGTCTGCAGGATGTGAGAACGCTGCAGGGCGAACTTGACAAGCTATGTGCGTGGTCAGCCGATTGGGGATTGACCCTCAACCCATCCAAGTGCAAGGTTTTGAGAGTGACGCTTCGCAGCAAGCCGGTAGAAAGTTCATATCACATTAACCGCACTAGGCTTGATATAGTTTCCGCCATGCGTGACCTGGGTGTTAACCTGGACTCTAAACTTACCTTCGGCTATCACATAAAGGAAATTATTTTAAAAGCGAATAGGGCCTTGGGATTTCTCATCAGGCCACTCCAAACTGGAAAACACGGCAGGCCACTTCTTGAACTTGATACAAAACTGGTTATTGGCGTTTACTGTGCACACGTTCGTTCTATACTAGAATATGGCTGTGTAGCTTGGGGAGGAGCTGCACAGACCCATCTAAAACGAATAGAAAAAATCCAACACAAATTTCTTATCTGGCTTTGCGGACGCTGCCGCATTAACAACATTTCTTTTGAATACAAAGACCTCCTTCGGCATTTCGGCCTAACTTCATTAGCTGGAAGGAGGATGCAACATGATCTTTTGTTCCTACGGAATCTTCATAACCACAAAATTGACGCGTCTTTTCTGTTAGAATGCTTTCCTCTAGCGGCTCCTTCCCGAGCCCTGCGTAACAGGATTCTCTTTCATGTGCCCCACGCTAGAGTTAGTATTGTTATGTCGGGTTTGTTTTGTAGATTGCCGAGGATCCGCAATGTGTTCTTAGATAAGTGTAGAGATGTTGATGTGTGGAACACCACAGCTGCTCAATTTCGAGCACGCGTGATCCTTTATGCGGCTAACTGCGATTGAGCAGCCTTTTTCAGCCTTTTTTATCCGTTTTACTGTGCTTTTTCTTTTATGTTGTTTCCACTGACATTGATATTTGACACCACTGTTTTATCACCATGACTTCATCGGTCATTGGGATGGTTCATGCCCGTTGATGATTGGACAATAAACTAAACTAGCTCTGCGTGCAATGGCAGGAGCACTGAAGATGGCGCGAAACGGCGAGTAAGTTTTCTCAATCGCGGGTCGAGCACGCGCACGCAATCTCCGGATACGCTTTGACGTGGGATCAAAATACACTGGGGTTTCGAATGATTCTGCAGCTAAAGCTCCCATATTCCTGGTTATTTCTGGTGACAGAATATATTGATTCCTAGTATAAAATGAAACTTTGATGAGGATAATAGCTCGTTGAATTTCGTGGCTAGAATAGGTCGACCACCTATGGTAAAATGAAGCTTTGTGGTGTAAAAAAGATCCCACTTGTAATACCATATTGGTATCATATTAAGCTTCTTCCCACCATGTTTAGAAGCCGAGAATCATTTTAAGCTGACAAGGCCTACAAAAACACTTCCTGTGCTGGAATCATGCTGGGAAGAGGATCTTATGAGAGCAAGCATGCTCAAATGTTCCTTTAATAAGGTTTCATGGCATCATTTTATGCTCGAGCAGACCATGATTCCGGATTAGATAGAGCACATAGGAATACAAATTTCTCTCAGTGTAGGCTGATCTGTTTTCCACCGACCCTCCATGAATGGGTTCATATTGATTGAATATTTGTGTTTTATAAGTTTTCCAGTACAAGCAATATTGATGCAATGTTGAGGCCATACCAAATAGTTACCGCAATTAGACTTCAGTCTGTTTCAAAAATTGAGGAGTCCGTACAAAATGAGGCCAGTGCTGGGATGAATAACTGTTGTAATTAAACCTACAGACAGGATGCATTTGAATAACCAAAAGTGATGAATCTTACCAAAATTCCAAGGCTTTCTGTACTTTTATAGATTTGTTTTGTAATTGATTTTTGTGGAACCGATGTGAGTTCATTGTTTTTCTTAAATTGCGTTCTCTATTTGATTGAATTCCCTGAAACTTCCTGAAAATTTGGGGATCTAGTTATGTTTGAAACTATCAAGGTTTCAACTAAATAATCTTATTTTCACTCCGGTGAGCACGAAAGAGGGCCAAGTGGCCTTCCTTTAAAAAAGTAAGGAGGTGAGTCACCAAATGTTTAGAAATTGAAGCGATGATAATATCCTGAAATATGCTGACAACGACCTTCAATTTCCAGACTATCCCGAACGTGGAATGCAGCGTTATCAAAGCTCTACTCCGACTCCGTCATGGTAGTTCTTGTCAAAATAAGAGCGCATCACGCTGGTCGCTGTTAGGAGCGGCCGCTAGCAAAAAATGTTGAGCATCATCTAAAAATAAGCCTTCAGCTGCTTCCCGCGATTTTTTGCTAGATACAAAGCCGCCATAAATTGACCTTAATCCAAGCGCTATGGTGAGCGTCCTCGGGGATTATGGTAAGCTACCCATAAATCCGCGCCAGTTTTTATCCCGTCGCTAGCAACTTGCCACATGCACGCCAGGCACAAGTGGCTGGGAGCTCCATGGCATCCAATTTAAGAGGAGGGTACTACCCTCAAGCCCCCTATGTATGAAACATCCCTCTCAGCAGCCTGATATTGCTGTGAAGCTTTTCCTCTCAAATATATATTTAGTTGCTGAGCTACTTTCCCTCCCAGAGTTTCATACAGCACTGATGTAGCGGGGCGGCGTGAGACGGGCGGGGTAAGTAAAACAGCGATGACGGCAGCTGTCGAGGCTGCCGGCCCCGTCCGAGTCATTCTGCGCAGCAACTGAGACGACCTGACGGCCACTCAATGGCGGAATGCGGCGCCTCGAAAACAAATAAACGGCTGATCGCGGCCCATCCATTCAGACCAGTGGCGGATACAAGGGGGGGCTAAGGGGCTCAAGCCCCCTAAATGTCTGAGTGTCTATAGTTAATACACAGTCGGAAGCTGTTCCGAGGCAACGGTGGGGAGGCTTCAGCCCCTGAGCCCCCCAAAATGTTATCCTGGATCCGCCACTGATTCAGACTATCAACCAGGGGCCTTGGCAGCGGATCAGCGGCGCCGCGTCGCCTTAACACTTCTGCTAGTCGTCAGCCCCACCCAGCCCCTAATGCAACTCTCCAAACATATGGTACAACGAACTCTGCCCGGCCAGCTGCATTGATCATATTTCGTTCTTTGACAATAACAAGCTCCGTTTCTCCGGCCGCCTGCTATGTGATGATTGTTTAATCTATGGCTTTATATGTTGTGGCTGACCAAGGAAGAAACATACAACGCTGAGTCAGGGCCAAAAACATGCATTCACTCCGTGTTCAAGCAAGAGACACTGAACGCTTGTCAGATGCAATGAAAGAGGTACTGTTTGGAAATGTTGCATAATTTATCAGCTGATTTATTTGTGGGATCGGTACCGAAACTTAAGCATCGATATAATGCACGAGCTTAGTGGCTTCTATCAGCTTTGTCCGTTTTCTTCCCAAAATAATACTGCCTCACTTAGTCACGTAGACAAAAGACTAATCATACGTCAGTGCTATGCATTTTATTTTATGCCCGTGGACCTGGACGGGGTCAAATGGCCTACAGCAAAGGACACGATATGCCGCAGCCTTTACTCAACCGTGCAGAAAATCTTCTGTTGTTCATAGGCGAATCCGGGATTCCGGTCCAGGGGGGACGCTGACCAGACCAGGGGAGCACCACTATCGTGGGGGCACCGATACTCGCATCCTAATAGGGGGGGATTTTGGCGTGGCGCCATCGACCTTTCAGGGAGGGAGGGGGTGTGACCATTTCAGGGGGCGTCGAGGGTCGTAGGGGTCGACGGGAGGACAAGTTCCACCTTGCCTCTGAAGCCGTCTATGCTGCCGTTCTTCAGGACTAAAAGAACACTGGTGTTTTTGCATAGTTTTGATATGCAATGTCACTTGTCACACCACAACTTCTGCTCCATTTGTGCTGCAGTCAGGTGGGATCCAGGCCAGTGATGACACTGTTCACTCTTTTGGCGTTGCCAGCCGTGCCAGTTGCGCTTGAGGCAGATTGCAGGCCTGCTGATCTTATTTATCACCAGTCTGTTCCGCTGCACCAATTCCGACCGTCGGGTGTCCTCAAAAGTTAAGGCATGTCTTTTCTAGATTATACCAAGATACTGTTTTTGTCTGCGGCAATCAGGTCACAGAGGCCGCACGAAGCCCGTGAAGCGCCGTTTTGGATCAATGCTGATGGAGTACGTTAAAAACGGTCTGCCATAAATCTGACCGAGGAGCCACCAATGCAGCTGCAGCTTGGCAAAGAGCTGTGAGATGAAACCGGACAGCACCCGCCCCGGGGGCACCATCGCTCCGGAGGAGGAGGGCTGGTCGTCAATGACAAGTCGCAAATTTGAAGCAGGAGACCAGCCTGGCCATCGAGCCAAAACCCTTCCGTCAGTCATTGGCAGGGACCCTTTTATTGAGAAAAAATGCACTGACGGGAGAGGAACGTCATTGGGCGGGCATGTCAAGATGGAGGAGAAATTACCAGTGATTCCAATCTATGAATTATAGATTCATTTTAAAGTTAAAATTTAAACTTTGGCAGATTTTAATGCCCAAGAGATAAATACTTATTTTCCTGACATTTGTTTATTTCTACTTGCTTGAAACAAAACGGAGATAAATGTCAAATAAGAGATACAGGCACTTGGCCCCTAATTTGGAGCACTTTTAGGCACGCACAAGTAAATTCGCCTGCCGCGTACGAGTCGGAAGCTCGCGGAGCACAAGACTCTGGACGTGTCTCGGCATAGAGGCAAAAAAGCGGGAGGTAGTGTGTATTTTGCGAGCCCACACAAGCCGTCGCTCCCAGCTGCCGCACCTTTTTAACCGGTACCTCCGGTTTCTCAACGAGAGTTCAATGAAACCCCAAGCTTATCCAGCTATGTTTACGTAGGTAGTCGACCTTCTCTGACAACTGAGCCGGCCCCTCTGTCGAAATATTAAAGCGAAAATACACCCAGAGATACGGAGCCAAAGCCGTCTGACTCACAGACGGCTCCAGTATAGGATAAAGCCAATGCTCGAGAAGCTTTCCATAATTCCCTGTAAACATGATGATCGTGTCAGGCTTTCTCAACGCTCTTGCAATCCTACCTGCGGCAAACGATGGGTTGCCCATGGACGTTTAGCCGGCATTAGTCTATTATCTAACCAGATGTGTGCACTTGTATTATGAGATCATTAACGTGGTATTACGTCACTGTTTGGAAAAACATCGACTCCCTGGATTGTTCTTCCTCTTCGTTGCTATTACCCAATCAATTAACAGGCCATTTACCGCAAATGAAAGAGAAAAACATTCGATCTCCTGTGCAGAACAGGGTTGAGTTGAGCCGAGGCCAAAGTGCAGGGATCGCAGAAGTATAGTACGGTGTTATCTCAGATATACACCAAAATCAATATCTCGTCCGCTCCAATAGGTCGTAAAGCCTGATTATACCTTTCCCTTGCTAACCACTTTTTACGCTGATGTTCAAATGAGCCTCCTCGAAAAAAAACATATTGAGAACGTTTGAATTATCCAGATTATAAATTCCAAATGGCAGGCATCTCGAAATTAGCAGTTGCGGCGGCCTCCGTGCCGATCATGCCAGAAATACGCTGCCGAATGTTGTCTGCCATTTGCATGATACCTGGAAGCTTATGCCGATAGTTTCGAATTGATTGGTTGATTTAAGCTGCCCCGAATGCCCAGCCCCGAATGTCCGAATGGCTTTGCAATTGATGATGACACGTTTCAAACCTCTTCGCGTAATTTTATAGCGAAGATTTGAAGTCAAAGCGTTTTAAACTCGGCAGGAACCGACAAATTTATATTTTTGTTTGACTGATCATGACAAAAATTCCTCGAGTTTTGATGGGTGTCTGGAAAACTTTCGACACTTTTATTTATGCTTCCAATGGCAGCTTTATCAGTTGTAATGCTTCAAAATGCCTCGTGATTAATGTCTGAAGATGTGTTTGAATCTCAAGAGTTCTGCGTTCTATTAGCTTTCACATGAAAGCTACCACACTGTCCGTTAGAACTCGGAAGGTTGTGGATGAACTCGGTACCGCCGTTGATACGTGACGCTCCCCGTGGTAGGATTGGCTCTGCCACCGTCGCACCATCAGCCTGGCACCGCAGCATGTGGACCGACGGTGGTCAGACCCCAGCCGAGCCGCCATTGGCTGACAGTCCTCGGCCGACGTGAAAGCCCCAGACGGCGCGTCGGCCGACACCGAGACTGGTAACCAGAAACTGCGCCGCAGGGCAGACGAGCCGATTCCAGGGGTGATGCTATTTAAATCTGAATGGCTCATCTCGTGTATGCTGATGGGCTGCCACCTCCGAGCTTTGCGGTGTTGATGTGGCTGGAGAGAACTCCTGTCCGTGGTCTGCACGGGAACAATCAGTGCACACTGTGCGTGCACGGTCACCCTGGGACTTTAGTACACGAGCACTAGTCGTGGTGCAAGCGTACCTAGTCTCAAATACAACAGACCATAAGAAATAAAAAATTAACTTGTGAAAATTTAAACTAGTGTATACGACGGCCATCATTTATGACACATTCCAGAACATGAGTTAGACGCATGACAAAACAAGCTAAATGCACCTGCCACTCGAAAGTGTTTGTACGGGAGGAAGTATATATTTGAAGGTTCATAAGACCTGTCCCACATCGGTGCCAACGGAGCAATGGCCATTCAATGTCATTTGACCCGATTAGTCCCTATCGCAGCTTCAATGGGACGCTTAAGACCTGGGATTGGAGCGCACTCGACCCGATTCTTCCCTGCTCATCTTAGTCGACCGGGAAAGATCGATATGTCTGATTCGGGAGTTTAGGAACGAATCGCTAGTGCCTGCATGAGAGGGCTTAGGGCAGAGGCGTCGCCGCGGGTTTCTTTCTATGGAGGCCAGGATGTAGGGGGTTTCTCATCCCTGATCCTGAGGGGGCCTTCTAGCTTTTCGGGGCCTCCATTTTTAGGTCATTTAGAGGCTTTCTTTTTTAAGAAAGGGGCCGCCTATGTTGACTGTGTAGGGGCCTCCGTTATAAGTAAAGGCACCTCCACGTAGGTAATTTAGTGGCTCTCCCTTAACCCGCGCCCCACGGGGTCCGGCGCCACCTTCCCCACGGGGGGCCCATCGATGGCCCCTCTAACTCCGAAAATATGGGCGTTAGGCAAATCTGCAAGATGCACTGGAAAGCTCGCTGAATTCAGTAGAAATTACTTCGCATGTTTTAGTGCTCAGGTCAATGGTTTGACCTCCGAGGTCAATTAGGTCAGATCGGCTATTTTCACTCAAATATGCAATGCTTAAGCAAACTGGGCATAACTATTATGTCATTAGGCTATTGAGGTCTGGTAAGTACATTTGATAGAAATTTCCAGTCCTTTTTCCGCTATGTGGACGTAAAGACCTCCCGATAGTGGTTTGACCTCCAGAGGTCACCTCGTGACCTAATATAACATGGGTCACGAAAGGTCAAAAGTGACCTTGCCGTATATCAAATGAAAGCCAGTGACAAGACAAACACGATTGTGTTTGTTTCACTCTAGCTTAATTAGGTCAAAGTTATTGTCAAAATACTGTTTTTGACCCCTGGTACCTTGGATGACCTTGGAAAGTCAGGGCAAATATGACCCCTGGGATCCGTAAGTGTCCAAAACGCTGTTCTGAGCAGTCTGTATTTGCATCATTTTTGTGGTTTATATCATGAAACAGCTTTTCCCATGCTTTTCCAATGGAGGTCGCCTCTCCTGACCTCGGGCACGAATCGACAAATCCCGGATATACACCTTTAACCCTGGAGGGTTTGAAGTGTGGTTTCAATTGATCGACTTTGAAATGTAGCTCTTACGAGCTCTAAAGTTGAAGTGAGGTGACCTTGTTGACCTCGTCTGGTGACCTGACCTTGGGTGACCCGGGTTAAAAATTTCGGGATGATGGGAAAATGATGCAGTGAGAGGTGAGCTCTCAACCGCGGTGCTGCGCCTCGTCTTTTTCTGCTATCCCGAAAACCTTAGGGGCCATCATGCCCCGGTTAAAAGCAAGGGAACATTCTGGATAGGCCGTATAGGAGACTTGCTTTATAAGTAAAGAGACACCTATGTGGGCTGTTTAGGGGCCTTGTTTTTAAGTAAAGGGGTCTCCTAGATAGCCGTTATGGGACCAGTTTTATAGCTAATGGGGCCTCCTGCATAGGCAAATTAGGAGGCCTCCTTTATAGGCAGGGAGGCTAGGCTCTTTGATACTCAAGGGATTTTTCCAGACTCTATATATCAAAAAGGGCCTCCTGAGTAAGGTGTAGGGGCTCCAAAATACATCGGGGCCATGGACCCCTGTCTCAGGGAGCAAAATCATTCATTAGAGCTCTATGGTCACTGCATGAAAGGGGTTGGCACCAAAGTAACCTTTGGCATCCCGTTCTAATACTCTGGGCACTTCCACGCCCCAGTGCAGATAGGTGTTTAGAACACAGGTGCTGGGCGCTGAAAGCTCATCTATATTCAAATAACTCTTGTCTTTGAAAATCCAGCTGAATTCGATAGATATTGATAGATAGATATTGATTTAACATTGTCGCATATCGTAACATACTTTTCTTTACAATCCAAGCGCAAAAAATAAGCCATGACAAGCAAAGGTATCGAATAAGTTGATGCATTATTGTACAAAATATCGTATGATTTGAAAGAGGTCTATGATAACATACAGGCACACGTGATATGCGGCAAACTGTTGAGAGGGACGGGGCCAATGAAGATTCGGCGGGTGTTTTCCCTCATAAAAGCAACTATTTGCAGCAGCATTATCGGAACTGCTCGACGAAATATCATCTGAAGATGAAGCGTATTTTTTCAGCTCGACTCGCTTCAGCCATTTCGTGTCAGTTCCTGCTCGGTGGAAACGAAAAGACGAGTGGAAAGGAAAAAAACGCTCCAAAATGTGTATTAAGATTAAAATCAGATCTATATTTATGGCTAATATTGGGATCCAAAAAATTGATCATTGTTTTTCAGGCTTCAGCTCCGTCCCAAAGTAGCGATTATTACGATATGGCCTGCATTTAATCAATGGTTCTACATTTTATGATATCTCCAAAATGAAAACACTTAGGCCGTCCCCCTGAACTGGCACAGAACTGAATTTCACACATTTTATCATACGTTTTAGCACAAAATGCTGAACAGGGGCGGCTTTACCTAAGACTAGACAACAAGGAGCATATTTAGTCATGTCCATTGTTTGTGGTAGGAAAAAGGTGTCTTCACATAAAGGCTTTAAAATCAATAAAACATATTGCATAAGGGCTTATGTTATGCCGCTTACCTGCCTCCAACGACAAAAGTCACAAAAAGTGATTTAAACAATACATTTTGCTATTAATATGTAGCGGGGACCGGGGCTGGTTGAATCATTTTTCACTTTTCCCTCCGTAGCTAATAATCCACAAGATCTATCGAAAATTAGATACCACCATTCAAAATATAGTTCTTTTTCCCACCAAACGACGGTTAATCTTTTCCCAAAAACAAATACATTTTACCACAATGCACTTTTGAAATCAGCTCTGCACCTGATGCAAACTACCCCCATGCCGGGGTAAGTTGCATCAGTCCCCGGAGCAGCTTGCATCGTGAGGAATTAGTGCATAGAAACACAATACAACGTCAGAGTCGCTTTATTGGTAGGCACGTTCCCCATTCAGCGGAGGCACGTTTCCTTGGTAGGCACGTTTCCCATCGGATACCCTTCCGAGCTTACCTACTCAGAGTCAGAGTCACGTTGGTGACAGATATAGCACCTGCTTCCCGAAAGTGAAGCGCTCCTCCCCACTTTCGACGCCCATGCCAATCATTATTGCAATAATACATCCTTATGACTATTCAATTTTCCCACAAACAAAACTAAGCGCCCGGGTAGGTTGCAACAATGTTTCAACCTGCCCCGCGAAAAATGATTCGTCTTGCCCCGTCCCTGCCCTGAATCAATCGTGGCGCCAAATATTGCACAAGCCAAGAGGTCCCGCCAAAAGTCTTTGCCTTAATTGAAAACTGGAGAAACGCGCTTTAACCTGCCAGGCTTATGACCAGCGTGCATGTTATCTTGTATTTAATTTAAAACGTAATGTAACAGACTAAAAAAATACTTTCGCCCTAAAAAAATGAGTTTTTGCCTCCTCACCTGGTATCGGCCGACCGCCTTCGCTGGTTTCTTCACTGGAAAGACATTGCACGTGCGCGGTTCTAGTGGGCCGGCTTAAACCGTTATCTAGTGAATATTCTTTTAGTTACAGCCCCTGATGCATTCAACCCGTGATGCAACCAGCCCCGGTCTCCCCTACCTTAGATGAAAACGCATGCCCATTTTCGAAAAGTGCAGGAAATTTTGAGTCGTATGCTGTGGATTTAGTATATTTTTGCATCATTTTTATAATTTTAAGCAGATTTTTGGTTTCTGGAATAAATTAGTTAGTTAGTTAAGGGCTTTTTATAAGGCAATGCAGGCTAAATCGAAATATCTCCACTGTACGTCCCAAGTGACGTTATACTATGCTGTAGGGTCTCGCCTGCAGCTATGCTGTACCGCCTTGCATACCTGTGAGTATACTGTACCGCAGGACAAGCCTTGAAACCATGCCGTCTAGAAGAGCAATAGTAGAGCAATGGTAGAGCAATAGCAATAGTGCCGTCCGTAGAACAATCCAGTTTTTGGATGCTCATACATAAATATTGATGGAAATACGCTACACTGCTTGAGCTTTTGTATTAATCCAAAGGCCTCGCTGCAAAATATATTGACGGTATCTCAAAAATGCTTCATAATTTTTGGTGTATAACGAAGCACCAACTGCTGAGGTCATTTGACGTCAGAGGTAGGGGTGTCGCCACCGGGGGGCCTGGTGGGGCCGGACCCCCAATCTTGCAAAGTGGAGGGGGGCGGCCCGCCCACTTTTGGCTGGAAGTACATTTTAACGTACGGGTACGCACGAACCTGCGACACTGCAGAACATAATGTCACGAGCTGAGCCGAGTGAGCGCTAAGCGACTGAGGTACCCAGACTCGACCCTCCAAAAGAGGCTTAAATTCTTGTCTTGCAGCATTCACTGATATTCACTGTCAGTTGAGATGTAGCTCATTGCCTGCTCCCCAACTGGGCGAGACCTCTGTCTGACCGCTGCCACGTTGGCTGCAGTCTGCCTTCGGCGGTGCGTTGCTGGGCGCGCTTTAGATCACCTCTGGACGACACGGCGCAAAAACCTCTCACGTCAGCAAGGTTTTGCGCAGCTTTTTGCCTTACAGGGAGCCAACTGAAATAGCTGTATTGGAGCTGCAGGGTCAAGTGAAGGTGAAATCGAAATGGAAAGGGACTGAACGGAGCGCTTTTTGATACGTGGAAACGAGTTTACAGATCTGTCAAAGATACGGTGGCGGGTCAGTCAGTCCCCGCATAGTGATGAAATATGTACGGAGCAAAAGATGAGACAAGACAACTCTTTTGCGGACTACGGTCCACCCACTGGCGGATCCAGGACTTCATTTCGAGGGGGAAGGGGTAGAGGGCTCGAGCCTCTCCGCTATTGCCTCAGATCAGCCTCCAGCCATGTATTAGGCACTTGGACATTGGGGGCTTGAGTCCCTTAGTCCCCCCTTGTATTCGCCACTGGCTCAACCTATTCTTTCATTCGACAACCATTATCTATCTTCTATTGTATTAATAATGTTTTCTTTGTTAATACATCTGTTTGCTTCTTTGCTAATGAATACATATTGACTTGTACTGAGGAGGTAGAACTTTTCCAGTGTGTCATATCTCAGTTAAGAATTGAAAATGAAATAAGGCGCAAGCTAATCATATTCTGACAAAAACATTATAGTGGTACTGCTTTAACGCCAAAACATTCGGAGTTTCATAAGTCATAAAGTAAGACATTTCCCCGATATTTCTAGGGGTGTAATTTAGGAATTTAGACCACTCCTTAACAGGGTATTGGAAAACCATCGCAGCAGAAGGGGTCTCTTATGTGGATTAATTTCGCCTACTTGCTCTCTGTGATTCCCCGGAACAGCCCCAGCGCACTCACTGCTTTCTGGTTTCAACACGATACACTTGTCCATTCAGGGACCAGTAATTTTCAGTTAAGTGGTAAATATGGCGACGCATTTACTGAATTTATGTCTGCAGGTGTTTATATTATAGAAAATGGTGGCTATGCAAATCTTAAAGGGAGTGTAGCACCTTGGTCGAAACTTGGAATTTAGTGTAATTAGGGGTAATTTTAGCCAAAAATCATAGAATCGTCCATGATTTTTCTGAAAAATGTACAATAAGCTCCATATTTTGATTTTTAAAATACTCCGCTCGGAAAAAATAATTATCTGCCTGTGGATGATGTCATGATCTGGCAACCACTACCATATTCAATACGCTTCAAGGGCTTCAATTGGCTGATACTCACCGTGACGTCAGTATATGTCGTCACACTAACAGCCATGACAACTGTGGCCTGCTGCTAAGGGTACATGAGGGGTGCATTTCAGGTAGGTTTTAGTTTTTTTCTACGGAAATCTCTAGTTCCAAAATGAATGTTATATTGAGTACCGGATTATCCGACTTGCTTTACAACTTGGCTATCTTAGTTAAATTCACGTTATGAAAGTGCCACATTCCCGTTAAGAGTGATTTCACCGTCATTCATATCAATATTGAATTAAACCTGGTACCATCAGGTACGATTGCGGTACGCGTTGTTTCCGAGCCTGGGGGTACTCTTATCGGTCAGAACTGTGCCACTCCTGCTTTATCTCGAGCACTCGTAGTGGTCATAACCTAAAGCATTAAAGCTTGGTGGTGGCGGTAAAGTTCATGGTGGTGGTACTATCTTTCTGACGCAAAACGCTCCTGGTAAACAATTCTCTTGTCATGAGCAGAGTCATGCTTAAAAGGGGAATTTGTATTCGAATCACGTGTCCCTAGTCTGTGCTCATCCTTAAATAGAAGGATACTTTTAGAATAGAAGGATATGCCGTTATCCCCTTTCATGAATAGAAAAGAAGTGTGCTCCACTATTACTCCATATATGGATCTCTTTTGGTCGTTAAAATCCTTTTTTGCTTTGGATGACTTTTCGTGGCCTCTACACGGATTTAGAAAATTTCCCCTTACATTCCTAGCATTTTTCGGAATAAACGCACCTTCCGGGTAAAACAATAATTATATTAAACATTTTCCAAAATTTCACCTTCCGGACATCTGTGACCTTTGACATTTGAACCCGCCTCAAACGTTGCCTTGATGGCTCACATAGTTGCTGGCGTAAGGATCGAAAAATAAATGCATTTGATTACTCTAATGGCTATATTATCACACTATACGTGATTATTTACCAGATATCATAACTAATACCAGCCAGGCAGTATCCAACCGAATTTTGCATTTTTTCTTAAAATACCATGCTTTTGCGATATTTTATCGATTTAGCCCCCAAAACATTGGTTTGGCCCCCTCCAAAAGCTGCTCCTGGATCCGCCAATGGGCAAACTAGATCGCAAAATAAATTGTGAACGCTCTCATTTTTTTCTGAAAAAAACAAACCATATAGGGAAGCCTTCTAATAGTTTATAAGTTCATGAAGGTTGTTCAACCTGGCATGCGGATGAAATAAAAATCAGTCTTAACTCCCCGTCTGAGCTCCGAATTTTTGCAGTCTCTGTCTCGTGACCTATGCGACTTCGGAAAAAAATTGTGTCCGATATAACGGAGCTCTTGGTCAGACCAGATTGTATTTTCTTGCCAAATTGAAGATATGCTGGAGAACATCTTTTTACCAACAAATTGTGCTATCCGCTTAAAATTTCCCGTCATCAAACAAAAGTCTCGCGCGATTCAGCTCTGTCACTGCGGACTCCTGCCACAAACACTCGGTGGAGGCGGGCTGAAGATCCTGGATTCCAACATCTCCCGTGGTCTCCTCCCGGCGGAATCAGATCCAGTATCAAAGGAGATACATCGTCGCTCCGATCATCCCGGTGCAGATGACGTCAGAGCCTGGCTATGGCTATTACTGCAGCTATGCGAAAAGGGTCCGAGCACTGCAAGGCTGCACCAAACTTTAAGATTGATTTCATCCCCTTCTCCCCGTAATGAATATCTGGTGACTCAACATGCGTTGCTCTCACCGTTACTTGTAACCATATCGTCTCAGCAGACAAACCGCTGCGGAGAGCGTTCGCGCCTGTTCCAGAGAAGTGCCTTGTTTTCCACTCGAGCTGCTTACACCGCCGCCCCATGACTCCTACCGGCCAATGCCAGCGCCACACGGTTCAAAGCCAAGGTCACGCCCGGCCCCCGCCCCATCGGGACGCACGTGTCCCGCGCGTGGCTCTGATGCGTCGCTACATCGCCAACGACGTACTCGATGAGGAAGGCGGGCGACGCGATCGACACGGTGTTGTATCGTGCGTGTCGTCTGCTCTCGGAGCTCATCTCACTGATTAACGCTGCCTGCCATTTCGAATAAGGGGCTTCTTCATCGACTGAGTTTACTGGTCTTTTTTAGAAAAGCAGCCAAATGAGCTGAATTGAAAATCAAATATTTGCATGGACGGAGCTGATGAGAAGTCCTAATTATCGCACCGCTCGTTGCTCAGTTAATAATAAAAAGGGCCCCCGTTTCTTCACAGCTCATTTTCTAACAACTAGCGTCAAGGGAACTAGTTAATATTTACATCATGTTA
Organism: Lepas anatifera; assembly: GCA_034440635.1. Classification (NCBI taxonomy): domain Eukaryota; kingdom Metazoa; phylum Arthropoda; class Thecostraca; family Lepadidae; genus Lepas; species Lepas anatifera. The sequence continues at coordinate 1,594,059 of JAOTON010002176.1, forward strand.
TCATGCATATACGGTACACTTAAAAGGCAATTAGTTTATTGTCAAAATCTGCTATGTCCCAAAAAATTATATGAGGACCTTAGGCTCAGGCGTGTAGAATTGCATACTTTGAGGGGTGTGCAGCACCCTTGTCAGGAAGGCACCTCTAAGCGTCGGAAATGCCCGTACTATGCCACATTGAGTTCAAGTAATATAGATCACAGTAAAAGGCTATGTATGTATGTACAATACATACTTACCATAGGCATCGAATGCGCGGGGAGAGACAGGGGGACCCACCCCTAACTGGCCTTCACGGGGAGGTCCTCCAAAAAATTGAAGCACCCGCTGATCTGTCGCTTTTTGTTATAGCTGATATACTAAAGTGGACTCACGCAAGTGTTTCGGAATTATTTTAGGTAAAGCACCTTTGTGGCGCTTCCCCTGACTATTATTGCGCCTCGGCTTCGCCACCCCTCACCCATCCATTGACACTTTCATAAGCGTCGTCACCGGCAAAAAAGTGAGGAGGCCAGCTAAACTTCAACCTGATGCTGACAACTTTCCACGTTAGGACCAAAAACTCTTGGAATTTGGGCTCCTCGTTGCCATCCGCACCGGCTGGTTATAAACATGTCCCATGTTCTCCCATTTTGGCTGAGATCAGAATTTTTTGGCCCAAAATTGGGGGCCAGGCCCCCTGGCCCCCGTCTTCCGACGCTTATGGACACTTCTCCCCTCGGCTTCCCTCGGGCTGGGCCCTCCATTCCTCTCCACTCAGCAGAAACCTATCTCGACACTCTCGACTTCAACAAACCCAGCCCCCGGCTGATCTGTGCCGACTCCGGCTCCGTCTCACCTGTACCGAAAAACAGGCTTAGATAGGGGAGCAGATAATGAAGCTGATGGATAACAAAGCATGGCTAGGAACTTCTGAGAATTTTGAAGTTCAAATTGTTGAACATTTCTGAAAATTTTCTGAAACATTTTCAGGCACATACTTCACGACACTCTCATTTAAATATATAAATTACCGCTGAATATTCCACAATACAACTGCAGTTGCATTGTTCATCGTGCAGTTGCAGGTGCGTTCATGAACGCACCTCCACCAATCAGCGGCCGCCATTCGCCAGCGACAGCAAGCCCGCGAGGCACAGCCCAGTGAACCCTCAGCACAGCCCAGTCTATCAACATTAGTGTGAACGCTTTCACCCCTGGGTGACAGGGTTCACGCCGATGACCGCCGGCGCCAAGTTAAAGCGTCATTGGGGGCCATGAAGCGGACTGCAAACATGCTTGTGTGGTGGTGAAGGAGGTTTGTCAGTGAGGGAGGACAGGTTTACGAGACCTGTGCATGTGGTGGTCTTATTGGTGAGGTGTTTGCACAGTTTCGTGTTGATAACACCTGCAGAGCAGGATAACATTGAGTGAGTTCGGTATGTGGATATGCTTCGCTGAAAAAGTTGTTGACATATATTTAGAATCGGAAGTATTTTTTATATCAGGGTACCTACAGGTTGGAAATTTTCAAAGCTTCCGCTTTTTGGCTCAAACATGTATTTGCAGGCTACATATTTGTGCTATCGCTCTCCTGGGCCCAAGTTCATAATCATTTAGGGAGGCATCCATTATTATTCTTCACGTTCTCTATATAATCCATAATTTTAATAAAGAAATGGTATAAAGCAAATAAATTCATTTATTAGGTAGGCACATCGTTAAAAGAACTCTTTGGTATAATTCCTGCAACGCTGCGTAACTTTGCAAGTTCACTAACGTTAGTGTTCGTCGCCTCATTATTTAGTAAACATCACCTTCTCCACTTTCCAAATACGATCCTGCTAATCCCGATTTGCTTCGCAGACAGGTATGCAAATTTGGCTTGCAGTTAGGGCACCATACGATATTAATCTAATGAGAAATAAGGCTGGATTAGTTTTCCGTCTCTGGATGTATAGTCTTTTTCGTTTTAACCCGCGCCCTGCTGGGCCTTCTGAGCCACCTTCGCCCTGCTGGGGGGGGGGGTGTTTGAACACCCCCTCATACTCGGTCTCTACGAGGGATAGCGAAAAAACGCGAAAACTGGTGGATAGCTCATACAAATTCATGGAGAAAACATATAAGTCACCATTTGGCTGTGGTCAATATTGAGGTAATGACAGGTCAAAGAAGGTGGCATGTTAAAGAAGAGTTTCGGGGCTCTAGCACCGGACAGAGTTGAGTTAGAATCACTTTTTGGCCGCCATTCGTTCCCTCTCGTCACAGCGGATCGAATTATGCATAACATGACCATACTAGGCCAAAACACAAAAAGAACCTAACCTCAGGTCAGGCCAAGGTCGCTTTTTGACCTAGCATAGTCAATTACATGTCAATCGACTCGCAATAGCAATCCAAACACAACAGTATCAAAATAAAAGCTGTAGCATCATTTCATGCAAAGCTATTCACCTAAGTCTTAAAACTGCTTAAAGAGCCCCAGATGACCTCTCAGAGGTCGCAGGCCAGAAGCCATTGATGAAGTATCACGGGTTTCTCCTGTAGCGACGTTATTTTGTGTCATCCTCCGTTTTCACGATGCATGACAGATTTCCCAGGCACCTCGCCACAGTCGCAGGTTGTCATCTACTTTGTCTTGCCGTAATGAGGCTATATTCACCTTACTGCAATTTTTCTTAGCAGTGACAAATATCTTTGCGTCTTATTTTACTTGTCCACAGGTTTCAGCTGGCGTCCTCTAGGTTTGCCTTGGAATGCCAAGCACGATTTCCGGTTTCAGAAGTGTTTCTGAGGTTGGCAGAAATGTTCTTGTTTGGCGGCCGGAACGTTCTGAGCAGGTGGGCTTCTGACTCATTTTGCCCGTGTAATTCTTCAGCCGAACAGCGCTAGATATACCCCACGGTTATCTTCTTGTCCTATAGGCATTAAGTTTTTTTAATGATGTTGCTGTGCTCCGATCTTTACCTTTAGATTGCGTTCATCGAAGAGAACTTGTGATATCTTTGAAATGATAATTTTACGAGAATTTCTAGAATTCTGATAAGCTGAACGGCGAGCCGCTATTCGTCAATACTCTTTTGACCAGCCTGCGTCTTGCCATCTGACTATTGAGAAATCGCACTACTTTACTGGTCTCCTTATAACTGGGATAGTCACATTGTATAAAATCCGAGCACGTTAGAGTTTGGCTTGAGTTCCAATATACCTACCACATGTGATACTTTCCCACGGCCGCTGAGAAATATCATACGACTTCAAAGGCTCCTTGCGATCCGGGCTATAGTACAGATTTTTGGGACACATATTCAATGGAAAGCTGCCTTACTCAGTCCTGACCACAACAGGGCAGCCTAGAGGTCTGGGAGGTGATTGAACAGCCAAAGGATATTAATTATATATCATTATATATATTGCCTAGTTTGGTATGTAGTGTTCTATGCCTGAGATATCTGGTATATATGTTTCTGTCTGTGGAATGGGTGGATATTATCTCGATAAGCACATCAATGAATATTACTGTTTCTCTTTTCACTCAATATCAGGAATCCACTTGCACCCTAGCTATCCTGGTTCAGTTTTGGGGGTGTTTCCGAAAATCAGATTAGTTTCTGCCGGAAATAAGCGCTAAGAGTGGCACAAACGCAGTTTTGTTTAGGATTTTCGCCTTTATGTCCATTTATGCCGTTAACCGCAAATGTTTGTTAAAAATGGCAATCATGCTGGTGGAAAGACTTCATACGGCTCATGCAAAGTCAATAATATTGTATTATATCTAGAAGTCACAATTCTTGTTGATTCTCCGGGAATTTGTGACGTCATTAACCCATTGCCGCCTGGGGGGTCGACCTCTTTCCCTCGATTTTCACGAATGATTCTAAGCCTATCCAAATGAGTGCGTCATTGTGGAGGCTTTTAGGGTGATCAACTTTACAACTTATGACCAAAAATAGGCATCCGGCCGGGTCAGGTCAACGAATTATGATGTCATTTCTAAACCCACGTAAGGCGATTATGTTCTTCTAAAATGTGGCGGACCAAACCAGGTAGTAACTCGGCTTCTAGAAAGACTGGATCAAGTTTCTTAACATCATTCGAAGCCTCGTTGAAATTAAAAATATACAAGCTATCATTTGTTTTGAAGTCAGGTCAATACTAAGGTCACCAGGAGTCATCAATGGTCACATTAATCAAACTTGTTTTTGTTTACAACTTTTGAGCGCAACAAGATACATTCTTCAATTCCACGCTGCCGACCCGGGTTCAAGGCCCGGCGGCTTCCCTGAACAAGGAGCAAGCTAGCTCCCGAGAAACCCTTCCAACAGGGAAAGAGTTGGCGACGCCAGATGACCCTGGCAGTTGGTGCGTCGATAAGCCCCAAAAATTATTATTGCATTGTTAAATTTAGTATCATAGTAATGTCATTCTCCAAAGATTCCACTGATGTGCAAAATAACCTTAAAAGGTCATTATTTGACCTCGACCTAAGATCAAGATCATGATGTAACCTTACAAGGGCATGTCACATACCATTTGAATCCGTAGGTCAAGAAAAAGACACTGGTGTTTGTTGTTTTGTTCTAGGTTTCATGGTTCCCGAGTTCCCCAGGCTTCATTTCCCTATTGTTTTTTATCTGTCGCACGAGTGACGCACGCACACACATTTTGTGATACTCTTGCCTGAGCGAATCATCTTAAACACATGTTTTCAATGACCCCAAATCACAGATTTAAGTTGTCAGTGCGCACGCACTTTCGTAGGGGATCACGAGCATCAGCTTCTATGATCACGTTTTTCACGCCTCCGTGGCTAACATTTTCCATTTGCGGCAGCTCCCGGCCAGCGCCCGCCGCCCACCCACCGCCCTCGCTCCCACACCGCGCTCAGCTCTGATTGGTCGAGACGAGGTGGTTCCACCGGCCGCTGCGCCGGTACACCTGCACCCAGCTGCCCATCCCCCTGGGCCATGACCCCATTCGTACCGGCCGAGGTCACCAACCCGTCGCTACCGGCTGGAGAGGGTGCGCACTTTCTTTGGCAGCTGAGTGGTTATGTACCCAATGGCGCCGGTGATCCAACGTGTTTTCAGCTGTGGATTCCTATCAGGGCGTCAGATACAGGGACGGCGGAACGTCCGAATTTAATGGGGGCAACATGGGCTTTTCAACCCATTTTTTTGGGCTTTCAACCCATTTCTTTCAGATCAACGCATAGGGTAAGTGAAATAATTTCTGATTTAACGGAGGACACCGTGCCACGGTGCCTCCCCCAGCTCCGCCGCCAGTGGTCAGATGTCCCGTCCGTTCCGTTCCCAACGGTCCCAGATGTACCCACTGTTCCTCAGACACTTCAGCACGATAAGCGTGAAAGAAGGAAGCACAGTATGACATCTCACACCGCTCAAGAATGTAACTAGGATTTAAAAACATAGCAGGACAACAATGCAGTATCAGAAAATCCCATATACATATAGATATCTCATATCCCGTGGTTAGTAGAAGACTAGGTATACGATTGAGACCAATGAGAGGGGAGATGAAACGCACATCATAGAGACTCCATCCGATTCGTCCCCTATAAGACGGAATAACAGTAAATTGTTTCATTCTTCGAGCTCACAGAGCTGTCGGTCCAAATAGCGATTACGATCACATGGCCGGTCACAACGAGAGTCGGATCTAGACTGCTGGTTAATGGGGGGGGGCAAAGGGACGCAAAAGCGCGAGAATGAAGCTTTGTTAAGAAAAAATGTGACAAGTTGCAAAATTTGCGGGAAAATGCGCTTTCGACCTGCCTCTTGAATCCACCACTGAATACAAGAAATGAGTGGCACCTACCACTTGGCTATTTAGAAAAATGTTTTGCTTGATCCTAATTTTTCCTTGCACAAGGCACCAATTACAAACGCCATACGACACCGAATCCATCCTTATTGGAGTAATCTTGGAGATCAGACCACTGGCGGTGGAACTGGTTGCGGGGAGGACACGGGGCATGGTGCCTTTCCCCTAATTCATAAATTTTAACACTTACCCTGTGACGTTGACTGGAAAGAAATTGGTTGAAAAGCCCATGGTGCTCTCCTTAAATTCGGACGTTTCGCCGTCACTGTATCAGACCACACATTTTAGAGAATCCACCGCGACTTGGACCCAAAACTTGTGAGCCAGGGCACAAATGTTCTGTACCTACTCACAGTGCCAGGTATACTGACCCCTATCTATGTATGTACATAAATGCACACATACCTCCCTAACTGCGGCAATCACCGCTGTACTGATACCTCAAACAGTTGACCACAGGGGTATGAATTTTTAAAGTGACTAGGGTGCGCAATGTGAAACAATTTCGATATCCACGATATTAAGAGTGGAAAGTTAAATAAGTGGTTTAGCTTTCCCAAAGATCCGTCGAAGTGCCTAAAATCGATTTCAGGTCCTGAAATAAAAAGACAAGAATTGAGTTTACACGGGTTTTTATCACTACTTCGATAACCATGGGCATCGAAAGCCGTTGGAGGGGAGGGGGTGACGACTTGCGAACTAGTGGAAGAAATGGGACTCGGCCAAGGTATTTGCATTATCATTCAAATACTTGTATACACATCAAATTTATGCATTCAAACACATCTATTGTCACACTTTTGATAACATGTCATTGGAGATCGGGACAGAAACCTTATATTGAATCTGAGTGCCTGTCTCCTTCGCGGCCTACACATTCGTGCAAAGAAATACAAATGTGTGATCGGGGACAGTTGTCAAACACATGATGCATTCCCAACCTAGTGCTGGCGAGGTGCCACCCCTGGTTATCGCCAGTCCGGTGTCGCCCCCCCTAGTACCTACATCTTCCGTGGCGACACCCTGTACCTTTTGACCTGCAATTCACATTCAGTTAATCCGTTGTACGTACACTAACTAACGCTGAGGCCTCTATGAGCATGCTAAGGTTAGGTCTAAGGTTATGCTTAGTGGTGGTGGATCTTAGGTTTGGGGAAAACTAATTTTAAAAAAACTGGAAATGAAAATAAAAAACGTCACACAGCGCAAGATTTTGCCACAATTTAACACTAGACAGTAGGTTTTGGGGGTAAACCCAAGAAAAGCAAAAAAACGTCACGGCATGAAAGATGTGGCCAAAAGATGTTTGTTTTTGCTATCTAAGGACCATTCACTCAAAATGTTTATACCGAAGTTGACTGGTTCTGTTTGAAGTCAACAGTTGAAGCACCAAAACCTTGTCTATAAACTAAAAGGAGTCGGGGCAAAAAAGGGGTCGACGACTTGAGGCGGGGGCGGAGGCAAAGACATAGTTTTGCCCAGTGGCGGCGGATGCTAATTTCGGTTGGGGGGGCAAGCATATTCCGCGGGGCCCCCCTGGACGGTGGCCCCCCCTTTTTCGATATTGGTCATGATATGGGCAAAAATACCTGCATTTCATTAATGTCTTGAATTGCCCCTTGCTCGACCATTGCATTTACCCATGCTGGTTGAATGGGTAGCTTTAACTCCCCCACGGGCCGGGCGGGGCAGATTCTCGACTCGGGACATCCTAGTAGAATCTTGGTAACGATATCCGTCATTTCGAGCACTGGATTTCTTGATTGGTGGTACATCCGACCAGGAGAGATCCCTTGAATGGGTGGATGGATGAATGGCCCCAGAGAAAACTTGTCGGTATGATCGGCCCAGAAACGGATCTTATGTATGTAGGTAAATGCCTAAATTGCTCTTTGGAGGTGGGAGGGGCTAACCACCGCTCTGGAAAAGCTTGTTTCTCTGTACACGATGAATTTTGGGACGCAAACGGCATGAAACATTTTGTTCATGCCCAAGAATAGCAATGTACCTATTGGTTAAAATTCCACAAAGCATTCTAAAAAAGATTCCTACTCAAAGGATTGTCAGATGTCATGTATGTCATTGAGTTTTATAAATAAGCCTCCCACTCAAACTTTTCCGGGATATGGAAGTGCTTTCGATTCAAAAAGATTATTTCAGCCTAACTTTTGTATGCAAGTAAAACAAAATGCTTCCAGAGCCTCACGAGGACACGGACAATATGAAACGCTTTTTTTAGCTGACTGTGAATAATGTCTCATTCTTTGAGTAGCTAGCAAGTACATTTCATGCCGTGCTTCACTAAAAACGTATCTTCAAATTGGTCAGGTTAGAATTATATTTGCAGCAGGTCTGGAAATAGGCAGCAGCGCTGTTCTGCGTTGCTTTCTCTCCCAATTATCAGAGGTCAGTGGCTCACTATCGTGTGGAAACGTCGACAGTGGTAGTTTTTTTCACTGAGGACAGAGCTCCCTGCAAAAACCACTGCCTGGTGAATATCCTTTTAAATTATGCTACAATGTATCGTCTACACTGACATCGAACACGAATCATCAGCATCTAGGCCCACATGTATTTCCCGGATGGGAGCCAAACGGAAAGGCGCAGAGCATCCTGGGGGTAAGCTCCAGCTCGGCACTGCTCTACGATTGCTGTTGATGGCACCATTGACTAGCACTGACGTCGGTCATGGCATGAAACTGGAAAGCCCGGTGCTGCTAAGAGTGAAACAACATTTGAGTGCCGCTGGTACAAGCCTCGCCTGCTGAGACAGTGCAACAGAGCCAACTGAAACGTGCACTGATGCAGGAGCGATGGCGATGAGGAGAGATCACCCACAGGAGCGGAACAAACAGGACTCGACATCACTGCCGCGCAATGAAACGTGCTAGATCATTGAAATAAAGTCACCGCCCTCAACCACGGCACGACGTTCTTGGCTTCTCTCAACCAATCCAGATCACAACCAAATCACTGCTGATAATAACGAGCCAGTCTGTAGCGACAAAGTCAAAGATTCCAACATCGGCGGAAATCGAATAAAAGCTGCATGAACCCAACACAAATGGATTAGCATAATTGGTATCTGAACCATGTCGTGACAGGCCAGCGAAACCAAACTGCACTCTCTTTCTTAATACCCCTACGTGCGCCCCGATGGAGTCAAGACCGATATAACCCACCACCAAAAAATAATCCGCGGTCACAGCAACGACACCGCCGGATCCATACCATCAGAACCCGATCACGGGATGGCATCCGAATCGGAAACAAATAGACTGAGTAAGAAGTTCTAAGCCACAAAGGACGCCACGAGAGGCACCACTCTAAAACGGAGCAGCCTCAACAGCAGCTACCGGGCGCAGCACAACCAAGAAACAAACCTTGCTGAAGCCAGGACCGGAAACCTGGTAAGCAGCCGTGGCCTAGACGTCGATCCAAAACTGAACACCAGAAACCAACCCGTGGAATCAACCTCGGTCCGTAAAATGCCACACAGCTCACAGGAGAGCGGCAAATAAGCAATTGACTAAATTCAAACCACACGATCTTCCAACTGAACACAAACGGTATGGAGCCGAAGTGTAGGATTTGTGAAAAAACTGCAGAATACCTGACCTTAGGCTATTCTCTTCCGGGAAACTAAACTCGACTAGACAAATACAGCAGTCGCCTCCCCCTTACTGCCAGGATGCAACATCACCGGAAGACATGACTACAGTACAGGCCATATAAGGAAGCAAAGGCCTGGACAGGTCCTGAAAAAAACCTCACAAGCGATCCTCACCCTGCCGGCTCAGGTTCATCAGTGCCAATCACATAGTAAAGATGCAAAGTATGGTCTCGACAGAACAGTCGATGCACAGGCTAATGGAGCCGAGTGTCTTTTTCTATGTCACGGATGGCCGAACACTGGTACTCTTTTTGCCGGGTGGCGGTTAACAAACTCGCGTAGGACAGCACGCAGGTCCAAGTTTAAGGCACGCTCCTTGTGCACGTTCAGCACCATGAGATGTGACAGGCGAGCCTGGGCCATGGTGTTGCGAGCGTCAGTTTTTAGGTGTCGGAGTGCAGAGAACACGCGCTCTCCCGTTGCAGCCGACACAGGCACCGTCAGGATCAGCTGGCAGAGCTTGGCTACCTCATCCAGGTAGACCCGATTTCTCTTCCCGGTGCCTCCACTGAAGAGGTGCACTGCCAGGTCCTTGACAGTGTTGAATTCTCTGTCTTGGGTGACATCCTTGAGTATGCGCAGCTGGGAACTAAGCTTTCCATGGCTTACGTCGGATCCCAACTGCGCGCTGACCGGATCGGGAGTGGCACACTCCGGCCCAAGCAAGACGCCTTCCATCGCGCTGAGGCGTTTCAGTCCTGGTTGGATGAACCGGCGCTTCACCTCACTCGTCACCACGTCGACAGCGTGGAAATATTGCCGGCGAAGGCTAGCGACAGGGTCCAGCTGAGCGGCAGGGGAGGAACGAGCGCTTTGCTCGTACCTTTTCGGTGGGCACTTCAATCGCGGCGCTTTTGGTGGCAGGATCTCACTCTCCGCGCTATCTGCTTTCTCTTGCACTTTCTTCAGCATTGCAGCGAAACTCCCATCTGTTCGCTGCTTATCTAGGATGCTGATGAGCAGCTCTGCCCCAGCCATCGCGTCACCAAACGACAGGGAGGGGCTCTGCAGTTTTTTTCGCGAGTGCCTCGCACGGCTCGAACACTTGCAGAGCCACCATCAGACCGAACAGTGTCTCAAACTGCGACAGCTGAAGGAGAGTCCCTCTCAGTCTGGCCCGTACATCCGGGGACGCACTTCTATCTTCGATGGTGTCGTTGATGGTGGCGACCACCGCATCGAATGTTTCCAGAAACCGACGGAAGGCGGCACCGCGCACTGTCCAACGCGTCGGACACAGGGTCAGGAGTCTGGTGTGACGTGCTTCACCACCGTGCTCACCCTCGATGATGTGTTCCTTAAACACGTCTTTCCTCTTGGCTGTGCTTAGAGCCGTGGCCACGTCGCGCACCATGGTCATGACGTCTGCGATCATGGGCACCTGTTTCGCCTCCTCAGCAAGAGCCAAATCTAAGGAGTGGTTGAGGCAGTGCACGTAGATTGACTTCGGCTGCATCTCTGTTAGACGTGCCTGTACTCCTGACAGCCGCCCAGACATGTTGCTCGCGCCATCAAAACACATCCCACGTAGGTTCTCGACGCCGAGCATCAGACGCTCTATGACGTCCAACACTACTTTGGTGAGGGTGGCAGCTGTGGAGTCGGGAGCCGCGTACAGGCCGACAAAGACCTCATGTGTCTCCATCTCGTCATCGACGTGACGAAGGCAAATGCAGAACTGCTCCTTGCCGGACACATCTGTTGTGCCATCAGCTATGACAGAGTACCATTTACTTGCACGCACTTCTTCACCAATCTGCCGTTGCACCATCGTTGCCATTATCTGGAAAATCTCGTCCTGGCAGTCGTGTGTCAGAAAGTTCATCTTTTTGCCCAGCCAGGCCTTGACACTGGGAGAGAGCACGCTGCGTTCTTCTAGGATCCATCTGAAGTTTCCGCCACTTTCAGAGTGACCTCGCACGGCCACGCCACACCGCGCCAGTCCTCTCAGAATGCTGAGTACTTCTATGAACGCCTCAACGTTTTGTTTCTGCTCTTCTCGAGCAGCGATCGTGATCCCAGCAGTGATGGGCTGTTGTTTTGAGAGGAGTGTTTTCGTCATTGCTAGCTGGTGTGCGGCGGACCTCTCATGTTCCTTAAACTTCTCAGCTGCTTTTTTCCAGTTCGAAAACCCATCCAAGAAGGACGTGTGCCGGAACTGGTGCTTGCTCATCAGGCCCTTCTTTACCGCTTTAGTACACGTGTAGCACCGCACGACGTTCTCCGTGGAATCATAAGTCAGGAATTTATACATACGAAACCACTCAAAACGGAACCTCCGACCATCAGTGCCAGGGAAGTTCATATCAGGCTCACATGGTCCATCATCATCTACCTCGCACATGCCACCCGAATTTTCTTCAGCACACGAAGCAGCTTCAGCAGCGTAGTTGGTGGTGAGCAGGGTCTCGGCAGCGCACTCGGCGTTGGAGGGTGGTCCCGTTGCACGCTCAGCGTGTGCAGAGTGCACGGAAGCAGCTTCAGCAGCGTAGTTGGTGGTGAGCAGGGTCTCGGCAGCGCACTCGGCGTTGGAGGGTGGTCCCGTTGCACGCTCAGCGTGGGCAGAATGCACGGAAGCGGCTTCAGCAGCGTAGTTGGTGGTGAGCAGGGTGTCGGCAGCGCACTTGGCGTTGGAGGGTGGTCCCGTTGCACGCTCAGCGTGTGTAGAATGCACGGAAGCGGCTTCAGCAGCGTAGTTGGTGGTGAGCAGGGTCTCGGCAGCGCACTCGGCGTTGGAGGGTGGTCCCGTTGCACGCTCAGCGTGTGCAGAGTGCACGGAAGCGGCTTCAGCAGCGTAGTTGGTGGTGAGCAGGGTGTCGGCAGCGCACTCGGCGTTGGAGGGTGGTCCCGTTGCACGCTCAGCGTGTGCAGAATGCACGGAAGCGGCTTCAGCAGCGTAGTTGGTGGTGAGCAGGGTCTCGGCAGCGCACTCGGCGTTGGAGGGTAGTCCCGTTGCACTAGGCATATGTATATCCTCCATGGTCCCATCTGTCGGAGCGTATGGGCCATTGCTGTGACCAAAAGTTGACGTGGGAACATTTGCTTAAGCCTAAACCTGAAGACGAATACACACTGCTGAGGTCTTCACATTGTAGTCACTTTCAGTCTTAATTTGCTGTTACTTGAAACATAGCTATGAAACTTTGTCCACAACATTGCGACGAAACTTTATTCAACTTCATGAAGACGCTTCTTGAGCTAGGCTTATGCGAAGTGAATTTTCAGAAACTGATTCCAGTAGGACATTTACCACCCGATCTTGCTTGCCTAACAAGCATCGAAATAGCTTAACGCCCACGAAAGGAGACTGGTCAAAGTAAAGGTCTGCTACAAAGATACCTTATTTCAGACTAAAAGTTCGTCCCTTATTTTCTTCAGAAGAATGAAACGAAGTACTTCACACCCGGACCTTTTACCAAATTCTATCACGCCGACTGTACATCCGAACTACAGAAACTATACTCGAGCGTGGTTGCCGCCAAAGACCTGCTACTAATTTTGAACGATTCCATTTCCTAACTCATCTGTACCACTTCTGCTTCAGCTGCCGGTGCACCTGCACCTAGCCCTCCCTCCCCTATTCGTCTGCCAGAATGCTGAAGACCATGAAGCAGTGTTGCTGGATGCCGAGCATTACCTATCTGACAGGTCATATTTAAAGGAGGCGCTAGTATTTCTGCCGATTGCTTTTTACGCCTCAGCCGTAAGGCTTGTTGCACAGCAGTTTCTTTATATAACGATTTTCTTTAGATATTTTGGAAGCATATTTTTACCTGCACACATGGAAAACTTCCATCTTCATGTATCCCGAACACCCCTCAAGGAGTGTGGAAATTAACTTCGATTAATTTATCCATGAAATTTTACATATGGGAATTCAAAGGTAATATTCCAGTCATAGCCTCTTCTCTCCATCGGTCGAGCTAATAGTTATTACAGTTATATGGATCAGATTGACGCGGCCACTAAAGACTGGATTATGTTATGATTATTTCACAACTTCACATAAATCGAACCAAATTTTTCATTTGCTTCAAAGCATGGAAATATTCCTCTTCGAGTCCGAGAAGGGTTTTCGTCTGTAAAATAATAACATGGTGATAAAGCGACACCAAGAGCATTTTCACTCACGATTTTCGGATGGTGGATCATCTGGATCTACGGAGCCAGGATCGGGGTAGGAGCAGGTAGGGAGGAGTTGTGCAGGAGCTGAAGTGACAGGTCCACCGCGATGAAAGGAAACCTCTGTCAGACAAAAAAACATGGTGAATTATCAACGTCCTAACTTCGATTAATGTATCCATCCCTCCATCCATGAATAATATATGAAAATATTCTAGCTTCAATAGCGGTGAATTTAAGCAAAAACCAAGGGGCATTTTGAAAATAGTTTTTTACGCTTGCCGCCGTTGCCACCGGGGCATATTCTAGCTACCGAACAGTGATATAACCGTCACTTTTCAATCATTGAGCTGGCAGTGTTATAAATTTGCATCACGACCAAACATTCCAACTTAATATATACATTCAGGATACAACCATTTTAATCAATCCTTAACATATGATTCCAAAACTCATGGTCAAGCTTCAGCCCTGCGGGCGACCTCTGGCTTGCTAGTGAAGTGCGGCGAGTGACCTACTTCTAGATTTAATGCGTGTATCGATTTCTACACCGATCCTATGTCAAAATCTACTATTTTTGATCGTGTGATCAATAACATTATCATCTCGGCCACTGATTCTTACAAAATCCATCGCGAAAAAAGAGGACGCGATAGTGCGTATTCCGAGAAGCTTTGGTTGCCCCTCAAGCTCTGACATACCAGCATCAGAAGTGGATGAGGATGAAGGTCCAGGAGGAGCGGGATGTCTCCTGAGGGAACAGTCGAACAACATGTTACAGCTAACATATAGAACATTGCTAACGCACCGAAAGTGTAAAAGAGAGACATCTTGTTTCGGCAATCACTGGATGAAAATGAAAATCACCTATTATATATTTTTGTGGGCTTTTAGGTATGCGTTTGGCATAGGCGTAGGAACGGGCGAGCCAGAGGGGTCATACCCCCAATATTAATGATTCTTAACTATTAACCCTATGGCGTTGAATAGACATAAATTACATGGAAATGCCCGCTTCCCCCCCAACATTTTCGACGTTCCTATCCCTATAGCGTCTGGTCAATTTTAAAATGCTGTATAGTCGACAAATTGAAGTATTATTATGGCGGTAGACTACATGGGTCAACAGGAGCTCATCAAAGAAGAATGATTATATATGATTTATAATTTCGCAAAGTGACTGCTGATACTTATTCACATAGGCGTAGGAACGGGGTGGGCCATGACCCCCCCCATATTCATGATTCTTAACCATTAACCCTATGGCGTTGACTGGAAAGAAATGACTTGAAAATGCCCGCTGCCCCCCCCCAATATTCCGGACGTTTCTACGCCTATGCTTATTCATTACTTATACTATATACTTATTCACTCAACACGATTCCCTTGTAAACACCATTTTCAGTAGCATGGGTAGCGGTAGGTCTAATGTTTGCTATGTCAGTACATACAGTTCAGATTCAGACGAATATTTTGTAGGTCGTGTTTTTGGCGAGCCCTAAAACTTCATAACTTTAAATCGTTGGCTTCGAGAAAACCTCAGGACTCGCTTAGCTTAAACAGTCATGATGATAAGAAAAAAGTAGCCGAATTGCGCTCATCATATATTGCGTTTGCGCGTAAAACAGTCAGTCACTTTTGTATTTATTTCGTTGTGAGCTCTTTCCAATAACCCAACAACGGTGCTAAGCTCTGGAAGAAACACGGTTGGCCGGGTGTCCGAAGACTATCAACAGGCGAATGTATTTACAGAAGAGGGCATCTGGAGCAATGATTTACCAACAAGACAATTCTCATCAGCATAAATTAACTTACGCTTCAAATATTGATGTCAGTTTTCGAATGTTTTTCAGTTCATCGGTCTTTCTCGCCTCCTCTTCGCGCTTTCTCTTCCTCTTCTGGCTTCCGGAAAGATGTTTCATTTTTGCTTAAACCAAAATCATTAACCAGGTATTAAGATACGCACCAACAAAAGGACCTGGGAAAATAAAGATAATAAGTGGATGTACAGTATTGCAGGACAAAGGCCCAGGCGCGGATCCAGGATCACCGATCGGGGGGGCACATTTCCGAGGGGGCGCTACTTTTGGCCCAGGGGCGCCTTTTTGGCCCAGGGGTCGCCATTTTTCAGATGGGCGCCAAATCCTATCGCGGGGCGCCGATTTTCGCATCCTGGGGGGTGGTTGCCGGAGTTTTTTTTTGCCTCGCAGACCTAGTGTAAAGCGAAATTTTAGGGGCACCATGTTCGATCGGAGGTGGGGGGGGCACGTGCCCCCCTTGCCCCCTGGATCCGCCTCTGCAAAGGTCAGGGTTAAAGCTGGACAGAAGCGGTATCAAATCGCTTCTACCGGATGATACGGAAACTCGATAGAAAGAAACAACAATAACTTTGTTATCAACAATCTTATGATTCAGAAAAAATATGTATATGTATTCTATGGAATATTCCACTGTCGTCAGATTTCAGAAGCATGGAGCTGCCTTCGCTCTATGATAAACGATATGCAGAAGGGAGAAAAAGACAAAAATGAGCACCAAATATTAGTAATGAAGAGAAGCGAATCTTGACAAATACAAAAAAGGTCATAAAGATCACCACAGGTCAACAAATGTCGTCTCTGGCAGATCCAGGAAGGCAAAGGAGGGCACTGCCCCGACCCCACTGACCCTCGGCGCCCCCTAAAAGGTCGATGGCACCCCCTGAAATGTCGCTTCCAACCAGGCGCGAATCTAGGATCGCCGATCGGGGGGCACATTGCCGAGGGGGCGCCACTTTTGGCCCAGGGGACGCCATTTTTGGCCCAGGGGGCGCCAAATTTTATCGCTGGGGGCCGATATTCGCGTCCTGGGGGGGAGCGGGAATTGTTTTGCCTCGCAGACCTAGTGTAAAGCGACATTTCAGGGGGGCGCCATGACCTTTCAGGGGGCGCACGTGCTCCCCTTGCCCCCTGGATCCACCTCTGCTTCCAACAATTCCCATGAACGCGAACATCGGCGCCCCCACGATACGATTTGGCGCCCACCTGATAAGTTTCGTGGCCCAAAAGTGGCCCCCTTGGTCCGGATGGCACCCCCCCAGGCAATGTGCCCCATCGGTTGGAGATTCTGGATCATCCTATGTGCATGCCCCTACCCCTAATTTTCAACATTCTCAACTATTAACCCTCAGGGGGCATCGTTGACTTGAATAGGCGCGGTCCCAGGGAGGTCATCGGTGTTATGCCCCTCTCCCCCCAAAAGGCCGAGGATTTTTTAAGAGGTAGTTAATACTAGGTCCGTCGAACAATTACATCTTCACCCCCCCTTTGTATACTTTTAGAGGTTGCGCGAGCACCCCTAAAAGTTTGAAAAGCACCCCTAAACTTCGAAAAGCACACCTATAACTTCCGGGATATTTCAACCGACTTACCGGCCAACCGGACCCAGATTTCGGTGAGCGGGGGGTGGTGAAGCGTGACACGACTCAACAAATCAAAGAAACTGTACGGTCCGGCTTGGAACAGGCACCCCTAAACTTTTCACAAAGTTAGGTACACCCCTGCATACTAGGAAGTGTCTAAATTGATACTGACTTCGCAGGGCGCTATGGCAATGTACCTAAGTATTTTGTCCAACTGTAACAAAAATTGCTTTCCGTGTGAAATTATTCCAATGGATCCTTTGGTCTTTTTCAACAATATTCAAAAAGAGCGCAGCCTCCTCACCGCAGCCGCTACCATGGAGG
The DNA here is from genome assembly GCA_034440635.1 of Lepas anatifera. Classification (NCBI taxonomy): domain Eukaryota; kingdom Metazoa; phylum Arthropoda; class Thecostraca; family Lepadidae; genus Lepas; species Lepas anatifera. The sequence continues at coordinate 1,611,401 of JAOTON010002176.1, forward strand.
AAATCTCTATGGCCGCTACCGCTCCATTCATTCATTCATTCCATTCTCACCCAACAATAACAAACAACAGCTGACTATACCCAAGGTCTTTAAATAATTTCGTCGAAAATAAGCGGTAGCAGCTCATCAACCGAGGCCAGGACTGAGTTTCTGTGCAACATCGACCAGGAGGATAATCAAAAAAGAATTAAAAAAGTAGCCAGTAATGTGGGTTGTTTGTGTTTTCAGTCATTCTTCTAATGATGAGCATTGAGCATTCATAGCAGAAATCAGGCAAGCAGTGGCGGATGTGCCCCGGTGTTTAGGGTGGGCAAACAGGCAATCATCACTCGTGAAAAACTGCTCGTAAAAAAACATCATGCTTCTTCAGAAAATACACATGAAAAATAGGTTGGTCGGGAGAATACTTTCTGCCCCGATCCTTCCATCTCTGGATTCGCCACTGTGAGCATTGAGATCTTTGAATGGATCCTTATACGAAAGTTTATTGGACCAGGACCTCCAGGCGAGGAGCTGGAGAAAAGGAGAGCTGATGGTTCCCTGTGGGAGTCTGGTGGGGGTCCAGGGAAAATAATATGTTGGTGGTTCCCCAGCCAGGGAGTTAATGGGCCTCAGGCTTGAGATTGGTGGGACACGCAGACTGGTGCTTGTCGAGGCCCAATCAGCATCAGATGTAAAGCTAATGGACCCCAGTCAAGAAGCTAATTTGGTCCCTAGCCTAGAAGCTTGCTCGGCCTCCGGTCGAGAACCTGCTGGGGGCCACCTACGAAGTTTATGGCCCGAAGAGGGAAACTACTGGGGCTCCATTAGGAATATCGTAGGACCCGAAGCGGGAACCTTGTGGGCTCCATAGACGGTAAGCTCATGGTGCACTTAGCCTGGAAGCGTGAGGGGCCCCCAGAAGGAATTTTGATGGGTCCAAAGCGGGAGTATGGTGGGACCCCACCTACGAAGCTTATGGGCCCCCCAGAAGAAATCTGGTGGGGCACCAGTGGGAATATCACAAGGGGCCCCCATCGGGAAACTGGTGGGCCCACATCCATAAAGTATATGGCCCCTGAAGCAGAGGGAATCTGGCAGGGCCCCAGTGGGAATGTCGTGGGCCCCATCCGGAAATTGGTGGGGTACCTACCATCCACAAGTCTTTGGGTCCCAGAAGGAATCTGGTGTGGGCCCCATCTGAGGCCCCATCCACGAAGTCCTTGGGCCCCTATCGGGAGACTGGTGGGCCCGACCCCAGAACATTTATGGAACCCCAGAGGGAATCTAGTAGAGCCCCTGTGAGAATGTCGTGGGCCCCATCCGGAAATTGGTGGGGTACCTACCATCCACAAGTCTTTGGGTCCCAGAAGGAATCTGGTGCGGGCCCCATCTGAGGCCCCATCCACGAAGTCCTTGGGGCCCCTATCGGGAGACTGGTGGGCCCGACCCCAGAACATTTATGGAACCCCAGAGGGAATATAGTAGAGCCCCTGTGAGAATGTCGTGGGCCCCATCGGAAAATTGGTGGGCCCCATCCACGAAGTCTTTGCGCCCCCAGCACTGGCGGATTCAGGGGGGCGGGGGCAAAATAGGCATTTGCCCCCAAACCGCCCGATTTTTGCCGATTTTTTGCCGGTTTTCTTTAAAAACCATATGTTTTTCCCGATTTTAGGTCCCTTTGCCCCCCAAACCGTCGGCCTGCATCCGCCCCTGGCCCCCAGAGGGAATCTGCTGTGCCCCCATGGGAATGTCGTGCTCCCATCGCGCAGGAAACTGGTAGTGCCCCACGCACAAGATGTATGAGTGGGGGCCCCCGTAGGAATTTCGTGGGCCCTTCTCGGGTAAATGGTGGTACCCCATGCACAAAATTTATAATTTTGGATGGGCCCTCTGTAGGAATGTCGTGGGCCCCCATCGGAGCTAGTGGGCACATCCACGAAGTCTTTGGGCTCATATCGGGGAACCGATGGGCCCCCACCCATACAATTTATGGGCATAGAGGAAACTGGTGGTCCTTACATTTATGGGCCCCCAGAGAGGGAATCTGGTAAAGCTTCAGTGGGAATGTCGTGGGCCCCATCGGGAAATTGGTGGGCCGCATCCACGAAGTCTGGGCCCCGAAAGGGAATCTGGTGGGCCCCCGTGGGGACATCGTGGGTCCCCATGGGGTAACTGGTGGGCCCCCCTAGGGATATCGTGGGCCCCCATTGGGAAACTGGTGGGCTGCACTCACAAAATGTATTATTTTGGGTGCGGGCCCCAGTAGGGAATGTTTTGGGCCCCCATCGGGAAACTGGTGGGGCCAAATCCACGAAGTCTTTGGCCCCCAGAGGGAATCTGGTGGGGTCCCCGTGGGAATGTCGTGGGCTCCATCGGAAAATTGATGGGCCCCGTGCACAAAATGGATGTATAATGGTGGGGCCCCACTCACGAAACATATGATTTTGGGTGGGGCCCCGTAGGAATATCGTGGGCCCCCATCGGAAAACTGGTGTGGCCCCATCCACGAAGTCTCTGGGCCCCCGGAGGGAATCTGGTTGGCCCACGTGGGAATGACGTGGGCCCCATTGCAGAGCTGGTGGGCCCACACAGGGAGCTTATGGGCCCCCAGAGGGAATCTGGTGGGACCCCAGTGGGAATATAATGGGCCCCCGTTGGGAATGGTGGGCCCATACCCATGAAATTCATGGGTTCCAGAGGAAATCTGGTAGGGCCCCAGTGGAAATTTATCGAGTCCCATCGGGAAACTGGCGGGCCCCATCCACGAATTTGATGGGCCCCAGAGGGAATCTGGTGGGGCCCCGTGGGAATGTCGCGGGCCCCCATCGGAAAACTAGTGGGCCCCACGCACAAAATCTATGGGCCTCAAAGGTAATCTGGTAGGGCCCCAGTGAAAATTTCTCGGGTCCCATCGGGAAACTGGCGGGACCCATCCACGAATTTGATGGGCCCCAGAGGGAATCTGGTGGGGCCCCGTGGGAATGTCGGGGGCCCCATCGGGAAACTGGTGGGGCCTAATCCACGAAGTCTTTGGCCCCCAGAGGGAATCAGGTAGGCCGCCGTGGGAATTTCGTGGGCCCCATCGGAAAATTGATGGGCCCTGTGCACAAAATTGATGTATGGTGGTGGGGCCCCATAGGAATGTCTTGGGCCCCATCGCAGAACTGGTGGGGCCCACACAGGGAACTTATGGGCCCCCATAGGGAATCTGGTGGGCCCCGTGGAAATATCGTAGGCTCCGTCGGGAAACTGGTGGGCCCCACACACGAAAAATATGATTTTGGGTGGGGCCCCCGTAGGAATATCGTGGGCCCCCATCGGAAAACTGTGGGCCCCATCCACGAATTCTTTGGGCCCCCGGAGGGAATCTGGTTGGGCCCCCGTGGGAATGTCGTGGGCCCCATCGCAGAGCTGGTGGGCCCACACAGGGAGTTTATGGGCCCCCAGAGGGAATCTGGTGGGACCCCAGTGGGAATATAATGGGCCCCCGTTGGGAAACTGGTGGGCCCCTACCCATGAAATTCATGGGTTCGAGAGGAAATCTGGTAGGGCTCCAGTGGAAATTTCTCGGGTCCCATCGGGAAACTGGCGGGCCCCATCCACGAATTTGATGGGCCCCAGAGGGAATCTGGTGGGGCCCCGTGGGAATGTCGCGGGCCCCCATCGGGAAACTGGTGGGCCCCACGCACAAAATTTATGGGCCTCAAAGGTAATCTGGTAGGGCCCAGTGGGAAAGTCAGCGAGAAAGGCTCGATATTATCGGGTATTTGCAAAGGGCCAGATATGTGCGCCAAGCCGCTGGGCCCCCTTCCAAAATTTTGGGGGGCAGCTGCCCCCCTACCCCCTTATCCGCCGCCACTGGTTTTGCCCCAAACTTTTATGTTTTGGGGGGGATGCCGTTTTACCACCCCCCCATCTGTCACTGAGGCCAAGGCCTCTATGAGTACTGATTGGCGTAAGCGACAAAAATCAATTAACCAAACAAAACCGAGAACCAGGGGTCTATAAATGTCAGAATCTGTCGCTCACGAAAATATGAGGGCGATTTTTTGTCTCGCCGAGAGTTTCTGCACTAATAGTTTCTAAATCGATAAATCATAAGCGGAAACCCATTTGGCTTTATGTTGCTTTTGCAGCGGACAGAGGTAGCCTTTCATCCAGGGGGAATCCAAAATAAGAAGCTTCTTCAAGTTTTATGGTATTTAAGATTGTCAAAAATTAATTCAGTTTTAGATTATAGGTAAACCTGTTCAAAACAAGAGATACGGCATTAAATAAATTCGACATTATCCAATTAAGCACGGAAACTTTCCCAATCTCCTTAATTACTGGATTATAAACTGTTGCTAATAGCATTAAAGGGAGATACGCGAAAAAATTTTTATTGTGGTTTCTTGATATTTGAAAAATCCTGATCCTGAAACCAATAATCATTTTTGCATCTTCGCCCAATTTTTTGGGAGGCCACATCACAATTATCGAAATATTTATCAATAGCAGTTAGAGTATTAAACCCAGCACTCCATCACTAGCCAGGGACAGTCTTCTCTCGTTGCCATGGTTACTAAAATTGTGTTTTGATGTTTCTCATATTATGTATTTGTATTCAGAATGTATTTTTACACTTTTTTTAGTCATTAATTTTACAAATTTATCCCACAAGAAAGATTTGAAAAAAGATTTAAACCTCTATCTACGGTCCGACCCGAACTAACTGGAAATGTGTTCGGCTGCAGGCGGACTGGCAGGTTTTTCTGCAACGCGCACGCGCAATATCGTATTTTATAGAATGCAGACGGCAGCGAGCCCGTAATGTGCAGAATTGCTCCTGCGCACCACAAAAGAGTTTGTAGGTTGCCAGCAGTCCAACACACCTCTGTTCGAGTTTTGCAAAACAAACCCAGGAGCCGGCCGGGAGTAATGCAAATTGCCGTTGAGTCACTTTAGAACACAACTAGAGATGAAAATCTGTCCGGCGGTACCCCGAAGGCTGTAATGGGCTCGGCTTGGTAAAGTAAGGACATTGAAGACATAAGTGTCGCCACCGGCAAAAAAGTGGGGGGGGGGCAGCCAAACTTCAACCTGATGCTGACAAAAAACTTTCAACATCAGGACCAAAAACTCTTCGAATTTGGGCTCCTCGTAGCCTTCCGCAGCGGCTGGATATAAGAATGTCCGGTTTTCCCTAATTTTTACTGAGATCAGGAAATTTTTGGCCGAAAAGTGGGGGCCAGGTCCCCCTGGCCCCCCTTTTTCCGACGCGTATGAGTGAAGACCCGTTTTTAGTGTTTCAAATGTGTAGACTATGGTGCTCTGAACAGAAACATACAATGGCTGATCCAGGTTTTCTATTGTAGGGGGGAAAAAGGTGCATTTAGATCAGAATCTATGAGCGCCGAGGATGGCCAGGGGTTGTGCTGTAGAGTTGATGTGTATCGGAGGGACCATTGCCCCCAAAGCGTTGGAGGGGGACCAAACTATCTTTTGGCCCCCAAAACGCCGGAGAAATTTTTGAAAAGTGTTTACCCTAGGTCTGTAGAGTAAAAATATTCGCTCCCCCTCGCCCAGGAGAGCGATCATGTACTTGGAGATGTAGCTTTATACTAGGTCTGACAAGCACTGAAAGAGATGTTTACACAAGGTCTGTAGAGCAAAAAAATATTCGTTCCCACCTAGGAGAGGCAGAAATGGGTTTGCCCCCCTAATTATAGGTGCCGTGGCGGCGCTCATTGGCACAAGTGTTCTGTCGTTGGAGCATCTTACCCTCTAGCCCCCAGCGGAAATGAAAATGACCTTGCGGGAAATTTTCACTACAATTTTAATGTCTCCTAATTTAACACGCGCTTTGACGAGGGTCTGAGCCACCTTCACCTTGACGAGGGGGTGGGTACCTACCCCCTAAGATCTCGAGAACCACGGAAGGTAGCGAAAAACGGTAAAGCGTTGGGTAGCCCATCTATTTCTTTATCGAAAATATTTGAACCATTTTTTGTCAGGTCACATTTAAGGTCACGAGAGGTTCTCTCTTATTAGTTAGTTAGTTAGTTGAGGACTTTTCATAAGGCCCCCTCCTGTATCTTTATAACCACCTAGCCATTATTTGTTTGGTTTTCAGTGTCACCTTCCTTGCACCAGTCTCACAAATTCGCACCAGGTTGGTAAAATTCGCACACTCGCTCCTGTCCCCAAGTGCACTCGCACCAACGAGATCTCGTCAAAAATGTCATACTTTGCACACTGGCCGTCCTAGGGATAACATATAAATTAAGGTTTTCGGCCATTACATCTGAACAAGTAAAGATAGAGCAAAACTACTTTTAAACTATAGGAATCCTCGTAGCAAGCCGAATCGAATGATATATGATTTGACCTTGCTAGGTCAAATCAAGGATTTGACCTGACCTGAGGTCAGGTCAAGGTCAAATTATATAAAATTTATATTATTAGAACCGCAAAGACAAGGTGAGTCTAATGCAACTAGAATGAACGCTTTATCACCATCCCTTACTGATTTATTCAGTAAAAAACATTTTCCCCATGTATTTCCAACGGAGAGGTCATGCCTTGTACCTGACCTTAGGTCATCGATATAAAAAATACCGGAAAATATTTTAGAGAACTCGGTGGGCCCATTATGTGATGAGTTTCAATCGGATAAGTTCACCCTGCTCCGACTTATACTATCTTAAACTTTTTTTGAGGTCAGGTCACGACCTGTACTGGTGATCTGACCTGAGATGACCTAACCTTAAAATTTTCACAGAAGTTGTAAAAATGATGAGGGAAAATGTATGCCAAGTACGGCGGCGCTACGCGCCGCCGTTTTTCTACTGTCTCCGAAAAACCCGAGGGGGGCGGGTACCCGCCCCCGTCAATGCGCGTGTTAACATAACTACCAGCCATATGTTCAGCGGGAACATTTTTCAATGGATATTTATTTTCAGGCATTTTCTCAAATTTGTCAAGCTAAATCAGGGCACAACACAACAAACGTGGGAGGCATTTTCTTTCGAAGATCTAGCAACTTCACCAGAAAACGATATGATTTGTGTTAAAATGCTTAGGTAAATACCGTGGAACAAAATTTATGTACCAATGCAGTGATTTATATTCATCACGGCAGCGAAGAAGCTCCTTTGACATCACATTGAGCGCAATTTTTCGGAAAGACTATTTAATTCAGCACCATCTCGGCAGACATTTCCAAATGAAATATCGCAATCCATAATCATACATTTAATCATGATATAGGTGAGCAGAGAATTGACGGTATACAAATGCTAAACGAAATCGTAACGCCGTGCACATGTTTTGTGTGGTGTCGCGTTCATTTCCACACGTATTCTTTCATGGTTTGCGCACTAACGCAGTCTCAGCCACTGAGCCGTTCGTCACGATAAATATATGACGAATACTTCACTTCTTGTTCAGATGCACCAAAAATAGGACACTGTGTACAAAGGTCACACTACTATACATAACAGGGAAGCCAACAGTTTGATTTGACTAGCATACATAACTGATAAGTTTACGGCGGCAACAAACTACGCAACACAAAATGTACAGATCACGCATAAAATTTTGCCCCTGCCCATTGTTGGGTATGCAGGAGTGCCCTTCCCTTTCCCATGTGCCCATTTACTTTACGAAGAAAAACAAAGAAGAAAAATGTATAGCAAATATTATGGGCCACACCACTCCCCGCTATTTTTTAAGTTTTTAAATGTTTTTGCGCAAGGGACATCCAAATCACAAAAACACATGTAAAAAACCAAACGTACACACAACTGTTATCACTTCTATCATAGATATATAGATCAATGCACGTTCCTAAAATATATAAATAATCCTTTATCAATCACCGACTCGTACCTCTGACGCGGCGCTACAGCGGGTAAACGCCCGATTAGTATACGAACTGGGTGCAGATACAGTATTATCAATAATAGCTGGCTACCTGAGGATACTACTCAATCACTTTTACTAAATGTATTACTTTTTCTTTGTATCACTTTTACTAAACGCATTCTCTTCATTTCCCGACGACTTTTCTGTTCTGCCCTTGCCTTTCGCTTCCCCTCCGCATACAACCGTTGCAGCCACTTCACCCGCATGTGTGTTCTCGTCACCGCGTACTTTCGCGCTACCTTTTCGTGAAGGTCCGGGAATTTAACCAGCACATCAGAAGTCAAACGGCGAATGAATCCTGGTTTCCTATCGATGTCGCTTGGTCCATGCATATCACAAACTAAAACCTCTAGCTCCCCTACTTGCCTAAGCCACTTTTCACTTGGTATTGTGAGACCACCCCGATTGAGACGTTGCAACCACTCCAGTTTCCCACTTCATCTACTACAGGCACGGTCGATGATATGTATCAGAGAGAGCTGTCCACAGGTTTGCATTTTGCACAGGGTTGGAAAAAAGCCGGCTTAAATTGAATTTATGCCAGCCAGTGGCTTTTATTAATTTAAGCCGGTTTAAACCGGCTTAAATTAATAAAAGCCGGCTTAAATTCAGAATCAATGAAAGACCCATTTAATCCAAGAACACTCTTTCATATCAAAGAAAGATAGGTGAGAACTGCACAATACTATCAATTTGCATATTGTTTGAAGAATTTGAGTTGAGCATGTCATCCATCAAGTTGGCTGAGCACAAAGTCAATGTTGATTAATACTGGCAAGCTCGAGCATACTGTTACGAACAGGAGCATGTGATACTGTTTCAACAGTTCACGTAATCACAGCGTTTTACTTGGATGTGGAGATAGGTCACATATTCCTTCGCTATTATGGTTGGTTAGATATATGGACTTTACATAGTCATTAAACCAATTCCAAAACAAGGCAAAATTGTATTGGTCTCACACAAAGCGTGACAAATTACTATACAAAAAAACATTCATTGGGCAGCAACATATCACATTGCTCGACTGCATCATGTCGGCTTAATGACGGCCGCGCAGGGCCCTGTGCCAGAAAGACAGCTTTGCATTTGAAAGCTGGTGGTTAGAATTTTGGCCCTGTTCAAACTTAGGCCATTTACTCTATCGTGCTTTTTTGGTGGTCTTTTAGTGGATGTTGGCCAATATTATTTGGTGCATGGTTATTGGAATGCAAAGGTATTTTTTAAAATGTTAATGATAGGTTAGTTTGTGCTAGGGTTTTTGTTGGCGTTTGTGACACTCCAAAAATATATGTTTAAGATCAGTAAGCACTTGAACATGAATATGGTATTTATACTTTAAGTTCCATATTATTTTTTGAAAATATGAAAAACAGTTCTCGCGAGAACTTAACGTGAGTGGCTTTTATTATTGTCATGATAAGTGGTTTAAACCAGGGTGGCATAAATTAATTTATGCCAGCCGGTTTAATCCATGGTTTAAACCGGTTTAAACCAGAACGTGGCTTAAATTTGCCAACCCTGATTTTGCAGCAACAAAGCCCGTCACGTAGGCCGGTGCCTGCTTACAAAGTTTTTGGTTCGCGTCCCCTGCTGACGGAGCAGCTCGTTCCGCGGCGTCGTCCTGGTCATCCTCGTCCAGCCAGTCCTGCTCCGGGTTGTCCGGTACCGGTGGAGCGGGGCACGGCTGCACCCTCTCCATCTGATCACACAGCAGCGATGTCATCCAGCTCTTCAGTAATGACTGTCGGGGGGTGTCCAGTTGCAGGGTAGCCGCACTCAGGTATGTTGATTCTTCTTCCAGCGAGACTGGGGCTCCATCAGCATGTGGTCTAGCATGAGAACACGAGTCTTGGCCTCCACCGCCGTTGGGTGGGTGCTGCCTGCTCCCAAGCACCTGACCTGAGAGAAGAAGTTTGTTACCATGTCCTGATTCACCCGGGACGTCAGAAAGTACTTGACACCGTAGATGTTCTGAAGCATGCTGTGGAGACCTCGCAGGGCTGTTAAGGACATGATGAACCCGTTCTGGAATGGTACCTGCTCTGGCATCCGACTCGGGAGTCCCGAATCAGCCGCATGAACTCGAGCACAGAAGTATACTGAGCATTGATGGTGTGCTCCAAGCCGAATGCTGACCGATGAGCCTTGCCGTCCAGGAAGCACCGAAAGTTGCAGGTGTCGAACATCTCGTCGCAGGTGATGACGAACTGAGCCTGCTTGACGAAGCGCTGACCGAATAGGTGGAGTAGACACTTTCCCACGCGCTCGCTGAGCATCTGGGCCGCTGGACGTACTCGCTGTCGCTCCTGGCCAGTCACCTGACGGAAATTTTTTGGTATAAACTTCATCTGACAATCATCAACTGATGGGCGATTATCAAAACGAACAGTTTTATTGGATATTTTGCTATATCGAGCGAATAACTAACACTTAGCCAAATATTCACAATCTAGTCATTTATCATGATTGGTCAACTTAACAGATATTAGAAGATGAAACATGTTCAGCTCTCACACATTTATAGATTTGTTTTAAATCTATTTTCACCTATCAGGGAAGGTTCATAATGTCCTTTTATTCAAAAGAGGACCACTAAAATTATTGCTATGTTCCCGTTGCCAGTGAAAAATATATTGATATGTTCATTCGAATGAGTGACCTGAGATTCATTTGATAGCAATGCAATCCATTTTGCCTCTGCAAATACAATTGTACACAGTATATTAATAAAAATGGTACAAACCAAATGGAAAGGTGCACTCCCGAGCACTGAATAATTTAAAATCCTATACAAATGATTTAAATTTCACGTCCAGCACATATAAAAAGAACGCAAGTAAAAGTTTGATGCACAAAACTGATGGCCCATACCTTTATATGCTTCAACTGAAGGGCATGGCAAAGCAGAAGCTTGGCATTGTCCTTTGCCAAAAGCTGCTGGGGGAGGCCCTTGTCTACTACCGGTGCCTCTGGACCCGGTAGCCTCAGACCCTGGTCCAAGATGTGGTTCCTCAGCAGCTTCAGGAAGTGAGGGACCATCCACAGATCTTAAGCCACTGGCAGCACCTGAAAAATTCATACAAGCATGAGGAAAGGACAGGCAAAAAATATGGAATGGAAGACTTCAATTCCCAGGACTTAAATGTGAGCACAAACTTGGCTTAGGGCCAAAATGTTTTATAAGAATGCTATCCATCACATTACTATATTTCGAGTTATTACACAAAAGTGACAGCAGAAAAAGAAGCAACAGAATAATTGTTTGCTACAAGTATGGTACTTTTGACAAGGCCTAGTCAATGTGAGTGCCCCTGGAGACAGGAACAAGTGGTGCAAATTTTATTAACCTGGTGCAAATTTGAGACTGGTGCAAGGGAGGTAACGCTGAAAACCAAACAAATAATGGAAAAATGGTTATAAAGACACAAGGAAAATTGCATCATGTGGGTAGGTACCTGTCTGCAAAGTATGGCAGCAGGCCAGACAAGCTGCACCAGCCATCTGAAATTCTTGCACCAACAGCCACCAAAAATTGACACTAACCTGTCATATTACCAGGGAAAAACGCTCTCATTCCTACCCACACAATGCAATGCTGTCTCTCTTATTAGTGAGATAGTTAAGGACTTTTTCAAGCCCCTCCTCAGTCTTTATAACCATTCAGTCAATATTTGTTTGGTTTTCAGTGTCACCTTTCTTGCACCAGTCTCACAAATTCACACAAGGTTGATTGAATTTGCACCACTTGATCCTGTCTCCAAGTACACTCGCACCAACAAGATCTTGAAGAAAATGCCATACTTTGCACACTAGGGTAGGGATGGGTGCTTTCTCCCTGGTATACTGCAGATTGGTGTAAATTTAGGTGGCTGGCTGTGCAAATTTGTGCCAGAGTTTTAGATGGCTGGTGCGACTCTTCTGACCAGCTGCCATACTTTCCACAATGGTGAATATATATAAAACATATCATGTTTGCTACAAAGCAATGAAAAGGAGAACAGAGAAAATGGCAATTATTGATAAGCGACCTCCCCACACACCAAAATGGATATGTGCACCGGTTGGAAACAAAAGTTTCTTCTGGAAATCAAGTTTATGCCTCCAGATATATGCAGGATCTGCGCTGCCCCAAATGCCTCAAGAAACCAGCCACATTCTCCAGACAGAATATCATTGAGGACAGAAAATAGAGTTGTTGTTACCCACATCATACATCTCCAACATAGAGGAAGGATAAGACTTCTAAATTTACCCCACCTAGCATACGGGAGAAAAAAGAGATGAGCTTGCCATAGTACCTAAACATGTATAGATCAAGGCATGTTAAGCTCTAATTTGAGCTATCTGAATGCTCTGTTTAATCTTTAATTTAAAAGGTTCAAGGGCCACATAGGTTGCCAAAACCCAAAAAATGTCTTGCTTATCTTTTAAGAATGACAAATATTAAAGAACATCTATCTTTAAAAGTTAGCATACCCACAGAGTTCACTTACAGTTGGTACAAAAATATTTCATCCATCATCAGCCTTAGCACAATATCATAGTTTCTTCAGAACCTACATGTATGATCGCACACCAACATCCCACAATCTCCTTCCCTTATGCTTTCTGACTAAAAACAATGTTTTATGGCACTTGCTCAGAGTACTGTTGTAACTAACTATGGTGTCTCTATTGGTTTGCTAACTATGATAGCACGGCGGATGGGCCGATGGGCTTTATTTTTCTGAAGCCATTCACATACTTTCGGTGGTTCAAAGAAAAAACAGGCACAAAACAGAAGATTTCTTCTGCATCAGCTCTGCAAAATACCATTTGTACTATTACCTGTGGAAGATAACATCAGAATACAAGAACAACTCTCACTAAAATCTTCGAAACCCCCTATATAACTATGCTTTTGTTTCCCTTCCCTCAATACAGGTTAAATATGTCTCTTTTCGTTCATATATGTCTCACTGTGTCCTCGGGTCTTCAACCGTTTTCTGCAATATCCCCAGAATGACGAAACTTTTGCGTCAGATAGGTCACGTGACCTTCCTTTGAGGTGGCTATGCCTTCTGATTGGTCAGTTGTGATTACTTAAAAATCCTATATTTCTATTATAATATTATTTTGAGCTGTGGATTTTCTGAAATAATTTTTTACTTTATCGGTTCAAAACTTTCAAGTCAATGCTTGGGAAAAATACGACCATTTTTTTAGTGAAATTGATAGCTCTAGCCGTGTGTACGTCATATACATCGATATGAGGTGTACCGGTAAAGTCGTCTAGAAATGTTGACTTTGAGAGCAATTTTAAGGCATTTGCAGGCCGAATTCGCAAAAATGAGAATATGACTTCTGAAACAACTTTTTGTGACCTTTTGATCTAGCCAATAAACATTTTTTCGCGTATCTCCCTTTAATGGAGGCTGGCAAAACTATTAGTGCGTGTTTAAGGAATAGTTATTTTTCATTGGCGGTCCGCTAGATGTACTATGCTCAATCTGGTTTACCCCTCCCAAATCGACCTGCTGGATCCGCCACTGCACAGCCGTTTAAATAAAATCAGCTTTAGCATAAGGCAGATAACATTTGCATAGATTCAAACTTACCTGATCAGTTTCTTTCACTTTAAACTTCTCCGGCATTGGGTGTGCAATCAGTTTAGGCCGGCCATCCTTATGAACTGCCTTAAGGTGCCTCGAATAGAGCCGTTTCTGGCCGTTGAAACTGCACCCTTGGTACCCACACCTCACTTTTTCTCTCGAAGGTTGTACTTGCGCCGGCATAATGCCAACCAGTAAAAAATATATACAAGCGTGGAGCAATTATACGCACTCACTCAACTCGCACTCGCCACAGTTTATCACCTTTTCTCCACGCTTCCTTCTGACCAAACGATTAGGAGAGCAATGCCTCTACTTTCCCTCGGATCCCGCGCACACGTGGTCATACGACGCGCCAATGGTCTTCTGTCGTCTGGAACAACCATGTGGCAACTCACCGGAAGCTTCCTATCCCAAATAACCCGCAATTTTCCAAGAGTCTTGGGAAAATTTCGTGTCGCATTCGTGCGACACTAGGGAATTTTCGTGCGACACGGCTCTTCGTTACAGTCTCGTTACAGGGTCCCAACAGAGGGCCTATGGGGATCAGGGTAATAGAGGACGGGTACACCAAAGTTTAGTATGTGCGCCATGAATCTATTTTGATGATTTGTGATTAGATTACCACAAAAGCAATTTTCTGTTTTCAATTTCTTATTTTTAAGAAACGAATGAACAACAACCTAAGAAATACTCTCTAAAATTTAAATACAAATATTTGAATATTGTCCTCTAGTCTAATTTTAGGAGGAAATAGTAGATTCTTCCAAATTTAGTTTGGATATGGGCTCTGCTCGATAGCGGCGAACACTACGCTTTTGGTTTGATTTATTTATTGCTGGACGAGACACTACTCTCGGCGCGGGAGATGCATGCTTTCACACAGAGTTAGTCTTTTATTCGCCTCTTACGGCACTTACATGTCCTGAAGGTGGACTATTTACTTTTGTTTTGGGTGTTTTTTGTCTTGTGTGGGATCTAAGTCATTGAAATGGTGATGATAGCTTGTCAAATATTCAAATGGAAGCCATGTATTGGTATAGTCATCGGACGGAGGATACCCCGGTTTGTGCATTTTGATCCTGCATCACAAGGGAATTTATTGAATCTGTATGAGGAAAGGGTCAAAGCAAGATGCCTATGTGAGGTGGACATCAGGATGTGATCACACTCCCGGGTAGGTAATGAGGGATTCTGGGAGCTCAATATTATGGTGGCCTTAATTTTCCTGCCTTATATTCTTATCAACTGTTGTTTCTCAAGATCCAAGTATGACCAAGTGTCAATTCCCATTGCCAATCAGCCAGTGTGCAAAGTATGGCATTTTCGATGAGATTTTGTCAATTTGAGTGCCCTTGGAGACAGGAGCGAGTGGTGCAAATTTTATCAACCTGGTGCGAATTTGCAAGACGGGTGCAAGGAAGGTGATACTGAAAACCAGTAAAATAATGGCTGAATAGTTATAAAGACACAGGAGGGGCCTTATAAAAAGTCCTTAACTAATTAAATAATAAGAGAGGTAGCATTGCATCATGTAGGTAGGAATGTGTGCATTTTTCTCCCTGGTATATGGCAGATTCATGTGAATTTTTTAGGCTGGTGGTGGGATAATTTTGGATGGCTGGTGCTACTCGTCTGGCCTGCTGCCATACTTTGCAGACTGGCCCATCAGGATTGTGCATTGTATCAAGATGCAGGATACATTTAAAATACTGATAGAGCTTTGGGCAATTGAAACAGCTTGAATCCAGAGCTTTGGGCAATTGAAACAGATTGAATCCGCTTCACATCTATCTGTATCTAGCTAGGTTTGACAGCACATGACAGAATGATTGTAAATATTTTCCTTATTTTGCAGAGGTAAAGGTGAGTAGTCTGCAGAGGGTGAAGCTTCCTTGGTCATTAAGCAATATCAAATGGAAGAAAATTGTATTAAACTTCAAATAAAACTGTTCAACAACATTCATTAAACAAAACTATTTTTATTCAAATAAAATTGTATAGTTGGGTTAAGGGAAAGTGAAGGGAGTGAAAGGAGATGTGAATGTTTTGCTAGAGATATAGACAAAATTGTGATAAAAAACTCTTCTATCTGTTACAGTTCCACCTATATCCAAGCTGAAGTGTCACAGAAACTGTGATCTCTGTATCCTGATTCTCAGCTCTATCCAGACTGTCTCATTGCACATGGAAACTGGGTCTATGTTTTTCCATGGCCAGAAACAAGCAGTGCATAATTTGACAATAATGCAGAACACATTTAAAAGAATCAGGTATCCATTATACACATTGATGACACAACCATGAGTCTATTTTGATGATTTGTGATTAGATTACCACAAAAGCAATTTTTTGTTTTCAATTTCTGTGTGATTGGGGCAGGGGGTGTGATCCATTTATTCATACACATATATTGACAGTAAGAACACCATCATCCATTAAGTATGCTTTATCATTGAAGCCTTACACATACACACTGAGAAAAAATTTTGACTCTCCTAAATTTCCTGCATTGTGGTGACTCCGAACTCTCGTATTCGCTGACTCTCAAAATTAGGTTGAGTCGTTCAGCAAGAGTCCAATGAACCTCCCAGCATGAACGAATTTGAGCGCGGGGTCAGATGATGAGTCGGCCAAGGACAGCCTGCGCCTCGCTCGATCGTGGAGTCAGCTGACTCTAGAACCGCGATCAAAGTGACCCTGGCGAGAGCTGAGTGAAAAAGGACGCTGCACGTGCTGCGTCAAATTTCGCCGCGCTCATTATTTACTGCTGTGTGGTAGTGGTGCAGCGTTGGCGGCGTGTATATTGTATAAGTGATAGTGGTATTTAGTGTTTTCATTCAATTATTTTGCATTTTAAACTGCGGTCGGAGTCCAGATGCTTATCAATAGGTGATTTTGCTGAGATAGAGTGACGTATGATGGGATTTGTAGGTTTTTCTATTAGTCTTGACCCTGATATTTTTATGAGAGAAAAATGATGTTGATGTGGTATTTTTACTTCAACTTCTCTGGAATAGAGACATACAAAGACGGATGCTAGCATCAATATTTACCAGGTAAGTCATACTTGGAGCAGTCACATTTAGTAGGCTCATCTCCAACCATTTTGTGTTCTTAATTTTTCGTATATTGAAATAGTTATCTACATAGGGGAAAGTAAGTGTATTGCGCACCCCTAAGGGAACTCACTTGCTAGATGAATTTCTCCTAGTCAATGCTGCTACTGTGGATTAAATTACAAAATTTGATCATTTTTTGTTATTGAGAAAGCAATTCCTGGCCTGAAAATAGCATGTTCTAACAGTGAATTCCAATTTGTGTGAAACTATGCAAAGGGCACATTTTCCAAAGTGTGAGGGTAATTGCGCCCGGGGAGGGCGCATTTAGATTTAATTGCGCCCTTCCCTCATGTCATGTTAAGTCAATGGCACACCATAAATAAGCATTAGTATAGGAGGAAATGGGGCTCGGCTACCTCCCAAGCTTTTGATCTGGAGGGCCTGGAAGGCATTTTAATGTGGTATTCTTGCATTCAGAATGACTTGAAATAATGAAATTACACTCATATGTATAGGCCTTGGATTTGATTTTTCAACATACATTTGGATAGGGCGCACTTGACCAGGGCGCAATTATTTGTAGCATTTAAATCAGAGACGTCTGCCTTAAAAATTTACCGCCAGGGGGAATTTATAATTTTTGCTCTCAGAATATGCAATGAATATCTGGCTTTGAGATTAAAGCTATCGATTTTGGAATGTTACAGCCATATTCTTATTGTTCAGGTTCATAAACCCGTGCAGATTTAAGGAAGTACTGAATTTATTTTGCTAGCTTATTAAAATACATTCTTATGTATGAATTCATTGAAACATTGGGTAAATGTATGGATTAAAGATGAGAACTGGATTTAGTTGCACAAAACAAACTGCCACTAGTACCTTTGTTATAAGGGGGGTGCAGTTAGTTAGGGGCGCAATACACGCTTTCCCCTAGATGTTGTACATTAAGTCCTGGTGATAGTAAAAGACAAATACTCATTTACATCTTAATCCTGTGTCTCTCCTGCACCATAAACAAAACACTGGCAATTCCCAATTAGCCAGCTTTTGCTTCAATGTCAAATTAATACAGACTACCAGAGGTATAAGAGTTGTTAATTTTAACAATTAGGTGAGCACTCACTGACAACTAAGAAGTGTGTCACTCAAATGTTTGCGGGATCCTGTGCTGTGGTTGTGTGCTACCATTAAGTGCTAGTGTCATGGTATGATATGGTATGATAGGTGGTAAATTTAATGGGAGAAAATTGTTTGTGGGTGAATGTGGTGTTAAATTCATTCTCAGCACATAATATTATGTCAGATGATGGTCATAAGAAGGTGATAAACAATTGCTCACCTACTTGTAAAATAATACCTTAAAAGCTTTAGAAAAGAATACCACATATGTCCCATCATGTTTGCAAATTCAGGCAGCATGAGCTCTCAGATATGGGTTTTGAGGTGACCTTGGTGAAGCCAGCTAGGCTGAGGCAGACAAAGGAGCATGTCAGTGTGATAGGCTAGGTGGGAACTAAGCTGTCAGTTTTCTGCACTGGAGGCTAGAATGTTTAGTTACTAGGCTTTTACTCACACATCTTGTGAGAGTGAGAGAGAGCAAGAGAGAGAGAGAGAGAGAGCAAGAGAGAGAGAGAGCAAGAGAGAGAGAGAGCAAGAGAGAGAGAGCAAGAGAGAGAGAGCAAGAGAGAGAGAGAGCAAGAGAGAGAGAGAGCAAGAGAGAGAGAGAGAGCAAGAGAGAGAGAGAGAGCAAGAGAGAGAGAGCAAGAGAGAGAGAGAGAGAGGAGAGAGAGAGAGAGCAAGAGAGAGAGAGCAAGAGAGAGAGAGAGAGAGAAGAGAGAGAGCAAGAGAGAGAGAGAGAGAGAGAGAGAGAGAGAGAGAGAGAGAGAGAGAGAGAGAGAGAGAGCAAGAGAGAGACCTCCCCGACTATGACATATGGTACCATCATCACCTTCAAAGCACAGGGGAAAGAAAACAAAGAGAAATGAGCAAAACAAAATTAAATTAAAATAAAAATTCCATGTAACAAATGCTAATTGAACAAATTGTGCTTCTCGCACTTGTCCTAATCACATTATTGTTTCATTGATCTATTTGCCTTCAGCGATAGTCTTGTAGTGCTCAAGTACCGTTTATTTATACCTGTTCCATATCCATCCTTCATGCAGGTCTTGTCTCTTTTTTACAGATTTGGAGCAAAATCGACAGAATGGTGGATTGTCCGCCAAGTGTCCTCTCGGGCGAAGTTCAGGCCACGTTCCAGAAGTTGCTGGCGAACACTGTCTCTGCCACTAGCTGTGATCGAGGTGAGCATATCGTTGATGGCAATTTGTGTATTGGGTTGGGGTATGGGGTGCAGGGTTACCAAGTTAACACGCGCCCCGCTGGGGGTTCGAAATTCGCCCCCCCTCCTGGTTTTCCCCAGATAGCTCAAAAACGAAGAGACGCAGAACAACGAAAATTACCGTACCTTATCCCTGATTGATTTTACACATCTGACCAAATTTTTTTAGCTAAGGTCATGTCAAGTCAAGGAGCTATTCAGGGTCAAGTGACCCGACCTCAAAACCTAAAATTACGAGTTTGAAGCAGCGCCCAGCGAACATTAGCAAACCGATCAGTTTGAACTTCCACAATATGATAAGGTCATTGGGGTGTACAAATCTGCTATCTTGGAATTTTGATATTGTTGACCTAAGGTGGGGTCACTCTTTTGGTCACCCCACTATAAGTCTATGGTGAAAAATAGAATGGATTCGTTCTCAGTAAAAACTGGATAGATAAAGCTGAAAATCCTCAAACCGTCTATTCTTACTAGGATATTGACCACAAAGTTTATTTTTTGAGCATCTGACCTCTCAAAGGTCATATCAGGTCACGGGAGCAGAGAGGGATTGTTTTGCCAATAACTTCTCACTGAATTGAGATAAAACTCCCATTTTGCTTGCATTGTATTTATATTGTCACGGGGAGTCGATTGATATGCAGCATGGCCATACCAGGTCACTCTGTGACCCTGACCTAGGTCGAGGTCAGGTCATTTTGACTATTTGACCTAACAAAGTCATATTATACATCATTTGATTTGCCGAGGTGAGAGGAATCCAATGATGCATAAAGATTTGCTCTAGCTTCCCCGAGGAAAGATATAGAGAGGGAAACGTACATTGCTCTGTTGTAAGCCTATGGAGCCTTCTTTGACCTATGCTGACCTCAATATTGACCTGACATAAAAATTATTCCTGTAAAGTCTCGTCGTCTTGTCAGGAGCTTTCGAACGCCGCCCGTAATTTTCCTTTAGCTTTCGTGGGGAACGAGATACGGAGGGGGGGCGTCATGCCAGGGACCCCTGCGGGGCGCGTGTTAATGGAGCGTGTGATTTGAGTGAGTGCCTTAGATACGCGAACTTTGAGCTTTTTGGGAGTACCAGTGTCGGGAAAAAAACCGATATCTCATATAGACTAGAGCAGGGAACTTGAGTAATGTGCAGCCTTTCATGATCTACTATTCCTTGCGCGGTGATATATTATGTTTCTAAGTGTGTTATATTTCTTTGCACTGGTGTGTCCGCCTCGCTCGTGATTAAAATTATCGCCCGGACGAATCGGGCAATGCATGGAAAGTTTCATATGAGAAAAAATCCGTATGGAACTTTTCCGAAAAATCATATTTTTGACCTATGGTGGAGTTTGACCCAGCTTGATATTTTTTTCCAACTGTATTTTGTTTCAAGAACTTCTGTTTTATTTCTTAACTTCAGTGTGAAACCTTGCTGGGTACACGCCAAACATCTGAAATGATGTGTATGGTGATGTGAACTTTGAATGGGGTTAATGAGGTCATGAAGTAGGTCATGCCGCTGTGGTTCCGGTAGAATATGCAACATGACCATACCAGGCCACCCTTTGACCCTGACGTAGGTCAATGTCGTGATATTTTTTTTTACAATTTGAAATAAGGTACCATATTTTACATCATTTGGTTCGCCACGATTAGAGGAATCGCTTGTTTAGAGCTATTAAATATTGAACAAGATTTTCGATACATTGGACCAGGTATCGTCAGACTTTTGCGTTTTGCAGCTCAATGTACCTCGTTGTATTGAGTTATAAGACATAACAAACATTTTGTATGTTTCATTGTCACCCTGCAGTGGTTTCATCCACCCTGGTACCCTAACATTGGATGAATTGTCTTAACTGCCAGTGCTTCTTGTGAAGAATATCCCGCGATATTCGATTTTACGGTGCAAAAAAATAATTCAATGTGTTTCTATAAACAGGAAAATGTTACCGCGCGAGTCTTCTCGACAACACCTTTGCTTTACAAATTGAGTGATGCAATTACATTTCCGCAGAGACTGCAGTCACGGACATGGTGCGCCTCCTCCGCGCTGATCTGAATGACGTCATCCAAGGGAAAGCCGAACCTGAACACCAAAATGGACCCAGCACCTGGAACGGCCAGATGTACGTCGATGGCAGGCTGTGATTGCTGTCTTGACAACGGATCCTGAGAAGGCGTTCATATGGGGCGCAGTTCTTCTGGTTTTCAATCAGTGGTGCGCGGGAAGTCTCAAACGCATCAGCGATTTCTTAGTGCCGGTTGCATTCAAGGACAAGGGTGACGCCGAGGGCTTTGTTCTGAAGAACAGGAAGGCGATCCATGCCATCCTGCGTGAGGGAATGGAAACTGCCAGTTCTGTGGAAGAACAGTGTTTAAAGGGGTTAGGGGGTAGGGTTAGGGTGGGGGTTTTATGCTTTGGTGCTTTCCATAAAACTGTATTGCTGACCTCATAAGGCTAAACTGGTGTGGGTGACTTCATCCAGGAGTGGAAATTTAAACCGACAGTACTGTATCTGCATTTGGAACGGCCGGATGTACGTGGAAAGGCAGGCCGTGTTCGAGGGGTTCATACCACGGATCCCGAACAGAAGCTTTTAAGAAGCTGTGATATGGTTCAAATTGAGTGAATACTTTGACGAATAACTTGTTTTGTGCTACTTTTTATGTCCCTGCGTGACCGTCCCTTGCCAAACTAGTGTGCCGTACGCGGCCGTTACCGGTATCTGAGCTGATCGTAGACCAGCCACCCTCCGGCGGCGGCCGCGCATTCCCGCCGAGAGACGCCAATGACCCGCTGGAAGATGTGTATTTGGACGTTGTCTCGCTGCAATGGGTACGGCGTGTATTTCCGGCAAGTTGACATTGTGATAGGCTGTTATAACGTGATCATAATGTGATTTTCGGTCGGCATTGGCCAGCCCCACTCGAAGTGCGCACTTACCCGGTTACCCGGTAAGAACAATTCTGTTCAGGGGACTTACGATTCCGTCAAGGTCTGCCCAGTGATTGCTTAGTGTGTAGTTCAGTTGCCCGGCCAGGATAACTATAGTTAACACGCGCACCGCAGGGGGGCGAAATCGCCCCCTCCTGGTTTTCCCCCAGATAACGCAAAAACGAAGAGATGCAGAACAACGAAACTTACAGTGCCTTATCCCTGATTAATTTTACACATCTGACAAAATTTTTGAGTTAAGGTCATGTCAGGTCAAGGAGCTATTTAAGGTCAAGTGACCCGACCTCGAAACCTAAATTCACGAGTTTGAAGCAGCGCCAAGGGAACATCAGGGAACCGATCAGTTTGAAATTTCTACAATATGATGAGGTTATCAGGGTCTACAAATCTGCTATCCCAGAATTTTAATATTGTTGACCTAAGGTGGGGTCAATTTTTGGTCACTACATTATAAGTCTATAGGGAAAAATACAATTGGCTCGTTTGCAGTAAATACTGGATAGATAAAACCGAAAATACTCAAACCATCTATTCTTACCACGATCATGACCATAAAGTTGAGCATCTGACCTCTCAAAGGTCATGTCAGGTCACGGGAGCATAGATTGATTGTTTTGCCAATAATTTCTCACTTAATTGAGATAAAGCTCCCATTTTGCTTTCATTGTTCTTATATTGTCACGGGGAGTCGATTGATATGCAACATGACCATACCACGTCACTTTGTGACCTTGACCTAGCTCGAGTCCAGGTCATTTTTACTACTTGACCTAGGAAGGTCATATACATCATTCGATTTGCCGCCAGGAGAGGAATCCAGCGATGCATAAAGATTTGCTCTATCTCCCCTGAGGGCAGATCTAGAGAGAGAAGCGTACACTACTCTGTTGTAAGCTTATGGAACCTTCTTTGACCTTTGCTCACCTCAATATTGACCTGACATAAAAAAATTTTCGTATACAATCTCTTCGTCTTGTCAAGAGCTTTCGAACGCCGCCCGTAATTTTCCTTTAGCTTTTGTGGGAAATGAGATAAGGAGGGGGCGAAAAACACCCCCCAGCGATCTAGAGAGAGAAACGTACACTGCTCTTTTGTAAGCTTATGGAACCTTCTTTGACCTATGCTGACCTCAATATTGACCTGACATAAAAATTCTTTGTATACATTCTCTTCGTCTTGTCAAGAGCTTTCGAACGCCACCCGTAAGTTTCCTTTAGCTTTCGTGGGAAATTAGATACGGGGGGCGAAAAACGCCCCCCAGCGGGGTGCGTCATGCCAGGGACCCCAGCGGTGCGCGTGTTAAGTTTGCTTGGATTATTGTATGTTTCGTAAATTAGTCGAAATTGTTTGCCTGACGGTAATAAAACGCTACAAACGTGTGTGTTCTTTTGCTGCTAGTCCTCGAAGCGATTTATTTAAATTATCCTTTTTAGGGCATTTTGTATGACCCTCCTATAAAGGGTCACCTGACCCTGTTTTGGAGGGTCACATCGTACGTAAATGAAGGGTCAACTGACCCCGAATCGGCGGGTTCCATGGTTATTTGGCGAGTCAAGTGACCCGTCTTTAAAGAGTCATGTGACCCCCTTAGTCCTGGTGACTCTCCTCTGCGGTGTCGATGAACACCGAAAAAGATAGGACATTTTTACAGGGTCACATTACGCCGCTCCGGGGAGTAAACTCTTCTTTCCGGAGTCAAAATTTTTCTCAGTGCATTACTGCAGTGGCACATACATCAGGATATGGTGCCCTACTACATCAAGCACCAGCTGATTCAAATATTTTCAAAACACTCACTTGGTGCAGCCCACTATGGAAGATAATCAGAACTCATGTGCTGGGCACGTAACAGTGTTTTTTATAGATTTGTTTGCAACCAAGGGAATAGAAGAAACACTTTCAACTGGTTGATGAGGTCACCATCCCCCAACTGTTGTAAAAAATTGACTTTCTGATAAGCATAAGTGGTTATGAAGGAGGCTTTTGCAATTGAGCTTTTAGTGCCTTCCCAGCTATGATTATTTGTTTGTTGAGTTGATGGGTGTAGATAAAGTCCTAATAAGTCACAAATAATACCAAGTCAGCTATATACTCAGGTGGAGGAAAGCAAGGTGGTGATGAAAAGGCTTTACATACAAAAACACATGGTTTGAATATAGAGATAAACTCATTTGATAAATATTTATTAAGTAAACCTATTTGGAAGTTAAGAAAATATGTCAACACTGCAAGCTGGTCTTAATTCAATGTCTCGAATTTCACTATGAAAAATTAACATATTGTTGCCTTCAATCATTTCTGAATATGTGTGGATTATCAGATGAAGAATAGAAAAACAATAAATGACATTATATAAAAAAGGTACACAGTGTATTAGGGACGCTGGAGGAGAAATTCCTGTGAGGGCTTGTGGTTAGTTAGTTGGTCAATTTGTTTTTCCACTTCTTCACTTAGTTGAGCGATGTATTGGGCGTATGCATACTGGAGGAGGAGGTTTGCGGCCTTTATCTGACCTGGAAGACTCGTTGTATGTCTACGTGAGGAAGGGGACGTGGGGGTAAACAATGATTGGAGATGCCGAGCAGTGCATTTGTGGGAACAGTTGTGACTAGTGATCCCATCCATCTTCTTATGGTAGGATCTAGGGTGTCCGATTGGGGTGGTGGGGGCATCCGGATCAGCGGGCGCCAATTTTGGTCGGCAAAACCTATCAAGTTGGCGCCAAATTCTACCGCAGGGCGCTGATACTTGCATCCCGGGGAACGACCTTTTAGGGAGAGTCATCGGAAATTTCACAGGGGCGTCGATCATCAATTGAATGGGGGCATGTGCTTCTCCCCTGGATCCACCTATTCCTTACGAGATTGGCATTTTCTATTTTCTGCCGCTCCCAGTTTAGGCAACGGGTATGACCCCTGCCTCTGTCAGACTCCTAGAAGCCCGTTTTAGTGTCAGGGCTAGGGGCGGAAAATGTCGCCCCTTCGTGAGATATATAGTATAATGCAAAAAGTCATCAAAGATGGAAGAAAGAAAGCAAAATAGTGGGGCAATATTCATATTGGCAATGTCGGGGAACCATGCATGGGCACCAATATATGTTTCTCAACTTTTGATACTTTTTTATCTTGCTTGACCTGTTTCCGCCTGTGCAAAACCCGGGTGAGCGTAATAGTCTTGTCTCTCTAATCCGTCTGTGAGTGAATTGTTGTCTTTTCGGTCTTGCAACCGAATGCATACCGAAGATGCTTGTAGCACTCATTGGACTGTGAAAAACTGCACCTGCGTGACACCCCTTAATTACAATACCGAAGCACGCTTATGCCATTGCACGGTTATAAAATATAGGGCTGAGAGCAGCGGCGGATCCAGGGCTTCATTTCGGAGGGGGATAGGGTCTTTGCTCTCAGATCAGGCTCCGCCTATGTATTTACTATATGCACTCGGAAATTTGGGGGGGGCGGTTTGAGCCACCCTAGCTCCCTTATATCCGCAACTGGCTGGGAACATGGTATAGTTTTCTTTATTCCTCGAGGCTGCCCTGTAAGCAATCTTGTACTCTGGAAAGTACAATTTTAATATACTAAAAATCCCGATTTTTTGTTGCTGTAACTGCCTCTATTAAACAAGCTGAAAATGTAAATGAGCTATTACCTGGTATCCTATTCATAATAATGTATCATTATGACATATCTCAATGTTGTAACGGACGGCTTTGTTGTGCGAAGAACGAACCGTATACAATAATACTCATTTTGGGAAAAGAACCTCCACAAATATTGGGTCATAGCTCCGCCCCTTGGCAAGATTTAGTCTCAAAACTTCCATGGAATCTGCCCCAGTTTTACAAGCCAGAAAGTTTCAAATGCTTATCGCAAACTGTTCAGGAGATATCCTGGAAAAAACGTAATGGGTGGGCAGAATCTCTCCTTGACAGGAATAGAGGTAAATTCAGTGTCGGATCTAGGAATTCATTTGGGGGCTCACCTCGAGCCTCACCGGCTCGAAGCTCGAGCCTCACCTGCCAGTATCTCGGTTAGTCGCTCGTCTATCTATTAACACGCGCATTGACGGGGGTCTGAGCCACTTTCGCATTGACGGGGGGCGGGTACCCGCCCCCCTAAGATCTCGAGAACCACAGTAGGTAGCGAAAAACGGTAAACGGCGTTGGGCTGCCCATCCACTTCTCCATCGAAAACATTTGAACCATTTTTTTGTCAGGTCACATTTAAGGTCACGAGAGGTCAAAACATGCCAGTCATAGGGATAACATGTAAAAGTCAGTTTTTCGGACATTACATCTCAACAAGGAAAGATAGAGCAAAACGACTTGAACTATATGAATCCTCTTAGCAAGCCGAATCGAATGATATATAATTTGACCTTGCTAGGTCAAATCAAGGATTTGACCTGACCTGAGGTCAGGTCAGGGTCAAATTATATAAAATGCATATCATTAGAACCGCAAAGCCCAGGCGAGTTTAATGCAGCTAAAATAAATGCTCTATCACCATCCGTTACTGAGTTATTCCGTAAAAACCATTTTTCCCATGTATTTCCAATGGAGAGGTCATGCCTCGTACCTGACCTTAGGTCATCGATATCAAAAATACCGGAACATATGTTAGAGAACTCGGTGGGGCAATTATGTGATATGAGTTTCAATCGGATAAATTCACCCTGCTCCGACTTATGCTATCTCAAACTTTTTTTGAGGTCGGGTCACTTGACCTGTACTGGTGACCTGACCTGAGATGACCTAACCTTAAAATTTTGACAGAAGTTGTAAAAATGATGAGGGAAAAGGTATACCAAGTACGGCGGCGCTACGCGCCGCCGTTTTTCTACTGTCTCCGAAAAACCCGAGGGGGCGGGTACCCGCCCCCCGTCAATGCGCGTGTTAACTTTAGAGGCTCGTAAATTTTGAGGGGCTTAAATCCCTCCCCCTGGATCCGCCACTGGGTAAAGCGGCTGCTTTATCTTTGTTGTCTAACTATAGTTGTAAGAATCTGCACGAGTTCTGAACGATTAAATTGATTCGCAAAACTTGACGTTAGCGGTTAAAAACGTGTGTCGCGACTAGGTCTCGAACACACACTCTTCTGATCTCTAGACCATTGCTCTATCCACTGCGCTACGCCGACGCTGGCGTACGGGGTGTGGGCCAAGAAATCTGTGGCGCACATTTGCAGAGTTATCTAAAATTGATGTTTCGAGCTAGTTCTGTGCGTCTGACGTAAAAACGCCAAATAGAACATGGAAAGAGCAGAGAACAGGCTTTCTAACAGCTTTATTAGATCTTTTCCAACGGCCATAGGCTGATGACAGCAGCTGTCGGAAAATGACCAATTTAACACGTAAGCTCTATGGAGCAGTCGCATTTGTGCGCCATGGCAGTAGATTGCTACCAACTAACTTTGGAGGGCCCTGATGGGGATACACCTCCTGCGTTACCCTCCTTGGGATGTTACTCTTTTCACAAGATGGGGAAATTTCTGCCGCACGTTGCGTACGAGGGTCACCGGAAATTGTGCCGAAGTGTCTCTATTGCTTTGGTGCCGGTGGATGAATTCCAACCATGGCGGATACGAGGGTCGTTCGGAAGCATATCGATTGGTAGTCTGTATGGGGCGGGGAATCGGACAATGTCTATGATTTCATCGTTTTGGAGTTGCTTTCTTTAGGAAACACTGGCGGATCCATTAAGGTGGAGGAGAGCATGCGGGGGCTATTGCCCCTAAAGGCTGAAAACGTATAATTTGCCTACCCAACGGTCCAGTGGCGGATCCAGGAATTCATTTCGGGAGGGGGGACTAGCGGGCTCGATCCTCACTCGTCAGTACCTCGGGCAGCCCCTCGTGCATGTATTAACAATAGGGGCTCAGACATATTGGGCGGGTGGAGCCCCTAGCCCCCCTTGATCCGCCACTGCAACGGTCTACTGTCAAAGGAAATCACGCAAAATTGGGCGAAAATTGTACATTTTCACTTTAAATGCAACAGATGTTAAATACTGCACGCCCCACCCATCCCTTCCCGTACTCACATGTTGAGTTCAGGAAGTCATTTTGCGGTCCAGTCCCCCCCTCCCCGCCGCTGACCATGAATCTCGGCCCAGTTGGAACCCCCAAATCGGAGTCATTGATCCGTCCGTGTTTGGAAACAATGTGAGGTACCTACTTCCCCGACCCAAAATTTGTCGCTTCAGACCCTGAAATTTGTCGCTCACGCCCGTTACCCCGTTACCCCAAAAATAGACCCCTGCCGAGAACGGTCAATGTTTGGGAAAATTTAAAGAAAATTTTCATAGGATTTCTTGCACCTCCCGGAAGATTGCACTTCTGAAGGCACTTGCCAGAGTCTCATTGGTGAGGGGAAACAGTCCTATGCAGCGAATATCCCCGCGGGGCTTGGGAACCCCTGCGGGATCCGGTATTCTGTTGAATCATTTGATGCGGTTAGGCTTGGCGGCATCGGTATCATACGCGTCTGAAAAGGGAGGTAGACAGGGAGACAGCCCCTCCCTTTCTATAAAAAGTTCCTGATTTTAGCCGAATTGTTGAAAACAAACAGATTTTTTGTAAACAGGACGTAGGATGGTAACAAGGAGCACAAGCCCGGCGTGTTTTATTTTTAAGCGGAGAGGTTTTTTGCAAAAGACTATGGACAAAAGACTATTAGAAGTTTTTTGTCTGCAGGAAGTCGAAAATTCACTGGCTCCCCTTACTTTTCCGTCAGTGGCGACGCTTATGTTTGATATAGGTTCTAGATAATACTACATCAGGTATGTAGGTATGTATGTACATACATCCATACATACATACCGCGTACATAATATTAACTGGATACGCGCGTTATCTGCCCCGTGGGCACTAAGAAGATCAGAGCTCCAAAGCCTCATAACAAGATTAGATCTGACCTCTGTCTTTGTAAAGTAAGCATTGTGGGGTCCATAGTCTTTTGCATTTTAGAAGCCTATATTGTTTTTATTTTCATTGCAGGCTCTTGACAGCTTTAAAATTTGAAGATGAATACTTTAATGGCATACTACAAAGACATAACTAACGCTGTGTCCAGTGGGGTCTGGATCACCCCCTTTTATCCGAAAAGTTGTCTGAGTTCAGCAAAATTGGGAAAATTGGAAAGTTTTGCTCCCAGCATGTGCCGAAGCTACACACATACCGGTGTATACATAGGTAGGTACCTCACAATGACACCACATTGAAACAATATTGTACTTGAGAGTATTTTCTTTTATCAGTGTAAGATGTAAGTTTCACTATGTCTCTCAGTTTTGGCCCATGGCGAGGAACCTAAAAAACTATCCATATTTTAGCAAGATGTGAACGTATCTTTTATAAGCGAAATAAACAGTGAAATAACATTATGGTTTATCTATTAATCAATTGATTCATGATTTTAAATTTAGCTAATAAATTCAACAAAACCTAGTATCGTTCATTTTCAACTTATGCCACTGACATCCTACTGATAAGTATGCTTCTATGTATGCTGACTTGTGTCCTAACCGGGACGTCGCCGATGGTTGGCGACGGTCGGCGGCAGTTACAGAGCGGTAATTTACCTGTCTCCGGGAGGTTTGACCGGCAGGGGAAAGGTTCAACTTTGGTAGCAGTTTGGCAGCTCAAGTTGCGACGGACTGTCGTTTACCAACAATAAAAACTTAGCTGGCAGCTAGAACTATTAAAAGGGCAGTGTAGGAAAAAATGGTGATCATGTCCAATCATAATATATTTTCAAGTATGAATTTCATTTGGAAGTATTTTTAAAACACATACCTATTACATACATTTATTGACTAAAAACAATATATAACACGGCTATGGGCTTCTGACGCAGACCATCGGCGTCAGAAGTTGGACATTGTTCAACTTTTGCTGCAACGCGCTGCAACGCCGTGCGCCGCGACGCGTTGCGGCAGTGCGTTTAGTGTCCTAACTGAAAACCCGGGTCGTTGCAGCAGATCAACGGCTTGCGATGCGTTGCAACGGTGCGCGTTTTTAGGACATCGTGTTAGCCGATGTCAGCTACTTGTATTGGAACATTTTGAAATCGTCGATGACTTTAAAGGATCGCCCACGTACCCGATCACTACTTTGCTTTTTTTACTTGAAGAAAGGTTAATTGCTTTTTGGAAGTTGGCAATCGCAAACCAGGACGAAATATGTATTGTATAAGTGGAATGAACTTTGAGCAGAGCTTTCGGCCAAACCACCCTGTTTTTCCACCTTGTCTAAATAAATCCATTCCCAATTCTAACTAAGATATCCGCAGCTACTCGTGAATCTTGAGCTGTCACCTTTTGTCAAAAGAGATGATGCGGCTCGACTTTCAGCGGACCATGCGTTTCACGTCAGCAGAGTTTCTGTTTCCACGGTGGTTCAGTGACCCCTGAGACCGACGCGTCGCCTTGGCCCGCTTCCTTGTTGCCATGCGAACAGTCGACGAGAGAGAGCACCGAATACTTCCCCTGGCTTGAGAGGAGACAGGGGCGTCGCTATGAAGGGGCTGTGGCCCTTCCCCCGTGCGGCGAAAGTGGGAGGCCAGTACTCCCGACAGTTAACCACCCAACTATTTAAATAACGTATTTAAGTGAAATTGGATGTATTGCACCCCCCAACACCAGAGAAAAAGATGAGTGGCAGTTGTTTTTAATCACTATAATCCAGTCTTAACACGCGCCCCGCTGGGGGGGTGAAATTCGCCCCCACCTGGTTTTCCCCAGATTGCTCAAAAACGAAGAGACGCAGAACAACGAACCTTACAGTATCTTATGCCTAATCAATTTTACACATCTGACCAAATTTTTGAGTTACGGTCATGTCAGGTCAAGGAGCTATTCAGGGTCAAATGGCCCAACCTCAAAACCTAAAATTTCGCGTTTGAAGCAGCGCCCAGGGAACATTAGCAAACCGATCAGTTTGAAACGTCCACAATATGATAAGGTCATTGACGTCTACAAATCTGCTATCTCAGAATTTTTATATTGTTGACCTAAAGTGGGGTCAATTTTTTGGTCACCTCATTATAAGTCTATGGTAAAAAATAGAATGGACTCGTTTTCAGTAAATACTGGATAGATAAAGTTGAAAATCCTCAAACTGTCTATTCTTACTACGATCTTGACCATTAAGTTGATTTTTTAGTGTCTGACTTTTCAAAGGTCATATCAGGTCACGGAAGCAGAGAGTGATTGTTTTTTCCAATAACTTCTCACTGAATTGAGATAAAGCTCTTATCTTGCTTGCATTGTGCTTATATTGTCACGGGGAGTCGATTGATATGCAACATGACCATACCAGGTCACACTGTGACCCTGACCTAGGTCGAGGTCAGGTCATTTTGACTATTTGACCTAGCAAGGTCATATTACACATCATTCGATTTTCCGCGATGAGAGGAGTCCAATGATGCATAAAGATTTGTTCTAGCTCCCCTGAGGGCAGATCTAGAGAGGGAAACGTACACTGCTCTGTTGTAAGCCCATGGAGCCTTCTTTGACCTATGCTGACCTCAATATTGACCTGACATAAAAATTATTCTCATAAAATATCTTCGTCTTGTCAAGAGCTTTCGAACGATGTCAGTAATTTTCCTTTAGCTTTCGTGGGGAACAAGATACGGAAGGGGCGAAAAACGCCTCCCCCAGCGGGGCGCGTCATGCAAGGGACCCAGCGGGGGGCGTGTTAATCTCTATATTAGACTAGGTTAGACATTCCTCCAACGATTCGAAGTATTTGCACGTGGAGATACATTTCGCTCAGCTGAAGAAGTAAATTCAGTACTTCCTGGGGGTTTTAACGGGTTACCTAATGAACTGGAAAGCTAACAACACCGCTGTCACAAAGCAAGAGCGATTGTTTCGACTTCAATACCAGAAATGTTTTGCGCATTCTATGCAAACAACCACAGATTCTCCCTGGTGACGGATTTTTAAGCAGACATCTTTTATTTTGGTGCAAAAATATGCGCTGGTTAAAGGCGCCCATACTTATGCTGAAAAATGAAATTGTTTGCACTTCTGTGTGTTATTTGTGTAATTATTTGTTGTGTTGTGTAATGCGCCAGCATTGAAATTCGTGCGCCAGATTTGTAAAAGTTCCAATTAACCGCCGACAGCAGCGTTGCATAAATATATTGTGTTTTATCAGAACCGACAGCGCTGCATTGTTTTGATTCGTCCTTAAATAAAAAACTTCCGGCTTAAACACGTGTCTCAGACCATGGTGTATATTTCCGAGTAATAACCGGAACGAGTTGCGTGCTACCGATAATTAATGGTAAGCATCATAGACGCAACATTATTAGTGACTGTAAATGCAAGAACATCACCTTTAAGCACCATGCGGGCACAGCAGACAAAAATTTAGTAAGGTAGCTTCCCCCATTTGCATAAAGGCCTATACTTATTTCTGCTCTGCCATTTGCTTGTCATGTATTAGGGGAGGACGCAATTACATCTAGATGCGCTCTCCCCTGGCGCAACTACCCTCACACTTTGCCAAATGCGTAATTTTTATAGTTTCGTTTAATGAGAGTTCAATTACAAAAAGAATTCTCAGGCCAGAAAATGTTTTTAAATGCCAAACAAACGGTTAAAGCTTATAACACCTGGGGGAAATTCTTCTAGAAAGCGATTTCCGTAAAAGGGGTGGGGAGGGGAAGGTAATGGGCCAAATTTTCCCGGACACTGCAATCGACAATCAACCCGAACATAAAGACAAATTAGGTTTTCTTTTGATATTTCTGTGACTGTATCTGTATTCAACACAATAAAAGCTTTATACCTTGTCTAGCCTATTTGAGCATGCTGGGAAATGGAAAGGCAATTTATTTCTCTGGGCCTGGCCCCAACTTAAAAATCCGTGGTGACGATTAAGGCGGCACCTAAGCACTCAATGGACCATTAAAAGCGGGGATAGTACAACCTTGTCATAAATCCGATCACCACGACTGCTACCCCGATCTATTACACACAGCATTTCCAAGTACCAAAGTCCATCAAGCCTTGATTACATCTTTTGAGTCTAAGGGTAATTCCAGTGCTAATCGGCCAAGGTCTGTATGGCACATCTTCGTTTTTCTTAAAAATAAATTTAGGGGATTTTTATGGCTCCCAAAGCTTAACCTTTGAGTTTAATCTATATGAGACACGTTGGCACTTGATCATACAAGTGGAGAAACCCGATACAGTTTCCGTTAGTTTGTTTACAATGCATTTTTGAAATGGTTGTAGATGTTAGAACACATCCCACAATTGCAAACAATAAATATAATTCACATGAGGAAATGCGCATCCAAACAAGACGTTTCAGGAAGAGGTGTTATTGCCTTTCCACACATTTCGTTATTGACACTAAATGAACGGTTTTGAAACTGCTTCTAATTATAAGCCCCTTGGGCTGGGAGCCCCCCGATGAGTTGGCCCCCTCAAAGGCTGGCCCCGTCCCACTTTTAAAACGGTTCCATGCCCCTGCAATCATACATTGCTTGTGTTAGGAGCATTTAATTTAATGGGCATTAATATATCATCCCACAGCTATTTAGTCTGATTCAGTGGCGGATCTAGCTGGTACGTTTTGGGAGGGTAAGCCAAAGTCGATAAGCCAAAAAAGTAACGCGGTGAGAGCACCTATCCCACAATTTAACTGGACGGTAGGTTTTGAGGGTAAACCCAAGAGTCGATAAAAACGTCATCGGGTCAAACGTCTGGTAACAAGATGTTCTCTTTGCTATATAAGGCCCAATTTTTACATTGAAGTTGACTGGTTCTGTTTGAAGTTGAGAGTTGAAGCACCAAAACATTACTTATATACTAAAAAGTAGTCGGGGCAAAAAGGAGATCAACAGCTTTATGGGGGATGTCTTTTTTCGGAAAATGCCTTTTTACCCACCCCCTGGATCCGGCAGTGGTCTGGTAAAAGACTTGTCTTATTTGGCCAATAATCACAAATTCAGTGTCCACTGTTTCTACCTTTTTAACTGGCTCAGTTTCATTCCTTTGTATTTGTTTCGGAATACATAGTTTTTTTCTAAAATGAAGCTGATCTTATAATTGTTCCCAGAATGAGTTTGGGTCGGGAAAAGACTCGATTAGGTTCTTTGATCATGCTAGCTTTTGGGTGTGCAATGCTCCAAATGATCAAGTTTAGTCTCCACTAGGGCTGCATTTGCTGGAAACAGCAAGTTGGGCCAAAAAATTGGCACCTAAAGGAGTTTTGTGGACATTTCTTGCACATTTCGGGATTCTTGCTTATTTCGATAACTTCGTTTGTCCGTTCCTTTGTTGTGCTTTGTTCGTAAGTGATGACGTCGCAGAGCATACACTTACCGAGCTCATGGTGTAGGAAGATGTATACACTATACAACTGAATTGTAAATCTTTCAAATATAACCCATTTTACGTAAGCCTATTTGCCCCGTGTTGTGAAAGGATGTGGGACTAGGTAAGCACTGTTAGAGAATTTCTAATCTCTGCATCGAGAACAGCAGGGCTTGTTGAATATACATAATTTTGTGCAACAATTACCCTGATTATGCCAGTTTTTGCCTTTTTCGGTTAAAACCGGTTCAAACAAGTAAAACAATATTCATGCCAAGAACTGGCTTTACCATTGCAGAGGTTCGGCCCTGGTGAATACATCCCATTTATCGCCTCTTACCAGTTACCATAACACTTACATCCTCTGAGTAACCCATATTCAGGTCAAAGAAGTCCACCGCTATTTTGCCACTTTTTTAAATTACATGCAATTCTATTGCTAGAAAAGGTCCGCCACCCATTTAATCGGGTAGCCAGGCGTGCCCCCTCCGCGATCCCAACGACAACAGTACCCTTACGTTAACACCACCAGAACATAAAATATTACAAGTCGCGGCACGCCCTGCTAGGAAAAAGAAAGTAACTTAGAGAAAGCATAATAAATATCAATACTATTAGTAAAAACTGCCAGAAGTAGCTCCCTGTAAATATACAGGGAGCAGGAATACAGGTCTATTTAGGTTAAATGCAAAATAATTTAGCTCATTACCGGTTAGATTGTTAGTCTTTTTCCAAACGGGACTACCCAAAACTGGAGATTCGTGTTAGCCCCTCCGAGATTCTGGCGAAAAGATAGAGGCCTAGTAACATTCGCCAGAGAACTCGGAAGACAGTAAGCAAATTAAGGCAGACATGCAGGCATAGGCAAGCAAGCAAGCAAGCAAGCAGGCAAACTAGCAAGCAAGCGCAGCAGGGAGTCAGACGCACGCACGCACGCACGCACGCACGCACGCACGCACACACACACACACACGCACACACACACACACACGCACACGCACACGCACACGCACACGCACACGTACACGTACACGTACACGCACACGTACACGTACACACGCACAACGTCCATGCAACATGCACAACGCCCATGCAACATGCACAACGTCCATGCAACATGCACAACGCCCATGCAACACGCACAAATCTACACATATACACTAGGAAGCATTTATTGGGACACAATTACAGTCTTCAATGTGCAGCCCCATTACCAAGGTTCACATGTCTTCCCCCACTATAAATTTCACGGCTATGGTCACGTTGGTTACTAATTATTTGTTCTATATTTGGCAAGGAAGATATCCCTTACATGTTTTTTTAGTGTGTTTTTGTTTAGGGGTACATCTTCCGTAGTCCTAAATTTGGTACATAAAGTTTTATTCCAAATTTCTGGTGCAGAACATGTAATAGAAAATTTTCTGTAATTTGTGGTGGCTAAAGGTACTTCAAAATGTTGTACTAGTCTAGTGTTATTTGCTCGGTGGAGTTGAAACATTGAAGACATCACAGTTGGCATCGTACCATTCAATACATTTGATAGAATAACTATTTTTTGTTGCGATACTAGTTCTGGAAACTTAAGAATTTTTAGCTCAAGAAATAGTTCATTCGTTGGATAGTAAAAGGGTTTCTTCGTTATAATTCTAACTGCTCGTTTTTGAAGTTTAATGATTTTATCTAGTCTGGATTCATAATTACTACCCCAGACAAGCGCGCAATAATTTAAATGGGGCAAGATTAAGGCATTGTAAAGACAAAGTAATTCACGTGTTGACATAAAGAATTTAGCTCTGCTCATTATGCCGAGATTCCTACTTATAACTGTGGATAAATTTGAAATATGAGAGTCCCATTTTAATTTTTCGTCAATATTTATTCCTAGATAACGTATATTTTTCGCCCTTGAGATTTGTACACTGTTCAAAGTCACATCAAGATTTTCCAATGCACACCCAGAGTAAAGTTGATAATGTGATTTAGACGCGTTTAATGATAGACGATTTGCTTTGAACCATTCTGATACTTTAGGCAGGATATTTTCTACCTTAAGCTGAAGCTTTGCTGAATTTTCTTCTGTTATGATAATAGCAGTGTCGTCCGCAAACAAGTAAAATGTACAGTCATTTGATACTTTATAAAGGTCATTTATATATACTATAAATAACAAAGGCCCTAATATTGATCCCTGTGGAACACCAGTGTCTATTTTTCTAGGTTTTGATAGAGTTTCATTTATCCTTGTCTTTTGATATCTGTTTGATACATAGGAGCAAATGATTTTATATAATTTTCCATGTATGCAAATTTTATTTATTTTACGTAAGAGTATACTTAAACTAACCGTATCGAACGCTTTTTTCAAATCAAGATATATTCCACACGAAACATGACCGTTTTCCAGAGATTTTGTCACATTGTCATAGAGGTGCGCCAATGGCATATAGGTACTATGCTTCTTCCTAAAGCCGAATTGCAATGGGTACAAAATATCATGTTGAGTCAGATAATCCGAAAAGTAATTATAAATCAGTCGTTCAAGAATCTTGGAAAAAATGGGCAACAAGGAAATGGGACGGTAGTTTGTGAATTTATCGTTTTCACCAGATTTATAAACAGGCACAATCGATGCAATTTTCAAAATATCTGGGAACACAGCATTTTGCAAGCAAATGTTGAAAAAGTATGTCAAGTTGTTAAGGCATCTTTTGTAAGTGCAAAGGAGGAGATGAGTATTTATGCCGTCAACGCCACCACCCACAGAATTTAGCGATTTGATAACATCCTCAATCTGTTGCTGGTTAGTTGAGAGTTCCGAAAGATGTGGGGGATGTGTATAATTTTCAATATAACTTGTTGGATCTACATCAGACACTGGGATTTCCTTTTCAAGTTTCGAACCTACGGAAGAGAAAAATCGTTGAAACCATCTGAGATATCCTCATTTTCATAACGTTTGTTTTTCTCGTCAGTGAAAACTTTGGGGTATGAGCTAGTTTTAGAGGTTTTTCTATTAATTACTTCATTTAGTAAATTCCATGTTTGTTTTCCATCACCCTTATGCAACTCAAACATGTGTTTATAATAATCTCGCTTAGTATCTTTAATTATTTTAGTCAGTATGTTTCGATATTGCTTATATTTTTCCTCATGGTTTGGTTCACCAACATTCCTATTATTTGAATTATCTTTGTCTTTAGATAGAATATATTTCCGATAGAGTTTATTCTTCTGATTAATGCAAGCCAAAATACCTGGTGAGATCCATGGCTTTATTGGGGTTTTTCTTCTACTAGGCACAAAGGACTTAGAAAACTCTTCAACTCCCATTTTATAGGCATTTATGATTACTTTACAAGCTTCATTTGGATCGGTTATGTTCTGAAAGTTTTGCAATTTGGATACCAGGAAGTCATTTAATTCAGTTTCCTTTCTCTTATCAAAAATTTTTACTGGTTTCCTTCTGTTAAATTCTATTGATTTTACTTCGATACACATATAGATAGGAAGGTGATCAGATAGGTCATCAATTATTATACCCGATGAACGCACTTGATTTAAATCATTTATGAATATATTATCGATAAGGGAGCCCCCATGTGTTGATATTCTGGTTGGTTTTGAAATTAAGGGTAATAAATTGTATGATTGCATCAAATTCATAAACATCAGAACTTTTCTGTCTTCTTGCATTTTTAAGAGATCTAAGTTAAAGTCTCCTGCCAATATACATTTCATTTGACAATTATCTAATAGTCCTAGAATACTCTCAATTTTTTCCATGAATATGTTGTAGTCTTGACTTGGAGGTCTGTAAATTTCACCAATCACAAGTTTTTTGTCATGTTTTCCTTTTAAATTAGTCAGCTCAACGAATGTCGATTCAGTTTGGGAAAGTTCAAGATCCACCCTTCTCTTGCTGTCATACTGTTTATGTACATAGATAGCTGTTCCTCCCCCCTGGACGTTAATTCTACTGGTGGCGTAAAGGTTATATTCGTCAATTTCAAAATATTTCTCAATATCCTTTCTAAGCCATGTTTCCGCAATGCAAATAACTGACCATTTAACATCAGACTTGCTAAGTATGTTACGGAAGTCATCAAATTTGTTTTTAATTGATTGGGCGTTAATATGGATGACAGAAAATGTTTCTTTAACATCAGTGTTAATCGGAAGCATATGGTATTGACAGTCTGATGTTATTTTGTCAAAGCGATGGTCAAATTCAGTTGTGGGATGTGAAATCAAATGACTAAAGAGACCTTTACCATGATATCGTTATTTTTCAAGAATGTATAATAAGATCATTTCCAGTCTTAGTTCAAAACTATTCATATAAGCAATTTTATTTATAATATAGCAACCAAATTTCAAGGTGTTAAAGTTTTTCCTTTTTCTGACTTCAAAAATGACCAATGCGTGACAAGAAACACATTCCACAAGGGAAGAAAGATGCGGGGCGGTGCTGCACATGAAAAAAACAACCAAGGTCTGAAGACCAAATAATAATCCTAAGAGGTTCATACTTATCGCTAATGCCTGCCAAAGACAAAACACGGAATAAAAAAGAGAGACACATGAAACACATAAGCTATGTACAAAAGTAGATTTGAATGTTTCATCACCAGGGAATCCAGGATCCAAGGGTTCACAAGACCATCCACCAAAAGCTAGAGTATAACCTACTTGATATAATGTGGATCAAAACGGATTAATTTGTAAATTTTAGAGACCATATATTCATAGTTGTCTCAGCCATAGAAGTATGGTACCGCAGTTGAGTTTTCAGCGCCAGCGCCATCTAACTTATATAGGTGGCGCCCGTGTATCTCCGTATGAGATATCCAGCACCACACACAAAGTCATGACTGCAGGCCTTGAGTTCAGCACTTAGACACCTAAACACTTCAACATACTGCTTTAAATGAAAGTTTAGAACAATAAATTAGGCTTAATTACTAGGATGGTTCAGTTACTAGGATGAAAGGCTTGGAACATCATCAATTGCACCACAATTTGCTGATGGCTTTCGCCCTATCCTCCCCAAACAGGGAGTGTATAAGATGAACAAGCGGGACGCAAAATCGGTTGATTTGTCATCGCAGGCACCGCGTCGTTCTAAATAGTTTACCCCAGAATCGACGCAAGAGCTAGACTCTCGGATGACGGCAAAGTCCACACGGAAGCCTGGGTCGCCAAGCGTACTTTGATCTGCAACGTACTCCACTTCAAACGATCCCGAGCGCATTATCAACATGCACTCGCACACGCGCGTTCTGAGCCTGCAACAGTCGCGGCGGGTTCAAGGAAAGCTGCGTGTTAGCAAAGCAGACCACCCGCACCACAGCAGGCGGGGCAGAGGCTTATTATGTGTGATCGTGTATGCTGTATAACTTGCCTGCATTTCTTTCCAACTGTCATCACAGACATTCTTTGGGACGGGAACATAATTATTTCCGGAGAGGGGATTCTGTTAAACTTTGCACGCATTTAATATCTATGTAGACAGATGCAAAAAGAGAGATGAATAAAGCGTCGAAAAACGGCATAGCTCACAGCGTGCGACCTGGAGATATGTACTCAGTGCCTGTAGTTGTCTGAGCGTCACCAAATCTCGGCTAAAGCACGGGACCACCGCCATCAGATGGAACCTCACACGCCCATGGACATACAAGCGAGCCTAACCCGTGTTCCTGTACACAGATCCAGTGAAGCATATTCAGGACATGAACCGGACAGCAACAGTAGTTGGAATGGGAAGCCAAGGCCCTGACCACAACACACAGCAGCAGCAGGTGGAATGGGAAGCCAAGGCCCTGACCACAACACACAGCAGCAGCAGGTGGAATGGGAAGCCAAGGCCCTAACCATAGCACACGGCAGCAGCAGGTGGAATAGGAAGCCAAGGCCCTGACCACAACACACAGCAGCAGCAGGTGGAATGGGAAGCCAAGGCCCTGACCACAACACACAGCAGCAGCAGGTGGAATGGGAAGCCAAGGCCCTAACCATAGCACACGGCAGCAGCAGGTGGAATAGGAAGCCAAGGCCCTGACCACAACACACAGCAGCAGCAGGTGGAATAAGAAGCCAAGGCCCTAACCACAACACACAGCAGCAGCAGGTGGAATGGGAAGCCAAGGCCCTAACCACAACACACAGCAGCAGCAGGTGGAATGGTAAGCCAAGGCCCTAACCACAACACACAGCAGCAGCAGGTGGAATGGTAAGCCAAGGCCCTAACCACAACGCACAGCAGCAGCAGGTGGAATGGGAAGCCAAGGCCCTAACCACAACGCACAGCAGCAGCAGGTGGAATGGTAAGCCAAGGCCCTGACCACAACGCACAGCAGCAGCAGGTGGAATGGGAAGCCAAGGCTCTGACCACAACGCACTCATATTCATCTGTTTGTAGAAAGAAGATAAGTCCTAGCCATGGTCATCCTGTAAGAGACTAGTTTAGCTCATAGAGAACTTTTGTTTTCTGCGGCATCAAATGTCATCCGTCAATATTTTCCCGTGGTATCTTCTGTCAATTTTTTACCATTGATGAACCTGTCTGCCACGCAGTAGCAAAAGAAGAGACTGGGCGTACGCCGTTCTGGTCTCAATCGATGGAACATACCTCCATTCTGATGCAGGGTTATCTGAAACGTGTTCGAGGCATGCACACACAAGTGCACTACACACACAAAGGTTTAACCAACAGTCAGATTTACAATGGAGGAGCAGCCCGCCGGAAGTTCACACAACATTACGAGCGGGTGGTTTGTTTGAGCGGCGTCGGGTTTGCATGTGAGGCGGCTGTGAACATGATACGGCCACTGACGACCAACAGCCACCGTCGACTGCACGGAAATGACCGCTTCTCCATTTCCCGCGGCTCTGGGCTGTGTCAGCCATGTCGGCGCCGTCCGGCTTCGCTGAGTCAGGACCTCCGTGACCTATCTCAGGCTCAGTCCGGCAACTGTTGTCATGCCGCGTTCAGCACTGTTCCAATCATTGCCGGACATTGCCGGTGGACTCACTACAGCTGTTTTGACCCCCGGTGACGTTCCTCCGGCTCTCACCTCTGTTTTCATCTCCCGTCTGAGTTTGGTTTCAATCATTCGAATATGTGTTGGCTGGTGGATTGAATGCTGCTGTTTTTGTGTTATATTCCCGGAAATAGCTTCAAGGTGACCCAGTGATGGGTTTTTGTGCCCAATAGCGGGACATTTTAG
This sequence comes from Lepas anatifera, assembly GCA_034440635.1. Lineage (NCBI taxonomy): Eukaryota > Metazoa > Arthropoda > Thecostraca > Lepadidae > Lepas > Lepas anatifera. Next base: position 1,652,812 of record JAOTON010002176.1, read on the forward strand.
CCAGCAGCGGAGTGGCTACTCGTTGCTACCGTAAGGGTGACTGCTCCCAATCCGCGCGCGGTGTTGCCACCCGACGACAGAGGGGAACTGCGTCCGCTGCCGCAGCCAAACAGCCGAAAAACCGGCGGTGACGACACGCGACTTCTTCCTCACATGCCAGCTGAGGGCGAGCAAGGTTATTAGAGACGCTAGGACGGACGGGTCAGACTTGCCTGCAGACGGTGGAGCAGCCAGCACGTGGCATGAGGCAGCGCGCGCGTGCAAGAACAGAGCCATAAACGTCAGGGCTGCTAACCGATGGTATCAGGCTGATAACCGATGGTATCAGTTTGTTCGCCTGCTGGTACTGCTAACAGACGATAGGAGTTATTATGATGTCCTTCACTCGCACCTGAAGGACAGAGCCTGTGTTTATATTCTACCTAGCGAAAACTTCTAGTGTGTACTCATTTGTTAACATTTATTGAGCATACCCAGGGACGTAGCCAAGGGGGGCAGCAGGGACAGCCGCCCCTCCCTGAGCGCCCGGAAGGGCCCCCTGAGGACACGAGCCGTGCAGGAAGCGCGGCTCACCTGCACTATGCTCTGTGGCCAAATTTGGCCTTTTATACTGGACAGGGCCCTCTTAAGCCCCTTTCAGTACTCTATTCTGTAACAAGCAGGGCCCTTTTACCCATCAGGGCCCTTTTGGCGCTGTCGCAGGGGCCCTTTTCGAGGCGCCGCCCCTCCCTGAGCGAAATCCTGGCTACGCCCCTGGCATACTCAATGATATATATATTAGTGTAGCATATGAGGTATGATGTGAAGTACCTGCCTACCTACAATCTATCCACAAATCTAGTCGCTGCACAGAGTGATAAATCGGATTTTCCTTTTTGGGGGAAAATCCTAACCAGTCTATTCACGCACCCCGTGAGTTCCTTCCCTACAAGTTTGGATCGACGAATCCACATATAGGTGGATTTTAATCGACCTTGGGTAGTAGGCTATTTCTGAACCTCCTCCCTTGGTTTTTCACGATGGTTTCGAACTGAAGTAAATGAGGCGTGCGCTGCTTCGCATACCGGCCAGCGGACCAATTTGACAACTTTTGGGAAACAATTTATTCCAGGTCAGCTCAAGTCAACGAGCCATGATGCCATTGCTAAACCCATGTACCTAAAATGATTTGGCTCCTCTAAAAAGCAAAGACGAACTCTTCACAAACCAGGTAGACCAAACAGGGTGAAACTCGACTCCAAGGAGAGCTATGAATCAAGCTTCTAAAGATCGTTCGAGAGTTCTTTGAAAGACAAATAGATATGCAGCCAACCATTTTAACACGCGCCGATGCGGGCGGTGAATACCCCGTGAGGTTTCGTCACATATAGAGATAGCCAAAAACGGCGGCGACCAGCACCACTGTGCTTGACACAATTGCTCCTTGGTCTTCTTGTAGCCTCTGGCAACATTTTAAGTCCAGATCATATCCGGTCAGGTCAATGTAACGATGATGGTAACTATGGTGGTGGTGATGGTTCTGGTGAGTTCCTAAATCGGTGATTTCTCGGTCATTATAGACGCGGTTATTACCCTGGACACGTTGTATTCTAAACAGATACCAGATCCAAACAGTCAAGTTGTCAGATACTTCAAAGGGTTATAAACCTCTGGAAACGATGGACACTACAGCTCTCCCCTCCTTGGAGAAAAGCAGGTCTGACAGACACAATCACTGAGGGCTTACGAACAGCAACGGATATTTCACAGAAAACTACAACTGCTAATGGAAGTTCTGAATCTACTCATCACTGCTCACTGCATCATCACTGTATCAGTCGCGATACCGAACCGGTTTCGCAGCGCGCGGTCTTGTGCTGCGGCGGCATGGAGAGGGTACGACGGCCGGCACTGTCGGTCCCAAGGGCGGCGGTTCCAAGACCGGCACTGGAGCATGACGCAGCTTTTGCAGAGTGTGGTCGATTAGTTCTTCTGTTTCCTCCTCCTCTTCGTCCGAGTAGGGAGACCCAGTGAGGGTGAGCCGCGAACAGGGCTTGAGGAGCGATGCGGTTCTGGTCACAGAGTGCGATCCAGCTGTAGCAGTCACCATGGTGCCTTTCACAGCAGATACGCGGTAAGGCGCAGGATGGAAACGAGGCGACAGCTTATTGGACTTGGGCGCTGGCACAAGAACGAGATCTCCGACGTGCAGAGAGTGAGGTCGAGATGACCGACGCTGGTCAGCGTGCTGCTTCATCTTCAGCTTGGCTGAGCCATCAGCCTTTCTGACGGAGAAGTCGTCGGGGGGACGAGTCACCTTGGACGGGAGCAAGGTCTTGATGGGGCGACCAAACATAAGCTCCGCTGGAGACTTGCTAGTCGATGAGTGCGGTGTAGCGCGGTAGTTGCGGAGAAATTTGTTTATCTCCTGAAGCAGAGAGAGACGCTCTATGGCAGCTGCGCGAACCACTTTCCCAATGGTTCTCATGAAACGTTCGGCTTCTCCATTTGCTTGAGGCCACAGAGGAGTGATCTTCCTGTGTTTGAAACCGAGGTGATTCGCGAAGTCCTCGATCTCCCGGCCATTGAATGGCGGGCCATTGTCCGTCTTTAAGACTTCTGGGATGCCAAAGATAGAGAATGCATTATCCAGCAGTGGCAGCACAGACTTTGCCGACGTGGACTTGGTGGTGTAAACCACGGGATAACGAGAGTAGTCATCCACAATGACTAACAGGTAGTCACCTGAAGGGAACGGTCCACAGAAATCTGCACTGAGATGTTGCCAAGGTCCTTGGGGCAACGGCGTCATCTGGAGAGGTGCCTGGGCTTGATGCACAGGGGTGGTAGCTTGACAGGCGAGGCAGCTTTGAACTTCCTCTTCAACAAGACTATCGATGCCGGGAAACCACACCTTTTCACGTAGAAGCCGTTTCGTTTTCACAATACCCTGGTGACCTTGATGTGCAAGCTTCACAGCTTTCTTTTGAAGGGTTTTGGGAAGGATCAGTCGGTCTTGACGCAATACGAGTTGGTCCTGGGTCACACAGAGTTCATCACGAATGTTGTTGTACGGTGTAAGATCGGGATGATCACGGGTGAGAGTGGGCCATTGGCAGTTCACTCGCTTGATCACTTCCTGCAGCACTGGATCGTTCGCTGTATGTTCCTTCACCTCTTGAACCGTCATTGCCTTCGGCACGGTGTGTGATGTCGTGAAGTTGATGTACTCCTCAGCGCGATGAGCTGGAAGACGGTCATGCCGTTCCATCACAGAGAGCGGATGCCTTGACATGTAGTCAGCTGGGTTGTCCTTACCAGGACGGAAGACGATGTCCAGGTCGTACTGTTGAAGGCGGAGGCCCCAACGCTCGATTCGGGCCGGTGGTTTGGATGATGGGTTGTTCCACAGAAGCTGAACAGGTTTGTGGTCGGTGACCACACTCACCTTGTTGCCGTGTATGTACAAGTGAAAGTGTCCACATCCCCATACGATGGCCAGTGCTTCTCGCTCGGTCTGTGAGTAGCGCTGTTCCACACTGGTAAGCGCACGGCTTCCATATGCGATGACAGATACAGCTTCTGGTTTGTTCGAGTCCATTTGGCACAGGATTCCACCAAGTCCGAAGGGGCTTGCATCCACAACAAGCATGGTATCCTTCTTGGGGTCGAAGTAGGCCATGGTTTGCTCACTGGTTAGCGAACACTTGAGGATCTCGAACGCTCGGTCATGGTCCTCAGTCCAGTTCCAAGGAACGTCCTTCTTTGTCAGGTCCCGAAGTGGAGTTGTGATGTGCGCATAGTTAGCGATGAACCTTGACAGGTAGTTGGTCATGCCGAGAAGGCTTCTCACATCGGAGACATTGCACGGAGCTGGCATGTCCAGGATGGCTTTGACCTTCTTGGGATCTGGACGCATACCATCGGATCCGAAGACGCACTCCGAAGAACTCAAGCTTGTCTTGGTTGAACTTGCACTTAGACTGGTTGATTGTCAGACCGTTCTCATGGAGACGCTTGATGACGCTGGTCAGGGCGGCATCATGATCCACTTGACTTGCTCCAAAGACGAGAATGTCATCCGAGAAGTTCCTCACTCCTGGAATTCCAGCGAGCACCTGCTCAAGGGTGTTTTGGAACACTTCACTTGCTGAAGAAATACCAAAACTGAGACGTTTGTAGCGGTACAGTCCTCTGTGGGTTGAGAAAGTTGTGATCGTCCGACTTTCAGGAGTTAACTCCAGCTGATGATATCCAGCACGCAGGTCGAGCTTGCTGAACACAGCAGCACCATTCAGATCATGAATGATGTCGTCCACTGTTGGTGTCAGATGGCGTTCTCGCAGGATGGCAGTGTTGGCTTGTCGCATGTCAACACACACCCTGATGGCAGATGGTTCCTTAGGTTTTGGTACACAAATGATTGGTGACACCCAAGGGGTAGGTCCTGACACTGGTTCTATGATATCCTGTTCCAAGAGTGAATCAAGTTCTTTCTCCAGAGCTTGACGCGTGTGGAATGGGATGCGACGGTGAGGTTGCGCAACAGGAGGTACAGACTGGTCGATGTGGAGTTCCACTTGATGGTTCTTCAACTTGCCAATACCTTCAGTGACATTGTGGGTTTCCAGCAGCTGGTTCACTACTGCATCACCTGATATGGCACTCTTGATTTCCTGGATGACCTCAAGGAGACCCAGATCCTTAGAGGTTTGGAAACTGAGCAGACATCCTTGTGATCCTTCAATCACAAAGAAATCACTCATCACAGTGATCCCTTGATGGGATACTGGAGCTGTGAATGTTCCCTTGATTGGCAGTGGTTCATTTGCACCATACGAGAACAGCTTGGTACTGGTAGACTTCAGGCATGGTTGAGGCATCAGCTTCTCGAACGATGAGGTGTCTAGCAAGTTGGTGCTTGCACCAGAATCGATGATGACACTAACAGGGGTTCCTGCCAGGTCTACAGTCACTTGGGGGTGCTTTGATGTGCCTATGGCAAATATATATTCATCATCGCTGGATGGTTGATCACTAACCTGGTGAACAGCTGACTTCTGTTTAACTTGGTCACCTTGGCGGCCTGGCAATTTAGCAGGTTTCGTGTTCACCCTTGCTGAGCGACACACTTTTCCAAAGTGATTCAGCTTTCCACAGTTGTGGCACACCTTCCCATGGGCAGGACATTTGGTTGGTCCACCAGCATGTGGGTACGAACCTCCACACAATCCACATTTAGACTCGAATCTTGGCTGCACTTGCTTTTGTGGTTTGGGTTGAGGAACTGATTTCCGTTTGGTGACCTGGTTGATGTTGGGCATTTCTCCTCCCTTCTCGATATGAGTGGCCTGCTGCTCAGAAAGTTCAAGCGAACGCCCAACTGCAAGCAGCTCGTGCAGACTCTGTCATCCCTCAGGGCTCTGCGGCGCAGTCGTGATGAAGTGCAGGACTGGATGACACGCGTCTTGATCTCACGATCAACATCAGTGAATGCACAGTAGGTTGAGAGAAGGCGAAGCCGGGTTACAAACTCATCAAGAGTTTCCCTGGATTTTGATGGGCAGCCTGGAACTGGTAGACCTCATACTGGATGTTTCGCTTGGGTTCAAAATGTGCTGTAAGCTGAGCACAGGCCTGCTCAAAAACAGAAGAATCCTCAGAAGATGCATCAGAAGGTAGAACTGGCAATGTATCGTAGATCTCGAAAACCTCTTCACCAGCATGGTGTAAAAGCAAAGCTTTCTGCTGCTCTGGGCTGGTAATTGCAGCAGCAGCCAGGGAATTGCGGAAAAAACGCAGCCAGCGCGACCAACGAGGGCCGACAGGTTGGGTATGTGGGTCAAAACGGGCCATCACTGGCAAGGCAGGGGGTACCAGCGAAGCCATGGGTAAGCCACGTGGTGCGACGTGCAGTGACGCGGTCCAAACTTACGGTAAGTAGTTTGCACAAATCCAGGTAAAAACCACCGAAAGAACGATTGCAAGACTCTCCTCGGTCGCCAATGTAACGATGATGGTAACTATGGTGGTGGTGATGGTTCTGGTGAGTTCCTAAATCGGTGATTTCTCGGTCATTATAGACGCGGTTATTACCCTGGACACGTTGTATTCTAAACAGATACCAGATCCAAACAGTCAAGTTGTCAGATACTTCAAAGGGTTATAAACCTCTGGAAACGATGGACACTACAGTCAACAGTCCAATTCAAAATATCTAACCATTAAACAAAACTATTATTAGCTGCGGCGGAAAGGGCAGGCTTTGCCAATCGATCTGAGATCCACATCACGTAATAATTTCATCTAGTTCAACAATCTGTGGAAACGACAACCCTCTCTGCTAGTTTGGCCGCATTGTGGAAACAATCCGTGGGTTAGAGATAGCCAGAATAGGTAGGTAGGGGAGACCAGGGCAAAACAGACACCCTAAGTGACACCCATAGCAAGCTCAATAGCGGGCCGAAAAGTTTTAGCCATTCACACTGGCGTAGCCTAATAAATTATGTATCTAATGTAAGAGTATTAACTGAAAAAATTATTTTGCAAAAACATGGCAGTAAAATATATAAGCTAATGTTTTCGTCTGTTTGGCCCCAATCCTGGGGCATAATGATTTTCAGGAAGGGGGAAAAACGGACAGCATGACATGCTGCCATTGGACTTTGCCCGGGTACCCCCAAAGATTTAAAAATCCACATCCCTGGCAGCCCTAGTAATATGAAAAAAACATCATATTTTCGTTAAAGCGCCAACATCTATTAAATCAGTGAAAAGTTTAACCTGCTTTCATTTTGACACAAGACTGTCCCCCAGCCTGGACCCGCCCCTGCCTTGTTTTCTCGCTGTTTCTTTGACCTTACAACGATAACAAACTGCATAGCACATCATCCTAAGTGATTGGGGTTACCGGACCATGAAAGACCATTTTGCACCATTAGTCCATTTTGCCCCTTCCGTTTTGCCTCACAGCTGCTCCGATTCTAGTTTTTACGTGTCGGAAAAAAATAACAGGTTTTGATATTTGAAATTACCCTTACCCTAAGCCTACTCTGTCACTTATTCAGACATATCACCATCAGAACTAAACTCAGTTGGTCACTCGAAAAAACGAAGATTTAAAAGTTGTAAATATCGTAACACTTACAGAAAGTCCTCTCCAGCCAGCCTGCGTCGCAATGATCCGGCTAACTGACGATATACACGCTATATTCTGACTTCGTTTGTCTAAAGCAGTAGTTCATCTTCTCAAATCTGGATGGAAACGGCAGTAACATACCGAAATAGCTAAAATTCGTTTTGCCGCAAAGCGCGTTTTGCCCCGGTCTCCCCTACCTATTATCAACACGACATCCTATGTTTTTATATAATTTATACTAAAAGGCATTTTTAAGACGGTGTTTACCTCACACCATGACCAAGAATCTATGTTTTCACCTATTGTATGTACCATGAGTATTCTTGATAAGGGCTATCCTCGACTATATAATGGCAGTGAATTCGCTCCATGTTGCATCCAGGATTCGAGGAGACAGGCCATTAAACGTCTTATCGACTTATATTCATGTTCCTTGGCTCAGTACTGTGAAAGCTATCGACGATGTAATTTTGCCGGCAGCTTTTGTGAGTATTTATGTGTCCCTGCTCTCAAACACTTCGGACACTGTGCTTATTTCTTGGAGCAACGCCATTTGGCGTAGAATGCTAGAAAAGCCCACTATGCCCTAATAAATTGGGTAAAACAGACTTTTGCAAAAGGCATCGTGTGCAATTAATTTTTTATCCCAAACCTAGTTGTGTTTAAAGGGAATGTGGCACCTTCACAACGTGATTTTGACTGAGATAGCCAAGTTGTAAAGCAGGTCGGAAACCCGGTACTCCATATATCATTTGTCTTGGAACGTTAGGTAACGATCAATTCTGATACCCTGAGTTACTGAATGCTGCATAGTAAAAGCAGGGTGAACGAACAATGAAGTGAACCGACTGGTAATGAAAGACAATTGTCTGGGCTATGCAGTGGTACCATTTTCGATTTCATACCTTCGACACCTCTGCTAAGACAGCGTTTTACTTTACGGAAACTGGTCTCACCGCCGTGATCATTAGTGATTGAGTCGGGCGGGCTCCAGTGGCATAGGTTCCCCGGATCTCCGCCAGGTGGCAAGCGTCGCGACGCCCGATATTTGGCTAAATTTGTAGGAAAAATGCTCTTATCTAATAAGGATCAGAAACAAAACTTTAGCTTCCAACGGTTTCGTATGTAATCGGATCTTGGCTATCACGCCATGCCCAATTCTACTCTGGGCTAAGTGCCGGTCATCGGCCCATTTCAGATTCATACCCTCGTGTCAGAACTTTTAACCATTACAAGAAGCGCAGAAATCGGTGACGAATTCAGAAAGCCCCTTCCAAGAGGGACATTCCCTTAGCACAAGTCTTAAGTACGAACAGTTTCGTATGCAGCGGAAAATGCGCTATCGATTGGTATGCCTTCACATTTAGTGCATTTTGCCGGAGATCGGCCCATTTTAAGATGCGAAGACCTTTCTACCCGTGCGAGTAGAAATATTTTCGCATTTTAGAATGGGCCGATCTCCGGGAAAATGCACTGAATGTGAAGGCATTCCAATCGATAGCACATTTTCCGCTGCATACGAAACTACGCGTAGCTAAGACTTCTGCTAAGGGTATGTCCCTCTTGGAAGGGGCTTACTAAGCCTCCACCGGCCTAGATTTCTAAGATTTCCGCTGGGCAGTAAGCGCCGCGGTACACACAATTCGGGTTCAATTTGCAGAAAAATTGGTCTTCCAAAAACTTTCTTTACTGAGAAGCAGGCCTAACACCGTGCTTACGCACAATTTCGTGAGCAACTGGACCTCGGCTTATATCTAACTCGTCGTAAAGCTGCTGGCAGATCGATGGCCCATTTCAGATTCATACCAGCACAGCAAAAAATCTTAACCACTCCCGGAAGCATATGAACCAGAAAATAAACTCTTCAGCCATTCGCTATGGAAATATATCCTAAGAAGAGGTCTGAAGTACGCACAGTTTCATATGAAGGGAACATCGGATGAATTCTGTTATTGTCTACATAGGCACATCGTGAACTGCGGTCTTAGGCACATACATATAGTTTCGATGCAATGGAAAAAGGCAATCAAACTTAATTAATTCCCATTCGGATAATTTACACGGAGGTCATCCCAATAAAAGTTCCAAATGCTTTCATTTCCCACAGCAAGCTTCCAACAGCCAGAACTCGTCAGATTTCTGTTAGGCATAGACGCAGGGATTTTTTCCAGGTTGGTGGTGGGGGCAAAAGTTGTAACCAATGGTGGGGCCAAATACAATTCGGTCTATCACTTGATTTGTCGACAGAAAAAGTACGGAATAGGCTCAAAAGAGCACAAAGAGGGCCCTGCTTGTTACAGAATAGAGTGCTGAAGAGGGCTTAAGAGGGTCCTGTCTGGTATAAAATGCCAAATTTGGCCACAGAGCAAGTGCGGGCGAGCCGCACTTCGCGCGGCTCGTGTCCTCAGGAGGACCATTCGGGCCCTCAGGGAGTGGCGGCTGTCCCTGCCGCCCCCCCCCTTGGCTACGCCCCTGAACCACTTCACAACTACGGAAAGTAGAAACACAAGTTTCATTAGCTTATTCTGTAGATATATCCTAAAGCTGAACTCTTAAGTACGCGCAGTTTTCTGGGCAGTCGGTGACTAAAAACTGAAAATATTCTGGTATGATTTTAAGGTAAGTGGTTTTACCTTCAGGTCGGCATATTTAAAAAGCAAAGGTTCTGCCCGCTTATCCGGTCAGCCAGCGATGACCGAAAGCCCCGTAAACCCTGTTGGGTCACACCATAACACCTTGTTACGCTTTATTTGATCCAGCATATAGGCTATCATCTAATATTCAGTTCTTGGTTTGATCATTTGTATCCGTTCATATATTGACTGACACTCCTGCATGTAACATAGTGCGTACACCGATACATGCCTGTAAGACACCGACCTAAAATAGACCAGTGGCAATTTTAAAGTAAAATTAACCAGGGTCCCCAAGCACGGGGCCCCTTTAGTTACGCCGGTGGGCACCCAACCAACCATTAGCAACTCAAGAAATGTAAAATAGTGAAACACAAGTAAGATAGACACCCGCCGTCCACAGCGAGCGGATGAAACGGCTGAGCGGAAGGACAGAGCGGAGGTACCGGTGGGGAGGGGATCCACCCGGAGGTATGTGGGGCTCTCCGACCCATCACTGGGGGGAGGGGGACAGCAGGTCCGCAGTGGCGGCTGAATAGCGCCACAGTCCCGGAATGTCAGGCGCACTACCCGATGGGCGGCACGCCGACCCCCTTCCCCCTCCCCTCCCCCACCGCCAGCCGCCGCGCGGGGTTGTTGGCGTGTCGGACGGGCGCGCCGGCCCAACAGACCCGACCGCCGGGGCAGGCCACGGCCGCGAGATCGCTTGCGCATCAAGGTATTGGGGCATCCCACGACAAATCGACCAAGCGATAGCACCTTACATGTCAGACTTTGATGAAAGTTTGTCACATCGGTTTTGCGAGGCGCAGACTATCGCTGTGATATTATTAGCTGCGCCCGTTTAATGGTTTTTGAGTTGTGGCCTCGGGCACTTTTTGGACCCAATGAAAAACCTTACTTTTCCACTTGCCATATATTAGAGACTAATAATTAGCATTATACTAATTGTAGATCCCTTGAGTCGTTAAGACCCAAATCAAATATGATGACGTCTAAATTTAAGTTGACAAAAACAATCAAACATTACCGTTTTACCGGTGACCTAGGGTTGGGTTACGCGACTTGTTACTGATTAGAGTTATACAATGTACTGTTTTTTTAATTATTCAGTGGCTTATCCGTTGTAAGAATTGGCAGCAGGATTTTTTATAATTGTTTGATGACATTTTAAATAAGTGATGCAAGAACAATGTATGTATGTACATACCTAACTCTTCAATGCCTTCCATTGTATCATATCCGTCCTAGCACCCCTCGATGGCCCTGTTATGGGAATTAAATTTTCAGCGAGAGATGACCTTCAAAGAATAAAATAACCCGTAATATCCCTCTGTCTTCCATGATTTGTTTGTTTTAACATGAGCCCTACAGGGGAAAAAATTTCTCCCTGCTGGTTTTCCCAAGAAACGCAAAAAAGAAGAAACAAAGGACAGCACAACTTACAGTGCCTTATTCCCAATTCGTGTTATGCACCTGACTAAATTTTCTGTCAGGTCATGCCAGATACAGGAGCTATTCAAGGGCAAGCGACCCAACCTCAGAACCCAATATAACAAGTTTCACGCAGCGTCAAAGGAATATCTGGCAACTGATCAGTTCCAAACAATAGTAGGGGAGACCAGGGCAAAGCGGTCACCCTAGTGATATTTGCTCAATTTTGAAGAACTTTTAATCCCCATTTCTTATGTTTTGTACCATGATTTTGTCCCATGTTCAATTCTGAAGACACTAGAGGGGACAAAAAGGCAAAAAAATACAAGATATCTGCACAGGAAACCAAAAAGTAAACCAAAGTTATTTTGACCACTTTGCCCCAAGCACGGGCTTATTTTGCCTCGATTCTTTGTTTGCAAGATATTTGGCATGTATACTTTTCAGTTTGATATAATTTTAATATATAATTGTACATAAATGCTTAGATTCACTTATTTAATATGATAGCGTCTGCGGAGTGGCAATATTGCTATCCCCTCCCCGCTACTCAGTTTCCAAACGCTCTAGCATTAAATGTTCCTATCTGACGGTAAAAATGTTTTGCGACAGGCCTCTTTGCGACAGGCCTCTGTAGTATGCTGCTGTGCCCAACATGGACGGTTAAGGAGCTTCCAGCACCAGAAGACCGACGACTTTAATAGACAAAGTCGCATGTTACAATAGTCGTGAGTTGAATAGGAACGCATGCGTTGATCCTATCCGGGTGGAAATATTCTGATTTGCGTAGAGGGTTTAAGCGATGGAATAGAGAATTTTGTGGCGGTCGAAAGATTGCTGTCGTTTGCTTTTAATATCAGTCGTTTAAGACACAAGTCAAATGCTGGCTGCCACGTCTGCAGATAACGTTATTTCAATTTATGTGTAAAATTTCGGTCTGGTTTATCAAACCCACAAGAAGCGAAAGACACACGCGTATATTTCTGTATCCACGATGATCGCTAAGGCTTCCTCGCCATTCACGAACCAAGGCGCCCACTAAAGGTATGTACGTGCCACACACGAAAATGATATCCTCTGCAACAACCCACCCTCCCACATGTATCGTGAACCCACTAAGGCATATTGCGCAGCGTGACCGGCCATCACCTTTTTTTGGATTTAGGGTTAGTCTCTGTACAAAAGATATTTCTCATTTCCATTTCCATCAGTTTTAAGAACTGGCGTCTCGGTTCGCCTCTCTGGCTCGGACCAGCCCTCGCACCGTTGGTGTTCATTCTTGGTCTTTCATTCGATGCCTCTGCAGCAACCCCTAGCTGATCCTCAGGGTGCCTGCTTTCTCCACCTGTGGTTGCTTTCCCCTCTGGCACTTTCTCTGCATATGCACCAACTATTTAACTAGGTTGGGGCCCTAGCTCAATTTAGGGGCGCCCCAAAGGTCGGTGTATATTGGGTCTCAGAACATTTCCAGGGGCCATTTAAGCTCTGGTCCCCAGCTCAGCTCAGGGGCCCTATAACTGTGCAGCGGCCCAGACCAGCCCAGGGGCTACCCAGTTCAACACAGGGAGCTCAAGATTGGCTTAGGGCCTACCTTAGCTCAGGGGCCCCAGGTAGGATCTTAACACGCGCATTGACGGGGGCGGGTACCCGCCCCCGGCTTTTTCGAAGGCAGTATAAAAACGGCGGCGCGTAGCGCCGCCGTACTTGGCATACCTTTTTCCTCATCATTTTCACAACTTGTTTTCTTCAAAATTGTAAGGTTAGGACATCTCAGGTCAGGTCACCAGTACAGGTGGAGCGACCTGACCTCAAAAAAGTTTAAGATAGCATAAGCAGGAACAGGATGAACTTATCCGATTAAAACTCGCACCACGCAATGACCCCACTGAGTTATCTAAAATATGTTCCGAAATTTTTGATATCGATGAACTAAGGTCACGTACGAGCCATGACCTCTCCATTGGAAATGCATGGGAAAAATGGTTTTAACTGGATAACACAGTAATTAATAAAGATAGAGCGTTTATTTAAACTGCATTAGATTTTCCTCGTCATTGCGGTTCTAATGATATGAATTTTGCCCAATTTGAGCTTGACCTGACCTCAGGCCAGGTCAAATCCTTGATTTGACCTGGCAAGGTCATGTTATATATCATTCGATTTGGCTTGCTGCGAGGATTCATAGAGTTCAAATCGTTTTGCTCTATCTCTACTTGTTTAGATGAAATGGCCAAAAAATTTCATTTACATGTTATCCCTATGACGGCTTGTTTTGTCCTCTAGTGACCCTAAATGTGACCTGACAAAAAATGGTTTAAATATTTTCGATGGAGTAGTGGATGGGCCATCCAACACCTTTTACCGTTTTTCGCTACCTAGCGCGGTTGTCGAGATCTTAAGGGTGGGTACCCGCCTGACTCGCTAATTTGGGGGTTTATCTAGAAGCCGAGCATTGTCGCCTGCGCTGCTTTTGTCCTACAATTAGCGGCCGTTGATGTGTATTTCGATAAATGTTTTGCCATAGGCGGTTCCAGGAGTTCATAATGGGGGGTCTACAATGTTTTCCATTCGAACCTTCCAAAGTGAATATACTGCCTACAGAATGGACGGGAGGGCTAAACATAACCATGCATTGAGCCGATATGTGTGTTATATAATGATAGGAAGCCATCGACGTGCTCAGGTACCGTAATTAGGGGTGAGGGGGGAGTTCACTCACACTCAAGTTCATTTTAGTGTTGTGTCTGCATTGAATGGGGCAGAGCATCGAAGATATGCATTTAATCCTTACACCAAATGGACACAATCCATCCATAGGTGGATCCAGGAGTGTTCCCCGGGTCGAGCAGAGGTGGATAAAGGCGGGGTAATTTGAAAAGTAGCCATACCTGAAAGGCGGGGTTGTTTGTCTTACCCTACTTCTTTGCCTCCCTGAATCCACATCTGACATATGTTTGGCATTTGATCATTCTGTTTGACATAAGAGATATCACACTCTACCTGGCGTATGTATTTCTGCAAAAAAGACGAGCAAAAATCATATAATTCCCCCAAAATTCTGGCCCTTAAACCGCCCTTTAATTTTTAATTTCACCTAAATAGAAGATATCACCATGTTCAAGCAATTCCCTTTCAATCCATACCAGTTTCGTGAAAATAGAGCCTAAGAGACAAGAGTTACGGATAATCTAAAAAAGGCAGACATTTTGTATATTTTGAAACACTTACCCTCAATTTTCAAAATTTTGGGATTTTCTTTTTTTAAAAATGGAGATTAGGGCAAGATGAATCGATTGCAGTGTGAATTTTTAAAATCGGTCGGGTAACTTTTGAAATCTTCGGGGCAGAATCTGCCCTCTGTTGGAAATAGGGGTAGCCGGAAGCCCGTTGGAAGTAGGGTTAAGTTAGTCATGGGCGGATACAGGATTCATTATCGAGGGGGAGGCACATAGACCAGGTTTGCACCAGCTAATGCCGAATCGCAGTGTAGTGTAGTCGAGGACTTGATCAGAGGGTAACCACTCTCCTCTTCTGTTTACTCTGAATTCGCCCTTGATACCTTTGATGCCAGGAAAAATGTCAAATCGGCAGGTACAATGGAAAAGCCAATGTGCATGGTGCTTTATGTTTGGACTACAGAAATGCATATATGTAATTAACATAGGGTGCCCAGTTCAAGATGCCGCTTCGAATCCGTAATGACAGATATATTAACCCTCGCCCCACCGGGGGGCCATCGATGGCCCCCCTAAGGTTTTTTCCGGGATAGCAGAAAAACGACCAGGCGCAGCACCGCGGTTGAGGGCTCTACCTCTCACTGCATCATTTTTCCATCATCCCTGAAATTTTTTACCCCGGGTCACCCAAGGTCAGGTCACCAGACGAGGTCAACCAAGGTCACCTCACTTCACCTTTAGAGCTCTGTAAGAGCTACATTTCAAAGTCGATCGATTTGAAACTTCCTACACTTCATGACCCCTCCAGGGTCTACAAGATGTATATCCGGGATTTTTCGATTTCGTGCCCTGAGGTCAGGTCACGAGGCGACCTCTCCCATTGGAAAAGCATGGGGAAAAGCTATTTCATGATATAAAAGCCACAAAAATGATTACAAATACTCAGACTGCTCAGAACAACGTTTTTGGACACCCTTTCACGGATCCCAGGGGTCATATTTGCCCTTTGACTTTTCCAAGGTCATCCAAGGTCACCAGAGGTCAAAAACAGTATTTTGACAATAACTTTTGACCTAATTGAGCTAGAGCGGTGAAACAAACACCATCGTGTTTGTCTTGTCACTGGCTGGCATTTGATATACGGGGCATTCCAGGACAAAACGACCAAAAATATTTCAATTTGACACCATCATGTCTAGAAAAAATCTGAAACTTTGTCTCCGGGGTAGTTTTGGGCCAGAAACACGCCTGTGAGAATCTTAGCCCCCTCCGACCAACGGTGACCGAGTTATAGCCCGAGGCATTTTCGGGAGGTCACGTTGTAGACTCATCTTTGATGCTTCATAACTCAACAACGCATCACCTGATTAACAAGTTTGGTATATCATTGAACTCGTCTTGAATTATAGTTTATTTTGAAAAAAGAAAATGTTAAAATTTGAAAATTTTTACTTTTAATTTGTTTGACCTTTTCCTTTTTGACCTAGCTTGACCTTTTCCCAGTTGAAATTGCCCTTTTAGACACCTCAAAAATGTTTCTTCATAAAATATCTTTCGATAGCAAAAATAAAAAAAATGCGTTCTTGCTATAAGTTCCGAATATTTAGCAACTAAGGTAGGTATGTACACGGTTTTTGACCATTGCGGTAGTACAGCCTTATGTTTAACGCCGCAAATATAGCGATTGCTTTTGTAATCGGTCGCTGGAAATCATACTCCATTGTCTTTACGAAATTTTAATCGTACAAGTATCCGAATTTATGACAATTAACACGCGCCCACCCGAGGGGGTGGGCAACCGGCCTCCTCAGGTCTCTACAGGTAGTAAAAAAATACCTTCGCGCAGCGCCACCGTACTCCATCTACCTCTAACACAACATTTTGCAACTTCTGGAAAAATAATTTAGGTCAACTGGGAGGTGGTAGGTACCGTAAATGCCGAAGGCCAGCAGGCAACTCAGTGGTGAGGGGGTGACCTGAGGTAGACGGTCGTCGTTATGCCTTGTGGGACTTTCAACTTTGTTTCCTTGATTAACACTTTATCGTGGGAGTTGCTCGTTTGGGTGGTGGGGTCAGGGTCTCCGTAAAAAGTCCCTTGATGACTCTAGTGAGACACCTACTCCTAAAACCGCCTCCTTGCCGCCCCGGTAGCTCAGTTGGTAGAGCGTTGGGCTCCGGCCCGCGGCTCAGAAGCATGCAGTGGCAGTGCATGTCCAGGCTTGGGATCGGTTCCGCTGAGACGCTCCGGCGCTCAATAGCTTACCCGACGTACAGGTCGGCTGGCAACTGACTGGTGAGAGGGTGACCTGAGCGGGGCGGCCGTCCCTGTGCTGTGTGGGACGTTAAACGTTGGCTTCTAAAATCAGCCCTTCATTGTGGGAGTTGCTCGTTCGGATGGTGGGGTCGGGGTCTCCGTGACAAGTCCATTGATGACTTTAGTGAGACCCCGACTCCAACAATCGAACTGAGAACAACTTGTACAAAATGTATAAAAAAACTGAACTGGCAACAACTTGGGCAATATTTATAAACAGAAAAACTGCAGCCATTAAAAATGATAAAAAGGGATTCCTTTTTTTGAGGGAGACGAGGGCAAATGAACTTATTAATAATGAACCTTTCAGCCTTAAACGAAAATTTACAAAGATGTCGCGACCTTATCAATAATTGAAACAAGTATAATTTATCCTATGAGCACCACTAACTCACACAATTACATCGTTCCCGGAGATGGAAAATAGTATCGATGCAAGCTGATCCAGTGCAGCACAGCATATGTTTAAGAGGATTCATGCAATGTAAACAAACGTGTCTGAAAGGCTTTCATTCCCAAAAAGTAATTTGAATCTGCTCATATATTCGACAAAATGTCCTGAAATTGTAACGCATTCGACTTGGTCGCTTGAACAGGTTGCCTCATGATATTTTTACAAGGTGATCATTTCATAGCTGACACGGATCCGAGAATACCAGATAAATGATGACACAGTGCACTGGGAGTGATGCCGCTTAATAGCCAGTTTTAATCATTACCGAATATGTTACATACAATCGTTTGGTCGTGTCGCCTTTGAGGTTGCTCAAGGTCACAGTATTTCTTACGGGAACTAAGTGGAAACCTAAATTTTGTGGCATAATAGGTGACAGAGAAGAGCCGTAGAAAGAAAAGTTCAGCACCATTGGAACACTCTTGTTGAGCCCAAACGGATTATGTATCTTATAATATTGCCTAGTCAAATGTCAAAATTAACCTGCTTTGACCTAGAGCCAGGCTTAGGTCTGTATGGTAAAAAGAATATTAATCAAACTGCAGAGGCAAGTCAGACACGACAATGTAAAAATACAACCTCCATCGCAATTCTCGACAATTCTCAATTCTCGCAAGTTATCAAAATTTACCAATCGCCCCATGCATTTCTAATAGAAAGATCATGACCTTTGCCCTGCTCCCGGTTATCGATATAGAAATCCTGCTACGAAAAATTTTCTTGCTAGGCGATCTTACTATGTAATGCGATTCTAACCACGATAGGCTAAATTTGATATGATTTATGCACCTCCCAAAGTTTGAGGTTAGGTCTCTTGACCTGGGTTGGCGGTCTGACCTGGTATGACCCAGACCTAAAATTTTGCCAGAAGCTGCAAAAATTTCGAGTTAGAGGTACATGAAGTACGGTGGCGCTGCGCGAAGGTGTTTTTTTTACTACCTGTGGAAACCTGAGGAGGCCGGTTGCCCACCCCCTCGGGTGGGCGCATGTTAATTGTCATAAATTCGGAAACTTGTACGATTAAAATTTCGTAAAGACAATAGAGTATGATTTCCAGCGACCGATTACAAAAGCAATCGCTATATTTGCGGCGTTAAACATAAGGCTGTACTACCGCAATGGTCAAAAACCGTGTACATACCTACCTTAGGTGCTAAATATTCGGAACTTATAGCAAGAACGCATTTTTTTTATTTTTGCTATCGAAAGATATTTTATGAAGAAACATTTTTGAGGTGTCTAAAAGGGCAATTTCAACTGGGAAAAGGTCAAGCTAGGTCAAAAAGGAAAAGGTCAAACAAATTAAAAGTAAAAAATTTTCAAATTTTAACATTTTCTTTTTCAAAATAAACTATAATTCAAGACGAGTTCAATGATATACCAAACTTGTTAATCAGGTGATGCGTTGTTGAGTTATGAAGCATCAAAGATGAGTCTACAACGTGACCTCCCGAAAGTGCCTCGGGCTATAACTCGGTCACCGTTGGTCGGAGGGGCTGAGATTCTCACAGGCGTGTTTCTGGCCCAAAACTACCTCGGAGACAAAGTTTCAGATTTTTCTAGACATGGTGGTGTCAAGCCTTGGTCGATCTGTCCTGGAATGCCCCATACGGCAAGGTCACTTTCTGACCTTTCGTGACCTCAGGTCATATTAGGTCACGAGGTGACCTCTGGCGGTCAAACCACTGCCGGGAGGTCTTTACGTTCCACATAGCGGAAAAAGTACTGGCAATTTGCTATCAAATGTACTTTACCAGGCCTCAATAGCTCTAATGACATAAGAGTTATGCCCAGTTTGCTTAATCATTGCATATTTGAGTGAAAATAGCCGATCTTGACCTAATTTGACCTCTGGAGGTCAAACAATTGACCTGAGCACTAAAACATGCGAAGTAATTTCTTATTGAATTCACGCGAGCTTTCTATTGCACTTTGCAGATTTGCGCTAACGCCCATATTTTCGGAGTTAGAGGGGGGCCATCGATGGCCCCCCGGTGGGGCGAAGGTGGCGCCGGACCCCCGGTGGGGCACGGGTTAACAGAGTAACACACTCTCCACAAGTATTTTTGTACCCAACATATACCACGCTTATTTGTCAACGTAGAAGCAATAAGAGTCAAACATAATGCTCTGCCAGGTACGAGGCAGAATTTTAGCCCTTCCCCCATTCAGCAGACATTGCTGTGCAATGACTAAAACTCAGCCTCATGTTCATCTCGTATAAAATAATCCAGGAAACGATACGTTTGTAAAAATTATGAGCCCGCAGCTAATATCAATGATCCCCCCTCATTGTCATGTTAAAAAACAGTCTGAAATGTAAGAATTCCATAATTCATATCCTTTACACACCAACACACAATGAAATGCTGAAAAAAATTCATAGCATCAGACTCATCAATGGAAGTAAGCATGTGGAATAGTTCAGTTCCTTTCACCGTTAGTGCCCCAGGGGATTCAGAAATTGCTCAAGGAGGGGGCGAACCCTGATGGGGGCGGCCTCGAAGGAGGCCCAGAATAGCTTTTGGGGGCCCAACCGTGTAAGATGTAAATTTTCGTAAAAAACGCATATGCACAAAAACATGTCGGGGAGCAAAAAAAAGAAAAGTTAAACAACGTTTTGGGGGCGAAATTTCTGAGCATTCTAAACGCTCACAAAACTATGAATTGGCCTTAAACTCCCTGAGGTCCGTTCAAAATTTGATTGAATCTCCAAAAATCCAGGGTTTGGCCGAATTTCAGCTAGGATCACTAAATGGAACCATCACAGATCGCATACAGTATTCTGGAGCCTGCTTGAATTAACACGCGCATTGACGGGGGGCGGGTACCCGCCCCCCTCGGGTTTTTCGGAGACAGTAGAAAAACGGCGGCGCTACGCGCCGCCGTACTTGGTATACCTTTTCCCTCATCATTTTTACAACTTCTGTGAAAATGTTAAGGTTAGGTCATCTCAGGTCAGGTCACCAGTACAGGTCAAGTGACCCGACCTCAAAAAAGTTTAAGATAGCATAAGTCGGAGCAGGGTGAACTTATCCGATTGAAACTCATATCCCATAATGGCCCCACCGAGTTCTCTAACATATGTTCCGGTATTTTTGATATCGATGACCTAAGGTCAGGTACGAGGCATGACCTCTCCATTGGAAATACATGGGAAAAATGTTTTTTTACGGAATAACTCAGTAACGGATGGTGATAGAGCGTTTATTTTAGCTGCATTAGACTCGCCTGGGCTTTGCGGTTCTAATGATATGCATTTTATATAATTTGACCCTGACCTGACCTCAAGTCAGGTCAAATCCTTGATTTGACCTAGCAAGGTCAAATTATATATCATTCGATTCGGCTTGCTAAGAGGATTCATGTAGTTCAAATCGTTTTGCTCTATCTTTACTTGTTCAGATGTAATGCCCGAAAAACTGAATTTTACATGTTATCCCTATGACGGGCATGTTTTGACCTCTCGTGACCTTAAATGTGACCTGACAAAAAAATGGTTCAAATGTTTTCGATGGAGAAGTGGATGGGCAGCCCAACGCCGTTTACGGTTTTTCGCTACCTACCGTGGTTCTCGAGATCTTAGGGGGGCGGATACCCGCCCCCCCGTCAATGCGAAGGTGGCTCAGACCCCCGTCAATGCGCGTGTTAAGAGTTTAAGATATAATACTTACCTACTACTCCCAAGCAGGGACGGATGTTGTAGCCACGGAGGGCAGAGACCAAAGGAGTCCCGCAAGCAAGGCAGGGGCCAATTGTAGCCACAATATTTCCGGGCCACTTTAGATATTCAGGCGCCAGCACTAATCCTGAAACCCTGGTACTGGATTCATCTGAGATTTTCGGGTCCTTTTAACTGGTACGGGGCCTCTCAGCGGATTTTGGACCTTTGAGATAATTTTGAGCCTCCTGCGAGTAAGTTTTGCAAGTAGTCCCTGGGCTGTTCTGGGGCCATGAGAGGGTATTGCAAAGGAGCTTACTGGCATGGCCTTAGACTCCACCACGCTGTTTGGGGCCCCCTGAGCTGAGAAGAACCACTATGGTGGAATTATTGAGACGGGCACCAGCTGGTCTAGAGCCCCTAAGAGGATCTACTCAAGATGTCTTTGGCTTTATCGTAGGGTTCCTAGCTGGATTGGTGTTTATTGAGCTGGTAAGAACCCCTGAGATGGCATTGGATTTTTTAGTTTGTCCAGGCTCTATTGCGCTGATCTAGACCCTACGCTGCTTTGGGGCCTCTAAGCCCGTTGGGGGCCCAGTTGGTCTGGCCTCCTGAGTTTTTTTTACTTGCTCAGCTGATCTGGGGCCCCTGAGCTGGTTCTAAGCCCCTGAGCTTATCTGGGTCCCTTCTAGATGGTAAGGGCTCCCATGCTTATCTTGAAACACAGGTTTTGGCACTAGGGCTCCATTAGCCGTCAATGACCCCTTATCTGGTTCGAAACCTCTTAACCGTTACGGGCCCCTCGGCTGATCTTATACCCCCTGAGTTGGGGTCGGGCCCCTTGAAAGGGGGTTTGTGTTGCATGTTACAGTGGGGTGCTCCAGTACTGAAAAAAGGGCGGTCAATCATGAAATATAGGCACCCAATCACAAACAAGAGGGCAAGCAAAAATCGATGAAGGTGGTCCATGTTCAAGTGAGACGCCCAATGGTATGCCGGGGAAAGCTTACTCAAAACCAGGGGTGGCACAAAATAAAAAAGGCCAGCTTCAAATGGTTTTTCCTTCGAGCTTTGGTCTAGCATTCACTGTTCGTATCCAAGGTGTCGCCAATTTTCGTTCGTCTTCGGCACCCGAAATCGGTGGAAGCGGCACTTGGGTCGTAAGTGAATGAAACAGTCGTTGTAAAGACAGCAACCAAAATGTTAAGAAATATTTACAAATATTCACTTTCCAGGTAATCACAGCAGTTTATAATTATATTGCGAGAAGTTTATAATGTAGATTATATATGACCGGTTCTTTACACAATGGGAACGCACGCTATGGGCAGGGGCGGCATTACGGATGGCGGAGAGACTATCAGTTTCAGTTATAAATGGGCCCATCATTATATTGTACGTGATCACTGTATGAGTGAATGTGCTGTGACTCCGGCTTTCTCCCTGGACGGACGTAGGTAAGGCTTAGACGCACGCCTGTTTTTGACACAAAGGTGCCATCTTTGGCAATCGTCTTTCACGAAACTGTCAGGAGCTGTTTGATTTATCTCGGTGAATTGGCATTGTACATTGTAGCCAACCCTTCGGTAAGCATCCCGGCAGCGCTGAGTGATGGTCCCCTCCACCCCACCCACCGCGAAGCCATTGTACGGTTGGCTCTACTGTCGTGTCCGGCACGTATCAGGACTGTCGCCGGCGCACGTATCGGGTGACGACTTAGTATCAGCCGGCTAAAGCTTTTTGTTAGAGGGTTGAGTGATACCCTGACATGTTGTTGCTGGGGCCACCTTATTCAAACACTTGTGTTACCGCATAAGCATACCTTTTCATCCCTTCGTCGAAATTCGCCTCCACGGGCAATACGGGCGCATTGTGTTGAGCGTAAGGAAGTGTCATGGCTATTACGAGCCCTATCCCTCTCGCGCCCCGCACAGCGGTATTTCACGGCGGGCGTAATTGATGGATGACTGGGTGTACCCTCCTCTTTTGTTGAGGTCGGGCTGGCAGCGCTCCGTAGCCATGAGAGAAATCCGCAATGAACCAGAGTAAATACACCACTTTACGGGTAGACCCTAGGATCAATGCGTACACCAGAAAAGACGTGATCTGAAAATAAGTATTGAATTGAAGAGTAAATCAATGTATTGTATCTTAATCTTAGAGGTCTCACCATCTATCCTAATCCCCTCCTATTAGCTTGTGAAATATAATAGTTCTTTTTAGTAACGCCGACGCTCCATGACATAAGCGTTATACCAAGATGTTATTTCCCCGTGTTGATTCCTTACATTTTCATTCAAGGTATGGGCAGGAAGAAATTTGCTTTCCCCACTTTATGCGAGAGTGCCAGGGAATATGTGAGTTTTTAATACAATACCATTTTGGGAGGTGGGTGAACTCTGACCGTGACTCGTGACCGTGATCACTGCCTCAGGCAGTGGTGGAAGTATAGCTTAGGTCCCACTCCTGAAAGTAGCACGTTTCCATAGACTAACAGAGATTCTTCCAGGGCAGCCGTGTCAGGCTTTATCTCCAGAGTATTGACTTAGCTGCCCCCCCCTCCCCCCACCGTTCCGAACTTGGGGCCTGGGTCCGTCAGCACTATTCGGTGACAAGCAGGGGCGCAGCCAGAACTTCCGAATGGGGGGGCACATCACCTTTGAGGGGCACGCCAGGAGTAAAAGGTGGCTTTTTAACGTAACCTAAAAAAACTTACTATATCTTAAATTATATTAACTTTTGGGTACCTTTGGTACGAGAAAAATGCAAATCAAACAT
Source organism: Lepas anatifera (assembly GCA_034440635.1). Taxonomy (NCBI): domain Eukaryota; kingdom Metazoa; phylum Arthropoda; class Thecostraca; family Lepadidae; genus Lepas; species Lepas anatifera. The sequence goes on from JAOTON010002176.1 coordinate 1,676,379, forward strand.
TGGTGGAGAAGGGAAGCTCGATTAAAACCGGAAAAAGAAAATTTCACCGCAATCTCATCAAAGTAGTCAAAACATGACTGTTTTGGATAGATTTAAGGACAAGTCAGCCAACTCATGGAAGTACTTAACATCAGAGAAATCAGCGGAGCCTGTGATATCTCACTATGTGCAAGCTAAGATATATTGGAGTCGAAAATTCACTTGTTATGTCCACTGGTTTTGTCGTGACGAGTGAGCCCTGGTTGAACGCGGATTAAGTTCCGCGGCTCCCTCAAGGGGTGTAGGAGGAGGAGTGGCAAAGTGGCATTGGACCATTTTTGCTGCCGGAATAATTTGAGAGATATCTTTTTAACGCGTTTATCAAGTTCCATATTTTGGAGGATCAGTCCCAGTTAGAGTAAAAAAGGTAAAGAGGCTGGTGGTTTTGTGGGGATGGTGTGACCATGGAATAGAGATACCTGGAATGGAGACCTCAATGCAAACCCGCCCCGCTTTTGGGTGCCAATCTAGGACATGAAAAAATCCTTCGGTAAGTAAAGCTCGGTAAGGACCAATGTAAAGTCTATGGGAGATGTGGTGGCCGATGACTTTGATGCGTCATAATTTATAAACCGTGGCTTGGACAGGAAAACGACCATGCATTTCGGAAAGCCCAATCTGTGGTGCGTCCGCTAAAATACATTTTAGGCATGAAATACCTAAAATCTTAGAGCAAAGCGCAGGAGAAATCAGAATCTGATACTGCAGCTCAACTTGTATTATAACATGTTTTAAGCGCGCGCGGCCCAGCGCCGCAATAGCGCAGTGTGTTAAGCCTCGTCTAGTAAGCGAAAGATCCTGGGTTCGAATCCCACGCGTGGAACTTTTCAACTTTATAATGGTAATTTCGTTGCTCAATAGCGCAGTTGGCAGCATGCTTGTCTAGCAATCGTAGTGTTCCGGGTTCGAATCCGGTCTCACGCTGATTTTGCATTCATATTTTATGGCTATTATGCAATTATTTAGGTTTATATTGGATAAATAATACCTCAGTAGTAGCTGTTTCCTCTGGGTTGAAGTAAGGCACGCGCAAAGGCCTGTTTTTTTTGTTGAATATTTTACTGCCGTCTATATTTTAATGTTCTTGGCTATTTACCCAATTCTTTTTAATGAGCCCCACAAAAGCATCCCAGAAATCAACGAGCCTTCCGTTCCAGGTATCTGTGTTCCATGGTGTGACAGGGCTGAAAATTGTGAAAAACTAGTTCTTCATTTAGATTAATTAGTAGAAATCCTGGTTTAGGGGACTGCTCTCTGAGCTCAGGGGCACATGCCTTTTTAGCACATCCCTCCCCAGAATCCATCAGTATAATTAGCAATTTATATAATCAGGGGTGCTTAGGCAGCACCCCGACCAGCTCGGGGACCATATCAACTCGGGGATACCAGATCAAGTCAGGAGGCACTTAATCAGGCCAGGAGCCCCATACCAGCCCAGGGGCCCTCATCAGCCTCAGTGTGACCAGCTAAGCTCAGGGTCCTAGAGCTGCTGATGAAATTCCTCAACTCAAGAGGCCCAGATCAGCTTCAAGGGAGATACGCAAAAAAATTATTGGCTAGATCAAAAGGTCACAAAAAGTTGTTTCAGAAGTCCCATTATCATTTTTGCGAATTCGACTTGCAAACGTCTTAAAGTTTCTCTCAAAGTCAACATTTCTAGACGACTTTACCGGTACACCTCTTATCGATGTAAATGACCTACCCCCGGCTACGGCTATCAATTTCTCTAAGAAACCGGTCCCATTTTTCCTAAGCAGTGACATGAAAGTTTAAAACTATTAAATAAAAAGTTAATTTAAAAAGGTTACAGCCAAAAATAATATTAAAACAAAAATATAGGACTTTTAAGAAATCACAATTGACCGATCAGAACGTACAGTCACCTCAAGGGCGGGGGGGTACAGTCACCTCATATGGGGTCACGTGACCTTTCTGACGCAAAAGTTTCGTCATCTTGGGGTAGAAGCAGAAAACTACTCAAGACCCGAGGTACGAAACGGCTGAAGACGTGAGTAATTATGTTTTTTTCCGTTTTTTAGGGCGTATTAATTCATTTTGTATTTTCAATGACTTTTTAAAGTTAATTCAAATACCAATACATGAGAATATACATTTTTATTACAAAAACATTACTTTTGAACTTTAGATAGTTTTCGAAAAGTAAGTGATGGGTGAAGGTTTTAGCATTTTATCGGGATTATTAACCTATTTCGATAATAAGTGAGTGGCCTCTCAAAATTTTGCCGAAGATACAAAAATAATTGACAGTTTCGTAATCCGGATTTTTCAAATAGCAAGAAGCCACAATAATATTTTTTGCGTATCTCCCTTTAAAGGGCACAAAATAGGTACTAGCTCAGGGGCACCAATGTGTGGTGGTCCTGGATGGCTTAACGCTGGCACAGCAATACAAGCCCCGTACAAAGCCTATCAGAGACCCAAAGTCGAAGGGAGTACTGACCTCCCCAATCTCCTGGGATCTCCAACCAATGGCTAGGAGGGGTAAGTCAGCGGCTTCATCAGCAGGACCGTCCACGGAATAGGTGTTATATAGCAACTGGGGCACAGTTCTATATCCTTTTATTGAGCGTCCTTTTTTCCTTAACATTTCTTAGATTTTAGAATACAATCCAGATATATTGCTTGAGATCCTAGGCCCAAACACTATTTTCGAAAATTATATGTCTCGGAACAAATGTATCTACGCCCATTGCGTACCAAAAAAAAAACAAATTGAAACATGTCGATCTGGAACCAATACTGAAAGAAAGGAGGCAAAAATTAATCTAGTTGTATCATCGATAAGAGCAAATCAAACAGGGAACTTGGCACTTCAGCTAGTTTTAAATATATAGGCGTAACCCCAATAACTACCTTCCTAACTATTCTGAAATAAATAACTTTTCGTTTTTAACATTTCGTGGGAAAACTAGACAAACAAGGGCAATGACAGAAATTGATGAACATAATCCCAAAAATAAAAAGAAGTATGACAAGTTGAAAATAACAACAGGGTGAGCCAAGGCGATAGATATCTCGGGTGCCTATTTTCTTGGTAATTTGCTCACTTACAACATAGCAAGGGTGATAAAGAACTGTGGTGAATTCAACAGGATCTGTCCGCGGAATATACGTTATATCCGGGACGCACTCCCATATCCCTTGTATTTTGATTAATTTTTCTTTTCATTTTCTTGGAAATTTCCTGATTAAAGAGTTCGTGAATTCGACACCGGGAAAGAATTGGTAATCATTTCCCGCAGATTATCATATATTCGTGTTCAGAACGACTGACATTCAATAACTTTAAGTCTGATTACCAGAGTGAATTGAGGTAGTCAGGTTTAATATCATGCACACCGTCTCCTTTCAAAGTCTTCATCACTTCACGTTCATTACGACGGCGCTTGAAAAGCCACCATATGTGTGAAAGTGTTCGAACTAATACACAGCAGTATTTAATTTCCCGAAATGTGCCATAAAGCTGTTATTTTAGCCACGCTGCAAATTTCCATATACGTAAAGGCTAGCTTTAACCCACACCCCACCGGTGGACCGGCGCCAACTTTGCCCGACCGGGGGCCATTGATGCCTCCTGTAACTCCGAATATATGGGGGTTACCGCAAATCTGCAATGTGCACTGAAAAGCTCGTGTAACTCCAGTAAGAAATTACTTCGCATGTTTAAGCGCTCAGGCCAAATGTTTGACCTCCAGAGGTCAAGTTAGGTTACGATAGGCCATTTCCACTAAAATATGCAATGCTTAAGCAGACTAGGCACAGCTCTCATGCCGTTAGGGTCATTGCAATCTAGTAAAGTAAATTTAAAGGGAGATACGCGAAAAAATTATGATTGTGGTTTCTTGCTATTTGAAAAATCCTGATTAGGAAGCTGTCAATTATTTTTAAATATTTGACACAATTTTGGGAGGCCACTCACTTATTATCGAAATAAGTTAACAGTTCCGATAAAATGCTGAAACCTTCACCCATCACTTATTTTTCGAAAACTATTTAGAGTTGAAAAGTAATGTTTTCTTGTAATACAAATGTCTCTCCTGTATTTGTATGTGAATTAATTTTACAAAGCCTTTACAAACTAAAAAATGAATTAGTTTGCCCTAGAAACGGAAAAAATACAATTAGGTACCTACTCAAATCTTCAGCCATTTCGTACCTCGGGTCTTGAGTCGTTTTCTGCTTCAGCCCCAGAATGACGAAACTCTTGCGTCAGATAGGTCACGTGACCCCGGTATGAGAATCCTAGGCTTCTCATTGGTTAATTTTGATTTCTTTTAAGCCCTATATTTCTGTTTCAAAAGGGGTTTGGAATGTTTTTTCTTAACCCTCGCCCCCACCGGGGGGGCCATCGATAGCCCCCCTAAGGTTTTTCCGGGATAGCAGAAAAACGACCAGGCGCAGCACCGCGGTTGAGGGCTCTACCTCTCACTGCATCATTTTCCCATCATCCCTGAAATTTTTTACCCCGGGTCACCCAAGGTCAGGTCACCAGACGAGGTCAACCAAGGTCACCTCACTTCACTTTAGAGCTCTGTAAGAGCTACATTTCAAAGTCGATCGATTTGAAACTTCCTACACTTCATGACCCCTCCAGGGTCTACAAGGTGTATATCCGGGATTTTTTGATTTCGTGCCCTGAGGTCAGGTCACGAGGCGACCTCTCCCATTGGAAAAGCATGGGGAAAAGCTATTTCATGATATAAAAGCCACAAAAATGATTGCAAATACTCAGACTGCTCAGAACAACGTTTTTGGACACCCTTTCACGGATCCCAGGGGTCATATTTGCCCTTTGACTTTTCCAAGGTCATCCAAGGTCACCAGAGGTCAAAAACAGTATTTTGACATTAACTTTTGACCTAATTGAGCTAGAGCGGTGAAACAAACACCATCGTGTTTGTCTTGTCACTGGCTTTCATTTGATATACGGCAAGGTCACTTTTTGACCTTTCGTGACCTCAGGTCATATTAGGTCACGAGGTGACCTCTGGCGGTCAAACCACTGGCGGGAGGTCTTTACGTTCCACATAGCGGAAAAAGTACTGGCAATTTGCTATCAAATGTACTTCACCAAGTCTCAATAGCTCTAATGGCATAAGAGTTATGCCCAGTTTGCTTAATCATTGCATATTTGAGTGAAAATAGCCGATCTTGACCTAATTTGACATCTGGAGGTCAAACCATTGACCTGAGCACTAAAACATGCGAAGTAATTTCTGACTGAATTCACGCGAGCTTTCTATTGCACTTTGCAGATTTGCGCTAACGCCCATATTTTCGGAGTTAGAGGGGGGCCATCGATGGCCCCGGTGGGGCGAAGGTGGCGCCGGACCCCCGGTGGGGCGCGGGTTAAGTAATTTTTTCTATAGTAGTCTAAACTTCTACATCACTAATTAGGATAGATATAACCTAATTCTTAGAGAAATTGATAGCCTTAGCCGTGGATACGTCACATTAACTGATAAGAGGTGTAACGGTAAAGTCGTCTAGAAATGTTGACTTTGAAAGGAGTTTTAAGGCATTTGCAGGCCGAATTCGTAAAAATTGGAATAGGACTTCTGAAACAACTTTTTGTGACCTTTTGATCTAGCCAATCAGGGGCCAAAAAAGTGTTCAGATTGTCACCATTAAAAATGCCAAACCATAAATGTGTCACCAGCCCAGGCTGCAAAATGTGGCACGTTTTGAGTTATTGGGATACCAAGGGATACTCCTGGACCATCTTAGTTGTTGAAAAACATTGCGAGTTTAAATTGCATGTGCAAATTTGGCTATTTGTTCCGTTATTCGTCTGGAGCAAACATATCAGCTAATTTTTGTCACCTTGTCCACCTTGGGCTGTCACCATTTAGAATGTCAAAATGGTCAGTTTTTCGACCCCTGTAGCCAATAAATTTGTTTTCGCGTATCTCCATTTAATGGGAAAATGTCATAATTTTCTCCGCTATGTGAAACATAATGACATTCTGATAGTGGTTTGACCCCCTGAGGCTACCTCGTGACCTAATATGACATGAGATCATAAGACTTTTACAATGACGTTTATTTTAGCGCTCTAGCTTGACACAACTGACCTTATCAGAACAGGTTTCAAGAGAACATGACGAGTACAGACAAAAGCGAAAGAAAAGGACAAAACAAATACGATCCAAAGACAGAAAATGTGAAGTTTTGCCTTTACCACAAGGTCAGAGGCTAATACGGACCCCAATTCGAAGAGTCTTAGCGGAAATAACATACATTCCTAGCTAGATGTAATGGATTCAAAGCCTCCACGCCCTCTATCTCCTCCCAGACGACTCTCATGACGAATTCGGTCATGTGCGGCTGGCTTTCACACGTAGGTAAAATGGCCAGAATAATCCCATAATCCTAAGGCAGTAATCCTGGCAGAGCTAAAACAGCCGGCTTCCCCTCTAGCGGCCAGTTGCTGAACTAGCGTCTCGGTTGCTCAGCTGCTTCGGTATCCTGCCACCAGGTGGCTAGCCCCGCTAGTGTCAAGGCCAATGAGCGTTTCGTTACCTAACGACTCGATATTTCCGTAGAAAAAGCTAAAACCTACCTGACACCAGCCCCCTCAGCCCCCCGTCGCCGGCGGCCATTGTTGGGAGCTACTGGTGTGACGACATATGCTGACGTCACGATGAGCATCAGCCAATCGAAGCCCTTGAAGCGTTTCAAGTATGGTAGTGGTTGCCAGATCGTGACATCATCCACAGTCTAATATTTATTTCTTTTTCTAGATGAGTATTTTTAAAAAGCAAACATTGAGCTTATTGTACATTTTTCAGAGAAATCATGAGTGGTTTCATTATTTTTTACTAAAAGTACGCCTAATTACACTAAATTCCAGGATTCGACCAAGGTGCCACATTCCCTTTAACAATGACGAGGCATGAAGCATGCTACTCTGTGCGGTCGTGATTACATTGCCGAAATGTAACATTTCATTTGAACCTCCATGATATGTAATTTGTATCGAAGTCTAACAAATTATATATTTCAATCTTTAACCCGGTTCTCTTATGAACCCTGCGACGGACGACGGCGAAAAATGTAAAAACAGCAACGATTGAGATGATCTTTTTAAAAATGGCATAATTTTTTGCTTTGTTCCCGTCTTACCCCATATCGCCATATGCTGGAAAATTTCAGGTTTCACAGTCATCGTGTTTGGGTGATGGAAAGTTTCTTCCTTTGTAATGCTCTCACGGAGCAGATGTTGGAAAATCTGGTCTTCCAAACTGAACTTTGCTTTTGTTTTCTGCAGAAACCGACAGTGCTTGAAACAAATTTGTTGCAAAAAAGTGAACCACAGTATTTTTTAATGCGCTCGTACTTTTGGCAGGTGGCAAAGCTCCACGTGACGCAGTAATGCAAGTTATTGGGCCCTGATACCATTGTTCGTTTATCTGTAGAGCCCTACCTGTCTCAGCTATAAAATGTTCATCTTGTCACCATCTCCCCTACATATGAAACCATGCAGCTTTACACATAGAATCAAGGTCTTTTGATACTAATGACGTCATAAAACATAATTTTGTTAACATTAGGTATACCGTTTTATCCGAAGACTACCAGGCATAGGCGTATAGGAACAGGAGGGGACCACGGAAGCCATGTTCCCTCTCCTTCCCAATGTTCAAGACCTTATCCATTGACCCCATTGGCGCTGGCTGGAAAGAAACAACTTCAAAAAATACCGTGGCCCCAATGTTATGGACGTTATTTCTACCTATGCTACCAGGAGACTATTTATGTTTGCTTTTTGGATTGCGGTAAGGATATAAGAGTACATGATGCTCTCATTGCTGCTTTACATGACGCACTCGACCGTTACCAATTGCAGGCATTGCACCCATAGGTGGATGCAGGCGGACACGAGGGACACTTGTTCCCCTATCGACACCTGGCGCCCTCTGAAATGGTCATGACGCCCCTGAAAGGTCGATGGTGATCCTGGAATGTCGTTTCACACCCCCTTCCCTTCCCCAGGATGCGAGTGTTGGCGCCTCAACGACAGGATTTGGCACCCACCTGATAGATTTTGCCGTCCAAAAGTGGTGCACCTCCAGTCGAGAACGTCAAATTTACCATAATTATGCCATATTTACGTCATTAAACCACTTAAATCAGTCATTATTTTAGTTTGTGTGGTCATATTGGCCATCCACAGATATAGGAGACAGGGGCACCCTCTCCCGGAACAGCCCGATCGGTGCTCCCTAAAATGGTCATTAGACCATTTCATATTTGGCGAAAGTTGTTATATCGCTTAGGTGACACCTAAATCCCGTTCTAAGGTTCATTTTCAGGCAAATGGTGCATTTTCAGCGAAATTGAACGAAATCTAAGGGTGGCGCAAAGGGCTTAAAGTTTTCAATTTCATAGTTTTTTTGCTTTGGTCGTCAGTTTGAAGACGAAAATGTGAATTTATATTCTTGAAAGTACCATTTTCGTGTTTCCCGCGTACGATTTCATCATGTCTGTCACTTTCAAGACGCCATCTCGGATAGTTGAACCGTTATGGCACTGCTTGTATCGCAGAAAACCGCGGCTGACTGCAGCGCCATCTCTGGATAGCGCCGGCAACTAACGATCAATCCACGAGTGCATGCATATGTTTTTCCTGAGTATCAGCTTCAAATGACTGCAGATCACTGTTTTTTTCTACTTTTGAGTAAAAACAAGTTCTAGATTGTAAATTCAAGGGGTATCCTCTCGAGGGATATATATTTTTAAGGCTTTAGACGGATAGACGTCACTCATGACTGATGCATTCAATGATTTAGTGCCTTCATTTGAAACCAGGATGCCATGATTGAGGAAAAGAGCATGCAAGGTCGTTGGTTTACTAGCAGTCAGGGGCAGATCCAAGGGGGATGAAGGGGGTGGCCGCCTCCCCCTTAGGCCCGAGAGACGCCCCAAAAAATCCCCGTTCCCACCCCCTCCCCCAGGATGCGACGATTTGCCGCCCATTGGGTGAAAAGTGCACCCTTCGGGCGGCAAACTGCCGCCCCCTGAGGCTTCGCCCCCTTACAGAAATCCTAGATCCGTCACTGCTAGCAGTAGCGCACTAAAGGGGGGCAGCAGGCCCTGGCCCCAAAACGTTAAGCGCCGCCCCCAAAAAAACAGTTTACATTAGATTTGTGAAGCAAATATTTCATCGCTCCCACAGACACAAATGACCATGATATATGTTTATTTCATTGTCATGTCCAGCGCAGCACTGAACAACCGCTTTCCCTAAATGAGAGCACACAACTATCACATCTCGGATATCATGTGCTTATTTTCAGTCTGATATCGCCGGTACCCTGGGGCAGCTCTACACTCAGAGGTTTCCATGCGCCTTCTTTGTGAGCTGAGGCACCTGGGCTCTGTGACTTTCGACTTATTGCAGAAGCGACTGGAACTGAGATTTGTCGCCAACTTTTCCTGCGAATTCCTTAAGAAGGGCAACTCCGCGCTCGGCGGTGTCATTTGTGACTCTCGCCGACTGCACGAAGTCTTTCAGTGTGATCATCTTCCCAGATCTCTGGTGGCTTCGCCAGCCACCCATGACCTGCAGCAGTCACCTCGTAGAACTGCCACAACGATTCGTCCACAAGATTCACCAGCTTGATATCTTCCTCTAGTACCAGCGTATTTTCGTCTTCAACCGCCTCAGCACGTGGAATCGTCAGCAACTTCTGACCGATCGCCTGTTTCTCCTCCTGCGTTGCATGCTGAGAGAATAGGCTGAACATCACCACCGGTGGCCAGAGATACCATGCGTGGCGGTGCATGGCTTGATGATGTATCTACAGTGTAAACTGTACATGATTGAGATGTTCATCTTCGCGGAGCAGCTGAGTTACACTGGGGAGAAAAGGCAGCAGCTGCGTCGTGTGACGCAGTTTGTTTTGCTTATTTACGCCAGTGCGTGGCTCCGAGCGCCTCTGGCTGCCGACGCCCCAGCGAATGACTTGGCGATGCACAAAAATAACATCAGATACAAAAACATCGACAGAGAAGTGGGCGAGGCGGCCTTGCGTGTATTGCGCCGCCACACATGGTACCTCAGGCCACCGGTGGTGATGTTCAGCCTATTCTCTCAGCATGCAAGGCAGGAGGAGAAACAGGCGATCGGTCAGAAGTTGCTGACGATTCCAAGTGCTGAGGCGGTTGCAGACGAAAACACGCTGGTGCTAGAGGAAGATACCAAGCTGGTGGATATTGTGGGCGAGTCGTCATGGCAGTTCTTCGAGGTGACTGCTGCAGGTCACGGGTGGCTGGCGAAGCCACCAGAGATGTGGGAAGATGATCCTGCATACATCACACTGAAAGACTTCGTGCAGTCGGCGAGAGTCACAAATGACACCGCCGAGCGCGGAGTTGCCCTTATTAAGGAATTTTCCGGAAAAGTTGGCGACGAATCTCAGTTCCAGTCGCTTCTGCAACCAGTGGAAAGTCACAGAGCCTATAGGTGGCTCAGCTCACAAAGAAAGCGCTTGGAAACCTCTGAGTGTAGATCTGCCCCAGGGTACCGGCGATATCAGACTGAAAATAAGCACATTATATCCGAGATGTGATGGTTGTGTGCTCTCACTTAGGGAAAGCGGTTGTTCAGTGCTGCGCTGGACATGACAATGAAATAAACATATATCATGGTCATTTGTGTCTGTGGGAGCGATGAATTATTTGCTTCACAAATCTAATGTTAACTGTTTTTTTGGGGGCGGCACTTAACGTTTTGGGGCCAGGGCCCGCTACCCCCCCTTTAGTGCGCTACTGCTAGCAGTGCCGGACTAGGATTTCTGTAAGGGGGGGCGAAGCCTCAGGGGGCGGCAATTTGCCGCCCGAAGGGTGCACTTTTCACCCAATTGGCGGCAAATCGTCGCATCCTGGGGGAGGGGGTGGGAGCGGTGATTTTTGGGGCGCCTCTCGGGCCTAAGGGGGAGGCGGCCGCCCCCTTCGCCCCCCTTGGATCTGCCCCTGACTGCTAGTAAACCAACGACCTTGCATGCTCTTTTCCTCGATCATGGCATCCTCGTTTCAAATGAAGGCACTAAATCATTGAATGCATCAGTCATGAGTAACGTCTACCCGTCTAAAGCCTTAAAATACATATTGCTCGAGGGGATACCCCGTGAAATTTACAACCTAGAACTTATTTTTACTCAAAAGTAGAAAAACAGTGATTTGCGGTCAGTTGAAGCTGATACGCAGGAAAAAATATGCATGTACTCGTGGATTGATCGTTAGTTGCCGGCGCTATCCAGAGATGGCGCTGCAGTCAGCCGCGGTTTTCTGCGATACAAACAGTGCCATAACGGTTCAACTATCCGAGATAGCGTCTTGAAAGTGACAGACCTGATGAAATCGTGCGCGGAAAATACGAAAATGGTACTATCAAGAATATAAATTCACATTTTCATCTTCAAACTGACGACCATAGCGAAAAACCTAAGAAATGGAAAACTTTAAGCCTTTTGCGCCACCCTTAGATTTCGTTCAATTTCGCTGGAAATGCACCATTTGCCTGAGAATGAACCTTAGAACGGGATTTAGGTGTCACCTAAGCGATATAACAACTTTCGCCAAATATGAAATGGTCTAATGGTCATGGTGCACCCCGGAAATGTCGCTTCTCCTCCACCCCCAGGATGCGAGTATCGTGGCCCCCACGTTGGGTTTGGTGCCCAGAGGTGCAGAAACTTGCCAACTCGGCTACTGGAGTTTGTGACACATTTATGATAGTCGAGGTGCATAAGTGTGACAAAATAGCGATCGTGACAGTATGGTTGAAAATCAAACCACGCATTTTTGAAATACAGAATGAAGCGTGTACTGAATATTTTAATTTAGCAACTCTGTCCTTCAATTGCACAGCGTACCATCAGCGATACAATATAGGTACTGTGTTCAGTTTCTACTAAAACGAGAGACCCCCGCTGCAGAAAACCCGGAAACCGCTGTCACAGTTGCCAGATTTTAACATGCAGCCCAATGGTGCCGATTGTTAGTAGTTGCCAGAAAGTTGCCGCCTAGATGCCCGAAATGTGACAGTCAATTTTTTTCGAGAAATACATGATTGTGGGCATATTTAAGGCATTAAAGATAACGCAGATATGTTATCAAGTACTTTTCTGTCCATTTTGTCAGGTTAAATAATATTTAAAGTTTGAGTATCTTCGATTTAGCGGTCCCTATTTCTTTGAATTTAGTATCAAGTACGCCTAAAAGCTACTAGGAAAAGTACTAAATGAGTGAAAGAAATAAACATAGCTGGGCAGCAATTCTACCTAAACTACGCAACAGCGACAAGACAAGTTCGCAATGTTTGTGTGATGTAGAGCCTGCCAAAAAAATTTGAACAAGTGGGAAGCTACTTCTGTTGAGGGCATATTTATTAGGTATATCTGAGATAAGTGCAGGCTAAAACTAGCTGGAATAAATAGTGCTGCCCATGGCTAATCTAAGATGAATGTAGGCTACTTTGATTCTGATGCACTTTCACACATCAAACTTGGTTTTTCATACCTTAGCTTGCTTGTGCCTTACCTTATTTGTGCCCTAGATCCAAGATTGGTGAGGTAGATTTGGAGCTGGAGGAAGTTGGGAGAGTTGGCGCCAGCAGCAGACTGGCAACAACAGTAATTCAGGTGAGATTTCATGATCAAATTATCATGTCAATATTGTACAGATAGCAAATGTGTGCCAATGCAGTCCTCCACAAAGTGTTAAAACACACACTGGAGAGGGGCCTGGCACTAACGTGCACTAGAGGGGGGCCTAGTAGACCCCCTTCTCATCTCAGAAAATCACAGAAAATCTCAGAAAGAAAGAGACTTTGAAAAACGCTGGTTGGGGGTGTGTTGCTTACTACCAGTGGTAGTAAGCAACACACAGGACCTGAACTGCCTGGAGTTAAAGCAGGATTTTGACTTATACACTGGATCTTTCTTTGGTATGAGACTTCCAATACCTCTGTACCTATTAGGCCAATAGACATAATTTTACATCTATGCAGGGTAGTTGCCTGAGAGTTTTTACTGCAAGAAGGAATGACCAGGCAGGTGATAATCAGCTGTTGGGGGAAAATTTTAAGCATTTGATCTGGCTTTAAAAATGCTACCTAAGGTCCACTTTACCAACACATTTTAGGTAGATCCAAATCCTATGTTGACATTGACATTTTTGTCCCTTTTGTTGGTATGTGAGATGGAAGTTCAGTGGGGGGTGGGGGGGAAGCTGTGATCAGGGTTCCCAATTGTGTGTAGGTGTACGCTCCCATTTATAGATTAGTTCCCAATTATAATTTTCATGATAATTGCCACATTTAATCATGGGGAAATGTACCATAATTGGAAACACTCCTTCCAAAAATGGAAACTTCTTCAAAAGAGAAATGCATGTCATTGGGGGAAATTGCAGTCAGAGTTGCCAATAATAGTTATGATCCCAATACTGAAAACAATGATCCATAATTGGAAATTTTCCTTCCAAAACATAAACATGATCTAAAAATGAAAACACAGTTTACTACTTTCATGCGGTAATGGCTTGGTGCTTGAACCTTGTCCGTTGCAAAAGTAAGAGACAGGTAGATGACATTCAGCATATTGGAAACAGTATTCAAGTATAAAATTATCATTTCCAGCTTTGTGTGACAGAGGAGGCATACATCGCATTGAGTTTGTGACAGCCAGTATACTTTCTGCACCTCTGTTGGTGCCCACCTGCAGCAGCAACAGAGGGTTTGGATTAAAGGAGGGGGGAGGGGGACAGCACTGACTGGGCATTCGTCACATGACTGGCCACAAGCAAGTCATTTCCTTCCAGTCAACGGCATAGGGTTGTGGTTAGAATTTGTCCTAACAGGGGACACGGTGCCCCAGTGCCCCTAGTTCCAAAACCTCTGCCCACCTGATAGGCTTTGCCGTCCAATAGTGGCCCCCTGGTCCGGATGAAGCCCCCGACTTACCCCCTCCCTCCCTCTAGGGCACTGTTTTGCATACAAACTGGGAATAATTTTCGGTTCCCAGCCCCTCTTACTCAGGGCATTTTTTAAGGAAAAGTCAGTGGGGGGGGGCATTTCTTGTGCTGGCCATTTTAGTGTCTTCAGGGGAGCCACACCCCATTTTGAGGGGGTTTAATAAAACTTAGACGCGTTAGTGTTTAAACATGTTTCTCAATTTTTGTGTTATTCCACGTCTAGAGATTATAGATGCTGTCCAGGGCTGTCAGGTTTTTTCAGCGAAAAAGATCAAACCGAGTTAGAAAAAGGGCAAAAGAGGGGCAAAGTTTTATTTTCCACTAAAATAGCCAAATAAGCAATACAAAAGCCAGATTTGAGGCTAAAAAGGAGCCATAGCGGTAGTCATAAAACCACAGAAAAAAGCGAATTGTATCACTGTTTTACACTAATTGTTTTAACACACTAAAAAGCGTAAGCACTTCATACCGCCACACCAGCAACCAGTCTTACGCACTTTGATTACACCGTGTCCCGTCTCATCCACAAACGAGCTCTTAGCGCTGACAACTGACTGTGTGTGAAATGAGAACATCATGCAATGTCACGGTACTGGCTGAGATGTGGGCAGGGGCGCAGCCGAGGGGGGGCACAGGGGGCACGTGCTCCCCATCGGTGGCGGAGTGCCCTTATGATCGCTAAGCGGTGTACCCCGTTTGTGTCGTGTCGCTCGAAATTTGGTGCCCTACGCCGTTGAACCTAGGTGCAACTAGACCGCATTTAGCGATTACAACTATTGTCTGATAGTTTAGAGCCTTTTTCGTCAGCTAGGGCATTCTGTCGCCTTTTCAAGCACCCGGTAGGAGTAAGAGCACATAATCTGATTCCAGCTAATGCCTCATCGTCGCCAATAATCGTACGGGCGGAGCTAATCTGGTGCCCCTTGAGCTCATCTGGTGCCCACTGAGGTGGTTTTGGCCCCTTGAGCTGATCACGTGCCCTCTAAGCTAATCTGGTGCCCCTGAGTCAATCTGGTGCCCCATGAGCCATAGTTGTGCCTCCTGAGCGCATCCCATGCCCTCTGACCTAGTCTGGTGCCCCCTGATCTAGTTTGGCACACCCTGAGCCTATTTGGTACCCTTTAAGCTGATGTGGGCCTCCTGAGTTGATTAAACAATCTCCTTAGCAGCTCTGGGCCCACTGAGGCTGATGAGGGCCCTTGAGCTGGTATGGGGCTCCTGGACTGATTAAGTGCCTCCTGACTTGATGTGGTACCCCCGAGCTGATCAGAGCCCCGAGCTGGTCGGGGACCACTGATCTGATTGTTTGTCCCCAAAGCTGGTCTGGTGCCCTATGGGCTGATCTGCTGTGCCCTGAACAGCTCTGAGGCTTTTGAATTGATTGGGCCCAGAGCTGGCGAGGGATCCCTGAGCTAATTGGGTGCCCCTGACTTGATCTTGCCCCTTGACCTGACTTGATCTTGCCCCTGACCTGACTTGGGGCCCCTGAAATTATCTTGGGTCCCAAGCGCTGATCTGGGCCCCAAGAGTGGATCTGGGTTCTGGGGGTAACCTAAGCTGGTCTGGGCGCTGAGCTTGTGATAGCCCCTTAACCCTCGCCCCACCGGGGGCCATCGATGGCCCCTAAGGTTTTTCCGGGATAGAAGAAAAAATGACGAGGCGCAGCACCGCGTTTGAGGGCTCTACCTCTTACTGCATCATTTTTCCACCATCCCTGAAATTTTGTACCCCGGGTCACCCAAGGTCAGGTCACCAGGCAAGGTCAACCAAGGTCACCTCACTTCAACTTTAGAGCCCTGTAAGAGCTACATTTGAAAGTCGATCAATTTGAAACTTCCTACACTTTATGACCCCTTCAGGGTCTATAAGGTGTATGTTCGGGATTTTTATATTTCGTAACCTGAGGTCATGTCACGAGGTGACCTCTCCCATTGACAAAGCATGGGGAAAAGCTGTCTTATGATCTAAAAGTCACAAAAACGATTGAAAATGCTCGGCTTCGTCAGAAAAGCGTTCTTGGACACCCTATCACGGATTCCAGGGACCATATTTGCCCTTTGACCTCTCCAAGGTCATCCAAGGTCACCAGGGGGCAAAACAGTATTTTGACAATAACTTTTGACCTATATAAGCTAGAGCGCTGAATCAAACACCATCGTGTGTGTCTCGTCACTGGATTTTGTTTGATATACAGCAAGGTCACTTTCTGACCTTTCGTGACCTCAGGTCATCTTAGGTCACGAGGTGACCTTTGGAGGTCAAATTACTGGCGGGAGGTCATTACGTTCAACATAGCGGGAAAAGGTCTGAGATTTTCCTATGCAATGTACTTGACCACACCTCAATAGCTCTAATGGCACAAGAGTTATGCCCAGTTTGCTTAAGCATTGCATGTTTGAGTGAAAATAGCCGATCTTGACCTAATTTGACCTCTGGAGGTCAAACCTTTGACCTGAGCGCTAAAACATGCGAAGTAATTTCTTACTGAATTCACGCGAGCTTTCTAATGCACTTTGGAGATTTGCATTTGCGCTAACGCCCATACTTTCGGTGTTAGAGGGGGCCATCGATGCCCCCCGGTGGGGCGAAGGTGGCGCCGGACCCCAGGTGGGGCGCGGGTTAAGTCGGCCTGAGGCCCCCTGAGGTGATCTGGCGCCTTAAACTGTTCGGGGCTTCTTGAACTGGTTTAAGGCCCTATGAGCCAATCTGGGGCTCATTGAGCTAGTCTGATGACCTAATCTCTGGGGCCACTGAGCTAGTCTAATCCCTGGGTGAAGAATGAGCTGCTCTGGGGGCCCTGATCTACATCAGGGGCCCCTGAGGTGGTCTTGAATAGATAGAGAATAATAACACTAGGCCAACTCCCATCATCTCGGGGCGGGGTCACTGAGCTAGTCTAGTCCCTGAAGGCACAACTGGGGGGGATGGGGGAAGCTGCTCTGGAGGCCTCATATCCACACCTGGGGGCCCCAGAGCTGGTCTTGAAATGATGGGGAGTAAGAGCACAATGGAAACTCCCCTTGTGAAAGGAGCTAACGAGGAGCAACGCTAAAACGGCTTTTGATGGCTACACATCCCTGGTTATATAAATTATTATACTGGTGGTTTCTGGGAAGGGATGATAAAATGACATATGCCCCTGAGTTCAGAGCACAGTCCTCTAATCCAGGATTTCTATTAATTTATTTAAATTAAGAACTAGTTTTCACAATTTTCAACCCTGTCACACCATACCCATCCAAACCACCGGCCTGTTCACCTTTTCAATACCCTTAATTGGGACCTATCCTTGAGAATATGGAACTTAATAAACGCGTTCAGAAGGTATCTCCCAAATTATTCCGGCAGCAAAATTGTATTCTTCCAAAATCATTATGCCACTCCTCGTCCCACGGCGATTCTGGGAGGCGAGGAACTTAATCTACGTTCAACCAGCCCTCAGTCGTCACGACAAAACCAGCGGGTAAAACAAATGAATTTTCCACTCCAATATTTCTTATCTGGCACATGATAACAGATATCACAGGCTCCGCTGATTTCTCTGATGTTAAGTATTTGCATGAGTTGGTTGATTTTCCTTTAAATCTATTCAAAACAGTCGTGTTTTGGCTACTTCCATGAAATTTTGGTGATTTTTTTAAATCTAGTTTTCCTTCTTCGTCAATGCTTGATTTGCATTTGTATTGAACCATAGATCCCAAAAAATGATATAAACAAAGATAAAGTAAGTTTTTTTCAGGTTACATTAAAAAGTGCCCCTTTTCCCCCGGGGTGCCCCTCAAAGTTGGTGTGCCCCCATACTAAAGCTCTGGCTGCGCCCCTGGATGTGGGCTTCTAGTCGGGTAGAACAGGATGTTTGGTTGTAGGTCAGCGCTCATCTCCAGCGTTGTGATTAGTTGATTGAGCTTTGCCGGCATTTTCCGTAACTGCGCGCTTTGTTTCGTCTTCGCACGATGTAGCAGACAGCCACGGGTGGAGATTTCTTGACACAATTTTTTGTGGATTACCAAATTGGGACCAGAAATAGAACAAAGTTATAATAATCGGGTGGTGTTCTGTCTTATTTTCGTTAGGTGAGTCTTCATTTGGTCAATTTTAAAGGGAATGTGGCACCTTGGTCGAATCCTGGAATTTAGTGTTATTAGGCTTACTTTTAGTCAAAAATAATGAAACCACTCATGACTTCTCTGAAAAATGTACAATAAGCTCAATATTTGGTTTTTAAAAATACTCCTCTAGAAAAAGAAATAAATATCAGCCTGTGGATGATGTCACGATCTGGCAACCACTACCATACTTGAAACGCTTCAAGGGCTTCGATTGGCTGATGCTCATCGTGACGTCAGCATATGTCGTCACACCACCAGCTCACAACAATGGCCGCCGGCGACGGGGGGCTGAGGGGGCTGGTGTCAGGTAGGTTTTAGCTTTTTTCTACGGAAATATCGAGTTCCAAGACAAATGAAATATGGAGTACCGGGTTTTCCGACCTGCTTTACAACTTGGCTATCTCAGTTAAAATCACGTTGTGAAGGTGCCACATTCCCTTTAAGTCCTCTGTCTATTTCACTGGGGGGGGCAATTTCCGGGCACTGGGGGGGGGCATTTCGGCTGACTGGGGGGCAAATGACCCCCAGTTAACATGTTAAAAAATGGCCTGCTCTTATTGGTCCCCAGCCCTTCTTATTTTCCTCCACTGAGGACCAGTGGCGGATCTAGCCGGTTGGTTTGGGAGGGGCAAACCAAAGTCGAAAAGCAAAAAAAACGGCACGTAGTGCAAAACAGCGCTTAGATATGACTTCCCAGTATAATTTTGGGTATGTGAGGCGAAAAGCAAAAAAAAAGAAACGTCACCGGGTAAAACATATGGGCTCAAGATACTTTTTCCTCTCTAAGGCCCAAAATTTCCATTGAACTCAAAATCTTGCCTTCAAATTAATAAAGAGTCGGGGAAAAAAGGAGGTCGATCGCTTGGGGGGCAAAAACAAAGTTTTGCCCCGAGCTTTTACGTTTGGGGGGCAAATGCCTTTCCCCCCGCTGGATCCACCACTGCTGGGGACGTGTGCCCTTCTACAACCAAAAACTTACGGCATGCTTCCCGTTCGACAAAGGCCTAAGTGCCCCTAGCTAAAGACCGTTATGGCCCTCCAAGAACGTTAAGTGTGCGGGGTAGTAAAACGACGTGCCTTCTGAAGACAGCAATGGTGCCTTTTCAACTGACAAGGTGCGCCCTCTGAAGCCCTCAGTGTGCTCCGTTCTCTCTGTGGTCTTGATAAAAACTTGATAAAAATGCATTGGGATAGGTACTGGATCCGCATATGCCGCCGGTCCGTTGAAGGAGGACACGGTGTCCCCCGTTCCGCCGCCTGTGCAAGCTCAGGAGGTATATCCAGGCCAAAAAGCTGCATTTTACGTTATTACGTTGCTGTTATATGACTGCAGTGGATGAAACTCAAGAATACCCGTTTCTGACCATACAAATTCTATAAATGAAGACTTAAAGTTGCCAGTTGCCGTGGTTGTGGAGCAGAGCTTTTCCGCAGGCCAAAAAGTAACGTTTAACGGTGTTACGTTGTTGTTAAGGCGGATGGACATGGGACTCAAGTATAGCACTCATCAGATTTTTATAATTCTTCTGGGTGAAATGTAGTTATGCCACTAGATGTGCTGTTTGGGGAGCATGGCCTTTTCCGCAGGCATTCCTTAAAATGCGACATTTCAGGGGAGCGCCGTGACCATTTCAGGGAGCGTCGACGGTCGATCGGAGGAACCCACCCCTTTTGCCCCTACTTGGTTCCGCCTATACGTACTCTATAACGTTGCTATTAGTTCAACGTAGGTACATACCTGAAACTCAGCAACAACTCAAAGCCTATTTTTTTTATTTCTGGGGGAAAATGGCAGATGACTGGCTGCTGCGGTTACGGTGGATGAGGGCTTTCACAGTTTTTTCTTACGAACAGCCAACTAACCATGCAAACAGCTACAGGAATATTTGTCCTAGAACTGTATTGGGCACTCGGATCACAACTATAGAAAGGCGGATCCAGGGAGGACAAAGGGGTGCACGTGCCCCTCCTCGATGGACCCTCGGCGCCCCCTGAAATGGTTACGGCGCCCCCTGAAAGGTCGATGGTGCCCCTCTGAAATGTCGAAATGTCGCTTCCCCCAGGATGCGAAAATCGGCACCCACCGGATAGGATTTTCCGGTCAAAAGTGGCGTCCCCTGGTCTGGATGGCCCCCGGGAAGGTGCTCCCCGGTCGAAAATCCTGGATCCGCCTATACAACTATACTATAGGCGGATCCAGAGGGTAAGGGGGTCACGTCCCCCCCGATCAACCCTCGGTGCTCCGTGGAATGGTGACGGTCCACCTGAAAAGATCGATGGCGCCCCCTGAAATGTACCTCCCCGCCCCCTCCCCCAGGATGCGAAAATCGGCGCTCACCGATAGGATTTTGCGCCCATCTGATAGGTTTAGCCGGTCAAAAGTGGCGCTCCCCGGACCGGATGGCGCCCCTCCCCCGGGAAGGTGCCCCCTCCTGGATCTGCCTATGAACTAAACACTTTATTTCATGGTAATATATATCAGATCGGCTATCACAGGAGCTATATAAGAAATTTGAGAGCCAGGCCAGGAAAATTCGTGGAAAGTTCCATATTTTGGAAGCAAATCGTCAAAAATCAGCTTAAAGTTTTGGACGAGCCCTATTGACCCCGGTCACGCTCATCAGAGGTGCTAGTGTGCCAGCCAAGATGGCCGCGAAAGAGAGACTCCGAAAGGTAAACAACGTTGGTGGGCCCGGGAATAGCATGGTAGGCGGTGAATTAAACGTGTTTTATGCCTGGTATGTGGCAGTGGCTTATAACCAGCCGCTGCAGAAGGCAGTGAGGAGCCCAAATTCGAGGAGTTTTGGTCCCAAGGAGCAAAGTCTGTAGTCAGGATCAGGTTTAAGTTTGCTGCACCCCCCACTTTTTTGCCGGTGGCGACGCTTATGTTTGGAAACGCATTTTCCATCGTACGTTCAAGCTGGAATTTCAGACAGCTTGAAACGAATAAAGGCGTATATCTACCGAATTATTTCAATATGTCAGTTTCCCGGGCTAAAAGGAACACAGCCATAGGCGGATCCAAGGGGACACCAAAGTGGGCATGTGCCCCATAGGCAAATCCAGGGGCAAAGGGAGTATGTGCCCCCCGCCATTGACCCTCGGCGCCCCCTGAAATGGCCACGCCCCCTGAAATTTCGCTTCCCACCCCCCCCCCACCCCAGAATGCGAAAGTCAGCTCCCACCGATAGGGTTTTGCTCCCATCCGATAGGGTTTCTCGGTCAAGAATGGCGCCTCGCCCCCGGGAAGGTGCCCCCGATCGGCAATCCTGGATCCGCCTTTGATGACGGCCCAAGGATAAAGGCCTACTCCTGCTAGAAGCAGGCTCAAGGGAGTGGAAGGAGGCATAAGCGGAACTGGAGATTGCCCCACAGCCAGTCTGCAAAGTATGGCACCAGGCCAGACGAGTCGCACCAGCCATCTAAAATTCTCGCACCACCATCCTTCAAAAATTCGCACCAATATGCCACATACCAGGGAAAAAATGCACCCATTCCTACCCCTGCAATGCAATGCTACCTCAATCATTACCCGGTGCCCTAACCAAACGGTCGCCGACGGTCGCCAACCGTCGGCGACGGTCGGCGTCAGTTGCAGAGCGGTAATTTTGGAGGTTTGGCCGCCAGAGGTAATGTTCAGCTATGGTAGCAATCTGGTAGCTTAAGTTGCGACGAACTGTTGTTTACCAGCAATCAAAACTTGGCTGGCATCAAGAACTATTAAAATAATGATTTGGGAGAAAAATGTAATCATGTCCAGTTTCCATAGATTTTTCAGCATGAATTCCAATTTGAATTATTATTCTTAAACATGTTTTACATTTAATGACTAAAAACAACAGCAAATAACACGGATATCGGCTTCTGACGCAGACCGTCGGCGTCAAAAGTTGGACATTGCTTAACTTTTGCTGCGACGCGTTGCAACGCCGTGCGACGCGTTGCGTCAATGCATTTTGTGTCCTGACCGAAAATCACGGTGGTTGCGGCAGATCGACGGCGTGCGACGCCTTGCGACGCGTTGCGTCTTGGTTAGGACACTGGGTAAGTCAGTTAATTAAGGGCTTTTATAAGGCCCCTGCTGTGTCTTAATAGCCATGCAGCCATTATTTGTTTATTCTAAGTGTCACTAACCTCGCAAATTCGCACCAGGTTGATAAAATTCGCACCACCCGGTCCTGTCTCCAAGGGCACTCGCACCGACGAGATCTCGTCGAAAATGCCATACTTTGTACCTACACTGGCCTCACAGCCGCTTACCAGATGGATGTCAATGGAAGTCAGATGGCTGAAAATTTCTGCAACAGACAGCAGCATTTGAGCCTATCTTCTTCCCAATTCTCAGTTTCAACTTCCACTGCTTGGGCAGCACCTTATCCTGAGGAAACTTGTGAAAGCTGAGACTTCGACACTTTCTTTCCGAAGGATACACACTGAGGAACGCAGCATTTCTGACTGGATCTAATGGTTATCCGTCTCTTCTCCATTTTCTTTGAACTTTCCAAGATTATAACAAACAAGAAAATAACGCCAGTCTTCAATATTCACGTCC
Source organism: Lepas anatifera (assembly GCA_034440635.1). Taxonomy (NCBI): domain Eukaryota; kingdom Metazoa; phylum Arthropoda; class Thecostraca; family Lepadidae; genus Lepas; species Lepas anatifera. The sequence goes on from JAOTON010002176.1 coordinate 1,699,080, forward strand.
ACCCAACGTCACGTATAACCACGCTCTTTCACAACGAGTTTACCACGGCTGAAAATCCGTTACTATAGGAAGTAGGAACCGTGTAGGAACCAATGAATGGTGTGAATGGTGTGTGAATGGTGTGGAAATATAGGGCATTCTCTCTCTCTCAATGAGTTTGTTTGAAAATGCGCCGGATATGAAGCAGCCGCGCCAGACGCCAGCCCCTCTGCTGGCGTTTCCAAAAAATCCGCCAGGTGCCAACACTTTCGATGACCGAGGCCAATGACAGGATTGACCCTGTTGGATCCGCCCATGGGTGAAGTATGAGAGCATGGTTTAGGCTAATATTGTAAATTAAGTTTAAAAGTCACTAAATTTTCTGTCGTATTGTGTTGAAATTTTATCCTACGGGAATTTTAGAGACGTAAATACCGTCCACTCTGAAAAATGCGACATGAATTACTCAAAATTTATATATAGTAGCTGTGTATTATAATTTGTGTTTCCATTATGGCGCACTGACTCCACATTTCTGTTTTGTTTTGCCTTTTGCACATGCACAAAATGATGGTCGGTCGGTCGAGTCGTCGCCGCGCGCAGGAACTGTGCGTTTTGTTACCTACCGTCGTTTGTTTGCTGTTCTTTGTGTGATGTTCTTTGTTGATTTCGGCAGTGCAAATAGTTAAAGAATACCAGTGTTGTGAGTTTTGAATAAGCCTTAGTAGCTAATTATTACTGCGGCGTAGTTGTGCCTTTCTTTGAAGAGAAACCTTTCGTTATCGATGTTAAACGTTTCGTTGATAAACAGGCGAGACTCATCTCGTGATGGAGCATCTCACTTTATCGCTTTCTTGGTGCTGAAGAAACTGTTCATACTGTGGAATTCTATTTTTAGCCCTCTGCACTGTTGATCACATTTGGAACTAGGTTAGTTAGTTAGTTAAGGGCTTTTTATAAGGCGTTCTGTGCAAAGCACCTTTGCCCGCCTCTAAAGTGTGGGGGAGAATTTTCCGGGAGGGGTGTTTACTTTAATGTCGCAAAACAAAGGGACGAATCTTATTTCAAGGAATGGGTCGCGAAGTGTAGCAACACTTGCGAGGGAAGGGGATTGCTACGGCAGAGATGCCGAGCCTGGGGCACAGGTAGGATTTAAAAGGGTACGTGAAGAGTCTTGCCAGCGTAAATATTAGTTTTTGAATTTTGTTCCTTGTTATCAAATAACCGTTTGCTTACGTTACTCGAGTTCCTCCATTGAAAAAGAATAATTTTGGGTTATTAGAAATACCCGCAAGCACCATGACGTGATGCCGCGGGTCTTTATCCTGCAACCAGGAGGTGAGGTTACAGCACCCTCTCTGGCTGGGTAGCCGCCGCATAGAGGAAGAGAGAAGGGTAATAGAACAGATAGAGTGTTAGGGAGGGGTGTGAGTTGGTTAGTTGTTAGTCTTAGACGTGGTTAGTATAGTCAGTAGTCCTTAAGTTAGGGTTAGTTGGTTAGCAAATATGAACGGATGGTTAGGTAGGGTTAGTTGGTTAGTTGAACTTTTTTTTTTTTTTTTTTTGGTTTCGTTTATTTTTTTTGTTTTTTTTTCCTAGGGTGGGAGTTATTCTGAGTCTACCATACCTTAGGACCAGACAGTTAAAACCTAGTTTGAAGCACCTATTGTTTAAATTTGTCAGAGGGACGTTTCTAGTGTAATTGTTATTCCTAATATGAGGGGTGCTATTCGGATGCAGGTATTTTCCATACCTGCCACCATAGACGTTCAGATAAAGCTCTCGAGCCTAGAAGCCTTCAGGAATGTAAAGAGCTTGTCCAGCAGCTCAGGGTGATCATTGCCGAGAAGAGTGGAAAGGTTTACTGGGATGTTTCTGTTGCGGCAATAATCTAGCATGGGCTGCCTATGGGCGTCGTGCTGGGGACAGTCGATGAGGATATGGTAGGGATTTTCCATGGCAGAGCAGGTACCACAGGTACCTACACGCCCATAGGCATTTAATTTGGTGTGTCCGCTTCTGAGTCTGGTCAGGATGACCTCACGCCGACGACTGTTTTGGTTGGAGCTGGGCCAGTAGCCGATGTTAGGCTTGATATGGAATAAATGGGCGCTGTGGTTAGTGGTCCAGTCATTTTGGATGTACTTCCGGATATGGTTCTGGAGGAGAGCTTTGCTATCGTCTCCGGACCATTTGAGAGGTGCGACCTCTCTGAGTTCAAGAGACTTTTTGGCCTGTTCGTCGGCTTTTTCATTTCCGAGAATTTTGCAGTGGCCTGGGATCCAAAGAAAGGAGACATCTGGGATATCGTCGATACCCTTCTGGATGTCTGCTATTACGTGATGGCTGGGGTTGACTACGTTATTGATAGCTTGCAAGACAGATTTAGAGTCTGAACAGATGACGGCTGAATTAATATTTAGGGTTCTAATCTGGACTAGTGTATCTAGAATAGCGACAGCCTCGGCAGTAAAGATTGAGCAGTTGTCCGGAAGTCGTTTTTGGAGGCAAATATTTTGCCCCCAGATGCCGAGGCCTACTTTTTCGCCTATTTTAGAGCCGTCGGTGAAAATGAAGGTTTTGCCAGTGTTGTTAGACTGGAACTCTAAGAATTTCTGGGAGATCTCCTCTGTGGTGAGGTTGTCTTTGCGTGTGGTGAAAAGAAACTCGACTTTGGGCTGTTTGCGAGTCCAAAAGCGGGAGAGTGGGGGTTTGCCTATTGCTTCTGGAATCGCAAGGTTCAGGGTTTCCAGGGTCTTAGCTACTCTATTCTTAAATGGAGGCCAGGTTGTCCGATTAGTTTTTGATACACGTCCAGGGTGGGCGAAACATTGTTTCGCCGGGTGATTTTCGGTAGATTGGACCTTGATATAGTAAGAGATAAGCTGGGAGTGGCGTCTTGTTTGGAGAGGGCACAGCCCACTGTCCACTAACAAGCTGGTGATGGGGGATTCTCTGAGCGCGCCTGTGGCTGCCCGGATACTTGCGTTTTGGATGCGCTCTAGCTTTAGCTTATTAGTGTTGTTCGTTGAGTCAAAGACGAACGAATTATATTCAGTATGGGCCGGATCAAGGACTTGTAGAGCATGAGCAGGGTCTTTCGATCCCCGCCGTACTCTGTTCCGCCGAGCATGCGGAGGATATTGACTCGTTTTTGACAGCTAGAGACGACTTTGGTAATATGCTCGTTAAAACTAAGGCGGGTATCAAGGATGACGCCTAAGAATTTGAAGCTTTTCGCGCATTCAATGGGTTTGCCTGAGATTTGGAGCTGAGGAACAGGGTGTCTCACACCTGGCCTGGCAAAGACTACGACTGATGACTTTTCGGCCGAGAGTGATAGACCCATTGAATTGCACCAAGCATGGATGTCGTCGAGACTACCCTGCAATTCGGAAGTCGCGGTTTTGAATTCTGGTTGACTGCGCCGCCTGGTGTCGACCGGAGTGGATTTCCAAATAGCGACATCATCTGCAAATAGGGGAGTACTTAACTCCAGGCGGTAGCTTTTTGGAAAAAATGTCATTGATCATGACTAGGAAGAGGGTCGGAGATAAAACGCTACCCTGGGGTGTGCCCTGGTCTTGAGATGTCAGATAGGAAAAGGTGGTGCCGCAGCGCACTTTGAATTTTCTGTCCCTAAGAAAGTTGTCAATGAATCTAGCAAGGTGGCCATGGACTCCCAGTTTACAAAGTTTATACAAAAGGACGTCTTTTTGTACACGATCAAAGGCCGACTTGATATCTAAGAATGCAGCAATTGTGACTTGCTTCTTGTAAAAGCCATTTTGGACGTCACTGACCAGTTTGATCAGATTGTCAGTGGTGGCTCGCCCGCGCCGGAAACCCGATTGCATAGCATCGAGTTTCTTTTCGAGAATTTCGTGAAGTCTTACGTTGACCATGCGCTCTACAAGCTTGCTAGCACAGCTAGTAAGCGAAATGGGGCGATAACCTTTAGGGTCCGTTTTTGCTTTGCCAGGTTTTGGAATGGGAATGATGACACTCTCCCGCCACATAGTGGGGAACGAGTCGCTAAGAAACATGTTGTTAATGGCCGAGAGAAGATATTTTAGTGCTGTCTGGCTGAGGTGCCTGAAGAAAGAGTAGTGAATTTCATCCGGGCCCACTGCAGTGTTTCCACACTTGCTAATGGAGTAATTTAGTTCGGTCATTGTAAAAGGTACGTTATAGTACTCCTGATTACTAGAATTGAAGAATGTGCGGCGTTTGCACAATTCGGCCTGGTCTTTTGAGCGCTGGTTGTAGGAACTGTTGGCTGCAACGCCATTGTAATGATCAGCAAAGGCGTCCATGACTTCCTTGGGTGCCGTGATGTTTTGGCCGGAGATTGTCAGTTGAGGGAAGGGTCCACGGGGCGGTCGTTTCGCAGAGAAAGCTCCAATGGTTTTCCAGATTTGAGAAATGGGTGTGAAGCGGTTGAATTTAGAAACGAAGGCGTTGAAACTATCTTTTTGGACCCGCTTGCACGTGTTTTGGAAGTGGGCTTTGGCTACCCGGAGGGCATTGCGAGTAGGGCTGTGTGCCCTCCTCTCGTAGGCTTTCCTGGCTCTAATCATTTGAGCTTTGGCTTGTGCCGTCTCTGCATTCCACCATGGGGCTCCTTTTTTCTGTCGGGGGCCTTGACTTTTTGGTATTGTTAAATGTGCTGCTGAGCTGATGGCTCTTAGTACCGAGTCAATGTCTGCCGAGTCGGGGTCACCTCCGGTGACAAGTGTGAGTCGACCTCTGCCTCAAACTTGTTCCAGTCGGCACGTTTTAGATTCCATGAGGGTGTAAAAAGAGTAACATGGTCGATTGAGCCTATGGGAATACCAATTTTTATTGGGAGGTGATCGCTCATTCCTGGGTTGTCTTCGACTTCCCAGGTGAACAGTGACGCAATTCTAGGAGAGCAGCATGAGATGTCAATGGCTGTGTCAGAATGGCCACCGCGCATTGCTTGGTGGGTCGGAGCGCCGTTATTTAAGATAACTAGATTTTGAGAGTCTATTGCGTCATAGATGATTTCGCCTCTGCGAGTGGTGGTGGCGCTGCCCCATGAGGGATGATGACCGTTCAAGTCTCCAAGTAGTAGCAAAGGGCCGGGGATTTGTGCCAAAAGTTGGGCGATGTCCCGAGCCGACGGGTCAGGATCGCTTGGAGAGATGTACAGTGAAATCACCGTCAATTTGACGTGCTGAATTTCTACATTAATAGCGACACAGTCGAGTGGCGTAACCAAAGGCACTTGGCTGTGAGGGATGCTATTTTCAATAAGGATGGCAGTGCCTCCTTTACGGACAGTAGCGTTTACATTATGGCGGTACCAAGAGTAACCCGAGATTTTGAATTTGTTATTATCATTATCATTAAAGAGGGTTTCTTGGAGTGCTGCTACTGCCGGCTTTTTCTCAGCAAAGATTGATTTAAATAAGGGGAATTTCCCAATTAGACTGTTTGTGTTCCATTGGAGAATTGAACCCATGGTGGTTTAATGTCTTAGATGCTGGGGGGTTTGCGAGGGCGGGGGCGGAGGTGATAGGAATGTGTGCTACTCGTGTCGCTGGTAGTGGAAACGGGGGACGAGTGCCGGGTGTACCGGAGTTTCCTCGGCACCGGGGGGCTGCCGGGCCTGAGGGATTTGGATGAGACTGAACTGGTGGGGGAGGCCGACATGAGATAACTATTTTCTACAGAGTCTGTGACCGAGATGCTGTCAGCATTTGGATAAGACTCGGTCCCGGGCAGCTCACTATCAGGTTCGCTGTTGCTACCTGACGTGTCGGAATCACTGGCAAATTGGGATTGCATGTAATGACATGCCAGATCTGTTTGAGAGCCACAATGGCGGGTCGTCGGTGCTTGAGAGACAGGAGCTTTGCTGCTGTCCGTGAGAGAAGGTTTCGGTTTGGGTGGCTACACTGACTTTTTCTGTTTGGGTGGCAGCTGTCTTACTGGAAGGGGGAGCTGCCACTCTGGTGTTTCCGTCCCGGCGCCCGCCGTAGGCGGCGCCTGGGAGGGGGTGCACCGGTGACTTTTGGGTGGGAGGGGGCTGGGAGCGGGGGGAAACTCGGTACAGCTAGGCACCTGCTGAGGGCTGCTTTGCCGCCCTTCGGTTGGGGTCCAGGTCTTCCTGGTGCCATGTGAGGGACGGGGGCGGCGGTACTTTTGGGCGGAAGACCCGGAATGGAACAGGCTGGGTTGGCTGGGGGATCCGTCCAGCCCGTGTTGGGAGTCCACTTGCGCCAAAAGGTGTTTTTGCTGTGGTGCGTGTTTTGCATGACATGGGGGATGGCCAGCCGAAGGGGTACCATGACTAGCGGCTCCATCAGGGGGCGAAGGGGACGCTTTTGGGAGGCGGTGAGCTGAGGAGTGGCCTGGCCAGCTGTGCTGGGGGCTGCCGCGGTGGCCTTGCCACTACGTGCCTGGGTTAGGGAGTGGCGTTTTTCGCTCTCACGCACTTTTTTGCGGGCCAGGTCGAAGGGGAGCTTTTCATCTTCAGCCACCATATTTACATGTTTTTCACGGAGCCAGGCTGGGCACTTAGGATCGGTAGCCCCATGGGCGCCGCCACAGGCAGCACACAGGAGGCTAAGGGAGGTGCAGTCTTTGGTTCGGTGTGCAGCACTGCACTTGCCACAGCGGGGGGCGGGGTTTTTACAGCTGGACTCAACGTGGCCGTACCTTTGACAGATTTGACACCTGATGGGGTTGGGGTAGAACGGCTTCACTGGGTAGACACAGTCGCCCAGTTTGACACGGCCACAGTCATCTCGGCACTTTGTGTCGAAGGTGACGAGGAAGCGATTGTCTTTACGGTGAGGGGCTTTTTCGGTGGTGGGCTTGGGGAGAGTGAGTCTTTGAATGGTGAGCACACTTTGGCCCTCAAAATCAAAGTTGCGCTCGATTTCGTCTTCAGAGAGGTGGGAAGCCTCTGGCGCACGAATTGTGCCCCGGTAGAAGTTCAGAGACTTGTGAATTGCGAAACTCACCGGTTTCGATCCGAAAGTTGTGGTTTGAAGTAAGGCTTTAGTGGAGGCAGCGTTGCTGGTTTTAACAAGGACATCTTTTTGGTGCCGGATAATTTCATAGCTGCCTGTCACCTTTCGGCTGATGGCCTTGTCCAGACTGAAGGTAGATTCCTTTGCAAGATTTTGGTGGATGGAGTCGTAACTACCAACCAGCCAAGCTCCGCTTGGCAGGTTTGCATTGTTAAGGCGATCCATGAGAATGGCTGGCTATATTAACTTACGTTACACCGTGCAGAACCGCTCGAGTTTAGTTTTCAGTTTTATGGCTGCGCGCGCTTTCTGCGTAGCGTGAGAAAGTTCTGGAGGCTGTGGCGTCAGGACGTGTGTGTGACGTCAAAGCGTGTGCGTGACGTCAGAGCGTCGGGCGGTTTTCCCCACGCGGCCCGGCTAGCTTAAATGACGGCGGAGCCAGAGAATGAGGCAGGGAGGGTGAGTGCTTGTGCAGTAGAGAATTTTGAGGAGACGCTAACTGACTGGCTCTTGTGTAAGGCTGGTGAATTGGAAGGTTAGGCAAGAGAGCTTTAACTAATGGGAAGTTAACCTATATACAGCGTGGTGTGGGATTTTATCCTATCTGCAGTATCGGCTGAAATTTCCTAATTACAGTGGGCTGTTACAGCCACTAGAAGGTTACTGAGCGGAGGGGAGGCAGGGGGCCTCTTCAGGACCTATCACTAATCGGAGGGGAGGCAGGGGGCCTCTTCCAGGACCTATCAGGGACCTAGGTGGCTATTAGCCTCGAAAGGGTCCTAACTGGGACCTACGTTATTTTAAGGTAGTGTTTTATGGGCAGGTGCCGTGACACCTTTGCATAGACGCAGCCCGTGGAGGGTATATGTGGGACCTCACTGCTAATTAGCGAGGGTGAAAGACAGTCTACTGGCCGTACGTTTAGGGATTTTGGCAATGAAGGACCGATAGGTCCAGTCAAAGCCCCTCACCCAAGAACCAGAGGTTCAACAAGTGAGGTCACCCAGGCTAACCACCGCTCGGGTTTCAGGCCGAAGAGAGAAATGATAGTTGAGAAAGATGCGGGACGGGACTGAGGAGAAGGGGTACTAGGTGGCCGGAATCCTAGAAACCAACACCACCTAGTCCGATAGAGATAATATTTACAGGTCAGCTGTGGAAACAGCGATAGGCAGGGCTGGTACCAGCAACAGCGCTCGGAGCAGATGGTCACAGGAACTCCAGCAGCCGCCAACAGCAGTCGCAATAGGCAGCCGGGCGTCGGACGCCAGACAACCAGACCTGTCGGCAGAGCTCAGAGCGTAGTGTTAGCGTCTCCGTGTAGGTGGCAGCACTGTGGAACTAGGTTTACAGCACCTAGTTTTAAATCAAAATGGTGATCAATTGTTATTGTACCAGGAATTGATTGTATCATTCACTTCAATGTAAATTGATTCATTCAATGAATGATTATATTATTCAAGGGAGTGCAGTGAAACATCACTGGCATTCCAAAATTGCAGGCAAAATTGGGATTGAGAACTTTTTGATATGTTTTAGATCCATCTGCATCCAAGCTTAAGTGTCATTGAAACCATGATTACTGCATCCTGATTCTCAGCTCCATCCTGATCATCTTTTACCCATGGAAACTAAGCCTATTTGGGAAACCTCCACAGCATAAGTATTTTTCAGCTTACTAAAAGATATTTCACACAGTAAATGGTTAATTGTTTGTTTCAGCAACCAGTCTGCAGAACGTGGCAGGCGACTCGACGAGGCGCTTGGGGCAGCCCAAAGCCTGCCCCAATTGGGGCAGAAGTTTGGTTGCTGGGGCAGACTCCTCCAATGGGGGGGGTAATTTTTACTTATGAAAATTGTATGTACTCCATTTTAAACAAAGTACAGAAATAAAATAAAGCTGTACATCCGACCCGACAACGACGAGGTACTCGGGACCCTCCACAACATAGCACAGCAGTAGAAACTCACATACAGTAGCTATTTTGCATTCATGATGCACAATTTCAAAGATAACTTTATTCAAAGGCTTTTCCCTAGTGACATCATTTGCCCATGGCTTCAAGCCGTATTAATCAATATTTAAAAAAAATATTTCAATTGACAACTATATTCGAATTTAACATTTTTCCACATCTAAAAAATTTTGCTCTTTTTTCTCAAATTTGCATCAAAGCATCACAAAATTTGGAATATTTTCACAAGACCCAATTGAAGAAAGATCCCCTTACGCTTGTGTGACATCACATCAAGGACCGGCAATTGTTCTTGGGAGGTGGGCTGGTATTATTTGCCGGCCTTTGGCAATCAAAACAGCAGAGGAAATGCAAAAAACTACACACAGGGAGATTTTATTTAGAGTTCTTAGATGGTATTATGTAGCTAAAATTAAGCTTAGATTAAAAATTTAGGAAAAAGTTGTAAATTTAGCTTTTAAAAGGTGCCCATTGCCTAGTTGTCTTTTTCACTTCCAGAAACTTTACATCGATTATAAATTTCCTTTGCCTGGTATCTTTTAAACTATATTTTGCTTGATGACAAATATGACGCTTTTGAGACAAATCAGCTTTTCCATTGCAAGTTAAAATAATGATTGTTGTTTCTTTCCATTATTTTTTCTTCTTCCTGTGGTGATTACCCGGACTGACTGCTGCCCCAAGTACTAGTTCCTGCCCCAAGCGCCCTCCTCTGCCCCAAGCTGGACAAAAAGCTGCCCCAAATCGGTTAGTCTGCCCTGAGGCTGCCCCAACGAGATCTCGTCGAAATCTGCCACATTCTGCAGACTGGTTCAGCAGTCAGTTCATCTGTCCTTTTCTCTGGCTGTGCAAGAAGCTGGTATTCTGTGTGTAGGGTGTGCATGGGCAGTGTTTCCAGGCCAGCAGTGGGGACCTCCTGAGTTTGCCAGACTGTGGGCTTCTCTCTTCTCTCTCTCTCTCTGTGGCCCATGATTAAGACTGGGTGTTGGATCTCTTGTCTTTGATTTAAGTACTGTAAAACCGAGCAACTATGCACCACTTCAACTTTTGCAGTTTTCCCTTGATAACTTTGTTGTTTGCAAATGGATGAGCCTGGATCTTTGCTGGCAAGAAGTTTAGTCCTTCACCTATCACTTGCAGGAAAATTAAGAATTATTGGGCCCTGTGGCAATTTTTATTTTGTTGTCAAAGAAGTGGTCAAAGTTGTACCAATGTTTTTCAGCTTTGTAGCACCCCTTGGATTCTGATTTATTCACTCTACCGACAAAATATGAGACTCATACAAACATTTTTAGTTAACAGAAAGTGTTTTAAATAATTTTTCAGTATTTTTAGAGCATGTATTTGACTAAATTCCCCTTTCCCAGAATTTATAAACAACAAAGATGCCCATTTTATGGTATTAGCTCGGGAATATCAATTCTCACACAACTTTTCATCACTGATCTCCTATGCCACTTTCACTTCTTTGTCATTGCCAATCTGTGTCATCTCAACCTGCAGCTTTTGCCCTGGTATCGCTGCCCCCTCCTCCCCCACCTCTTTACACCTGGACTTTGAGCCTTCTGCTATCTCAGCATGACAGCGTTCCAAATCCGAGGATTCTGGGTGGAGAGCAACACTGGAGAAACCTGAATTTCTTCTGACTTCTGTTATTTGAATCAAATTTCTGCTTGCTTTTCCGGAAGATCTTATTTAAGCACAATTAAATAATCCTGGTGTATTAGAACCAGCTAAAAGTACATATGGTTGTATGGAATTTTTATGAAAAAAGTTCTTCCTAAGCTTTAGATAAGGGTTTTGATCAACCCTCACTTTATCAAGCTTCTCAACTATCCAATCAACCACTTTATTTTCTGATGTGAATTTTACATTCAACAGCCTAGTGTAAATCAGTTTTGGAAAACTGCAGCATCAAATCAAAACCTCGGAGTCTGAGGGATAGGGCTCATGGATCTGAACAAGGAAACAGCATTGTTAAAACTGGACAAGGCATCTGTGTTTTATTAGATGATGAAATAATGAATTTGAAGCCACACAAGAAGTTTGCAAAAAGTTGGAGAACTAGCCAGAATCCTGCCATCTCAGCATGAGAGTAGAACTTATGAGTCCATGGGATAGGAGTCATGGGACTGGAGAAGGAAACATAATTGTTATGATTGTACTAGGCACTGGTATATTATTAAATGATAAAATAATGATTTGGAAGCGATAAAAGAAGGTTGTAAAAGGCTATAGAGCCAGCCAGGATATGTGTGGTGCAATCTGTTTCATAATTTTTGTTTGGTAGTTGAGTGGACCAAAGTTGTAATCTTCTGAATACGGATATGGTTGCAACATTGACCAACCCCACCGAAACAAAATGTTGTGCATGAAACAGGATTACTTTTTATATTTTTACTTCAATTCATGTCATCATTGCTCACATGGCTCATTTAGTTATACCTCTTACTTGAAATACCCCATACATTATCCTAGCAAGTCTGGATTTTCATAATAAAATAAAGTATTATCTATAAACCACCTGCTACTTCCTGTAGTCACTAAAACTGTAGCTCTCCTTATCAGTATGCTGTACACATAGTGGACCATCTCTCCCACCTGAGTTTGGGCAGAGCATCCCATCAAAACATTTGCATAAAGCAATGTAATATTTTTTTGGTGGCGGACCAAAGTTGCCCCCATGGGCCAAAGCTGCTCAGTTTTATGGTACCTTCAGTTTTATATTCGGCCACAAGGTTAACTGTGTTTTAATTTTTACCTACTTAGCATGTGACATGTGAAGCATGTGTTTGGGCATGAGTGAATGTGATCATGATAAATGTGGGCACTTGGAATGGGAGTATAATCATGTCCATAATGATATATTATCATTTGACTTATGTTTGAAAGTGAATAAGCCAAAAAGTGTCAGTAGAGTTCATATGATTGTGATATCACTCATTTCAAACATCTAGAAATAGGAAGACATTAGAGGGACCAATTCAACCGCATGGGTAACATTGTTGGGTCATTTAGGGTTTGAGCTGCATGTACCATCTTGTTGAGCTGCCTGCCATATTTTGCAGACTGGGATGTGGGTAGGTTTGCAATTCACTTGTGAGGGCAACCTGTGTTGGTTTGCCATTCTGGTTATTTGTGCTACAGGAAGCACTTGTTTCAAATTGAATGGTTAGGTAATTCGTGAAATAGTTACCTCTTACAATTAAAAAGGTGAGAGGTCAATTTTTAGGCCATTTGCATTTGTTCCTTTTGTAAATGTTGCTTAGATTGTATGATAAATCTAACAACTCGTGTCAAGTCCTGGCAAAAATTTTGTGCCACCTTATTTTCAATGAATTCAACAAAGTATGAAATTTAGTCGACATTTACAAAAGAAAATATGTATCAGCTTGATTTTACACCTGAACTGTCTATTTTATTTATGTTATATCAGATATGATGTGAATCAATTATTCCTTTTATCACTTAGCCTCAGTGCTGGGGATGCAATTGAGAAATAGGCGACCTAATATAAATGGAAAATATGACGTTCCTCGGTCGTGACTCTACAATCGTGGAATGTATTCAGGTTTGAATCAGAACCGAAAATGAATATCGCTTTCGGCCATTGTCGTGTTGCGTGGCGAGGGATTCAAGGGCAGCAGTTTGATGCCTTGTCACGCTGATTTCATAGGCCTTACATTTTTTGGTTGGAGATTTTCGGACACCCTGATCATTATACTACCAATTACAAACATCCAAATCGGTTTCCAACATAGTCGAGAATTCGAATAATGTCCCAATTTTGACCTCCTTAGAACACCCTGTAGCGTCCCTGTAGCATTCCCCATTTTACATCGCTTACAGCGGTAGCTCTGGAATCGAAGAAAACATCAACTGGCATCCAATTTTGTCTATGTCCTTGCCCGCGTCCCTGTACCCGCGGACGGCCAGTGGCAGCCGCGTCAGTCAGCTGGCTAACTCCAATCCTACCTGGGGGCGCGGACAACGTTTTTAAAGTCAAAGCTTTGGATCATGGCCCAGGAATGACACAATTAAAGGGGGAAAATCCGCACTTGCGATCGTGGCATTACTTGAGGTTCAATATAGTTTCTGCAATCGATTTTGGGTAGTGCGCAAAGTCTCGGACTAAGATTCCGCGATGCCTATCTCTGCTTAATTTATCTCATATGGTTATATTTCCAAAATTATTATGCATCCAAAATATACATTCGAAAATTCCTGGTTCATTACCATGCTGTTCTATGATTTTCAGACTGCTTCAGCAAGTGACACATTGTTTGTTCTTTGGTAATCCTAACCAGTGAGCTGGGTGTGTAGAGCAAACATGAATGAGTTAACTCCAGAAGAGGTGAGTGCAGTCTGAAATAGCATGGGTAATATCATAGACCCATGCTATTGCCATAGACATGTGATATGTAGTGGTATAATGGTAAAGGCTTTTGCAAGCTAAGGTTGTTGAATAAAGTTTTTCAGCCCTTGTAAGTGAATGTACATCGCCTAATGGAGCGTGCCAGCTGCAAATTTTCAGTGTTTAGTGCGGTATCGATACGTGTTTCAGTCTATGAGTTCACTTTGTTCCTCTTGTGTCTGTTACTGCTTTTTCGCGTGGTCGCTTACTTATGTCCCTGATTTTACAACACAATCTTGTGCACATAATCATTATCATCATAATGTTTGAGTTGCTCTTTTTCAGATTCGTCGGCGGAGACTGGCGCGGCTTGCGCCATCTGCCTCCGCTGCTGCCAGTACTGCTGCTACCACCGCTCCGGCCGCTGCAGAGCCGCCAGCTGACGTTGTCATGACAGCAGCGTCAGCGGCCGATGCCAGCCAGCCCGCCGGTAAGGAATGAACAGTGATCTGTTTGGATGCTACGCAGAAGTATTAGAATGCCATGCCTAGTTTCTATACCCCCCCCTGTGATCTGACCAATGTTGTGCTTCATTCCTTTCTCACACATTTTTCATATGGATAGCTCTTTAACGCAAATTGTCTTAAGTATCGTACGGACTCTTAGCAGTGGGTCGCGCCCACTTTTCGGAATGATATTCAGAAGGTTTGGGAGCGTTCATGAGACGTAAAACGTTGTCGGAAGGGATTTTTATTGTGTCACTTTCCCCTCTTGTGTCCGGTGCCTGTACGCCCGCTGTGCGCCGGCAGAGATGGCGGCACCAGCACCCGCACCGGCGGTGTCAGACACACCCATGGAGGTGGAGCCGCTGGTGGTGGGCCCGCAAAAGGCGTGCTCGCCCCTCTGCCAGATCAGCCCCACCATTGAGGAGGCGGCTCAGGACGACCAGCTGCCTCACACCGGCTCCAAGCGACTGCGGGTGAGCGTCCGAGCTGAGCCGAGGCACCGCATACCGCCGACTGCCAGCGGCTGCAAAGGAAAGCCGCCAGGGAACCCTCGGTGGATTTTAAACCATTCAATGATGCCACGGTAATGGAATTTGTATCGATAGCTATCAATGTTTTCAGGAATGTTGCGATCTTCTCGTTTAAGGAACCACATAATTTGCTGGCGTCCTGTTGTCACTGTCCAGCGGCGTTAGTCACCCCCTCTGTCCGTGGCCGGCAGCCGAGCGGGCCGCCGCCGCAGCCGGCGCCGGACCCCGTCCTGTTGGCCGTCTGCCGGGTGCTCTCGGTGTCGCCGGCTGGCGGACCGCGCCCCGACGGTACCCCGCACACGCTCACATTGGCCGCCTCGCAGCTGGACCCGCTTCACCCGCACCAGTTCATCGACGAGGTCAGCAGAGTCAGCGGGACGGGAAGTTGGTGGTCCGAATACTCGTTCAAACTATTTGTATGTAGAAAATTGTGTACATGAGTGTCAATCCGAATGAATAATTTGGAGCGCTTATGGCAGTGGTGTTCCAGAACCAGTGAGCTAGCTGGTTCCTGGCACGCTTTTGACTGTGACGTGCGTGGTGATGTGACGTCAGGCGCTGATGGAGGTGCTGGTGGACGTCAGCATGGCTGGTGCTCCGCTGCCATCGCCTTTTCCGAGCCCGCAGACGCGGCCGCAGTACGGTCAGTCCACCAAAACCAGGGACGCCCCTGACAGCTACAGTCAGTCAGGCAGTCCCTTAACACGCGCCCCGCTGGGGGGGCGAAATTTGCCCCCTCTTGGTTTTTCCAAGATAGCTCAAAAACGAAAAGACGCAGAACAACGAAGCTCACGATACCTTATCGCTGATCAATTTTACACATCTGACGAAATTTTTAGTTAAGGTCATGTCAGGTCAAGGAGCTATTCAGGGTCAAGTGGCCCGACCTCAAAACCTAAAATTACGAGTTTGAAGCGGCGCCCAGGGAACATCAGCGAACCGATCAGGAAATACAGGATACATAAAGCTGAAAATCCTCACTCTCTATTCTTACCACGATATTGACCATCAAGTTGAGTTTTTGAGCATCTAACCTCTCAAAGGTCATATCAGGTCACGGGAGCAGAGAGAAATTGTTTTGCCAATAACTTCTCACTGAATTGAGATAAAGCTCCCATTTTGCTTGCATTGTGTTTATATTGTCACGGAGAGTCGATTGATATGCAACATGACCATACCAGGTCTCTCTTTGACCCTGACCTAGGTCGAGGTCAGGTCATTTCGACTATTTGACCTACGAAGGTCATATTATACATCATTCGATTCGCCGCGACGAGAGGAATCTAATGATGCATAAAGATTTGCTCTAACTCCCCTGAGGGCAGATCTAGAGAGGGAAACACACTGCTCTGTTGTAAGCCTATGGAGCAATCTTTAACCTATGCTGACCTCAAATTGACCTGACATAAATTTTTTTATAAATTCTCTTTGTCTTGTCAAGAGCTTTCGAACTCCGCCCGTAATTTTCCTTTAGCTTTTGTGGGGAACGAGATAGGGGAGGGGGGGGCGAAAATCGCCCCCCCAGCGGGGCACGTCATGCTAGGGACCCCAGCGGGGCGCGTGTTAAAGTCTAAACACCCGTTCTTGGTACGAAAATCCCCTCTGAGATCAGATTAGTGTAGACGGAAACTGGCCCCTGTGCTTGAGGGGACTTTAAACGGGTGACCAGCTTAAGAGTAGCGTCAGTATCGTATATTGGTGTGGGCCGTTTGAGTTTCACGGTTGGGTGGTACCTGCTGTCGGTATAGGTGTGGCCAGCCGTGCGGCTGACTGTGTGGGACGGCTGGCAGAGGAAGACAAAGACGCTGTGACCCAGGACAGCGAGATATTCCGGCTGCTGCTCTATGTGATGGAGTGCGTCGGCCGTATCGAGGACGAGGTCCGACGAGCCCCGCGGGTGAGTCTGCAACCTCTGCCTGTTCAAAATGGATGACGCTATTTTTTTAAGGGGTTTTGTTTATGAATATGTCAATTTAGTTCTCTCGGTTAAAGAAATTGTGCCCTAAAAGTATTTTAGTGTTATTCTTAGTATGGCAAGCGTGTGTGTTGGGATTTCTGGGTGCTTTCAGTGGCTTGACTACATCGCACCCTTGTGTGGCAGCCGTAAAGGCGTTTTTCCCGGATAACATCCCACAGCAATAAGATCTAAGGCGTTATAAGGAGAAAACTCGGTCTTAAGTTGTAGTCTAACCGTTTGGCAGTCTTAACTACTGTGCATATGTGGCGCACGGCCCATACTCGCCGTTAATGTACAGATGCCGCTGACCGTGTTCTCGGCCTCAGAGGCTGTGCTCCCCGCCGTTGACCGTGTCCTCGGCCACAGAGGTCGTCCTCTCCGCCCCAGAGGTCGCCCTGCCCGCCGCTGACCGTGAATTCTGTCTCAGAGGTCGTCCTCCCCGCCGCTGAGCGGCGCGCTGGCGGCGCTGCGGTCGCTGCTGACCCGGGCCGGCTGTCTGGTGCTGCGTGGCCGTCTGACGGCGCATCAGGTGGCGGGAAGCCGGCGCGCGCCGCCGCCGCTACTGCGGGCCCTGCTGTCGCCAGCTCTGATGCCGCCCGGTCTGCTGGCTGATCTGGTGACGGAGCTGAGCCTCCAGCCGTCCGCGCTGGCTGAGGTGAGCCAGCGCCGTATGTCGCAGTCAGCGGATACCCGTCTAAAGAGAAAGGGCTCCTATCGGCAGCCGTATGCTGTAAGTGTACACTGGTTTGCTTATTGGTCTCGCATTTGCTGATCAGTCTCGTCTGATGGTGCCCGCCTCCGTCAGGTATTGGTGCCCGTGGTGCGGAGACTGGGCCGGCTGGCCCGCGCCGCCTCCATGTCCGATGCTGACCACGGCCGTCCCCTGCTGGTGATGACTGAACTCTGCGAGGTGGTGGTGGCTGGCCGGCGACCGGTCTGCGACCTGCTCGCCACACTGGTGAGTCTCTCTCTCGCTCTCTCTCTCTCTCTCTCTCTCTCTCTCTCTCTCTCTCTCTCTCTCTCTCTCTCTCCTCCCTCTCCTCTCTCTCTCTCTCTCCTCTCCTCTCCTCTCCTCTCCTCTCCTCTCCCCTCTCCTCTCCTCTCCTCTCTCCTCTCCTCTCCTCTCCTCTCCTCTCCTCTCCTCTCCTCTCCTCTCCTCTCCTCTCCTCTCCTCTCCTCTCCTCTCCTCTCTCTCTCTCTCTCTCTCTCTCTCTCTCTCTCTCTCGCTGACGTTCCGGCTGCTGCCACAGCCGGAGTATGCGCCGGAGCCGCTGACGCCGGCCACTGGCCGGGAGGCGGCAGCCGTCTGTCTGCTGGGGCCGTTCCTGCGCTATTCGGTCCTGACCGAGGACGACCCGCTGCTGGCCGTGAAGCTGTACCGCGGCGCCCGTGGCACCGACGCCCTCCGCTCCCTCTACAACACCCTGCAGCAACAGCTGGAGAACGTGCGGGTTAGTGCCAGTGCCGGCGACGGGCAGGACCAAGGGGGCGCGTACATCACATTATATTCTACTGGAACCTGTCTTAGAAGATGAGAACTGTAGAAGGTAGTGTCCAACGCATGAGGATATTGTTTGGGGGCGAGTTGCCTTTCAGAAGCAGTTGTGGCGCTGCTTTCAACTGGACGTGCATGCTGGGTCAGGATTAGAAGATTTCAGCTATTTGCCAATCAGAAGCCATTCAGTTGTTGTTTTCAACTGCAATCGCATGCTGGGTCAGGATTGGAGGATATAATTTTTGGCTAGTTACTTATCAGAAGCCGTTTAGTTGTTGCTTTCAACTGATTTTTGGATGCTGGGTCAGGATTTGGGGCAACAGCTCTAATGACGGTTTCATAATTCTAGTATCTAGATTATTGAAAAGGGCCATTGTGTTTATTTTGTGTTAAATGGGAAATATTGTGTGTTTCGATGAAAAAGAATGACCTACCTGCTTCCCGATACCGCTGCACGCTCTGTGTGTATGTGACCAGACTGCTGTGTGTATGTGGCTGGACTTCAGTGTGCATGTGGCAAGATTGCCGTGTGCATGTGATCGGTGTGTAGTGTGCATGGGATAGGGCTGCAGTGTGTGTGTGGCAAGATTTCCGTGTGTATGTGATCGGGCTGTAGTATGTACGTGGCAAGATTGCTGTGTGCATGTGATCGGGCTGTAGTGTGCATGTGATTGGGCTGTAGTGTGCATGTGATTGGGCTGTAGTGTGCATGTGATTGGGCTGTAGTGTGCATGTGATTGGGCTGTAGTGTACATGTGATCAGGCTGTAGTGTGCATGTGATTGGGCTGTAGTGTGCATGTGATTGGGCTGTAGTGTGCATGTGATTGGGCTGTAGTGTACGTGTGATCAGGCTGTAGTGTGCATGTGATTGGGCTGTAGTGTGCATGTGATTGGGCTGTAGTGTGCATGTGATTGGGCTGTAGTGTGCATGTGATTGGGCTGTAGTGTACGTGTGATCAGGCTGTAGTGTGCATGTGATTGGGCTGTAGTGTGCATGTGATTGGGCTGTAGTGTACGTGTGATCGGGCTCTAGTGTGCATGGGATCGGGCTGTAGTGTGCATGTGATTGGGCTGTAGTGTACGTGTGGTCAGGCTGTAGTCTATCTGGCTGGGCTGCTGTGTGTATGTGATTTGGCTGGAGTCTGTATGTGGCCAGGCTGCTGTGACCTGTTGCCCTGTTCCGCAGACGCAGCAGCACCGCATACTTCACGCGCTGCTGGTCAATAACGGCTCGCGCGCCGCCACCCTGCACTTGCTGGCCAGCCTGTTGACCGCCAATCAGCGGCGCGGACAGCTGCACCCGGACGAACGGCTGGTCAGCAGCGATGGACTCATGCTCAACCTGGTCACCGTACTGCTGCGGCTCAGCGTCAGGGTCAGTCGCCTCTCCGCCCGGCAAGTGGGTCAGCTGTGTCTCTGCTCCCTCCCCGCGTGTGTTTCAGTTATGTCCATGTCCCCGCTTGGTCAATCACATTTCTGTTCCGAGTTGGTGCTGCGTTTCCTAAATGGCCCTGATATTTCGGTTTGTTATCCAACCACTGCGCCAACCACTTGCATGACACATTATCAAGAGAAAAAATGTCGATATGTTTCGAATTTGGTGATGATTAACACCTAAGCATAGGTAGTGAAACACTAATCATGAACTTTGAACACGATGTGACATTTCGTATTGATCAGAGTCCGAGCACGGACTAGTTGCTCCGGGGTGCGGAATTGCTTCTGCTCTATCCACTAGCGGATCCAGGGGGAAGCCAAGGGGCTATGTCCCCCAAAAATTGCAAAAGTTTGCCCTTTTTGTTAAAACATGCCTTACGATATTTCCTGAGTCACCCCCCAAACGGCGCTCCTGCGTCCGCCAGTGGATCTAGCGGGATTCTGCAGAGTATTGTTCGCCCCTGTAGGGCGAACCACATTCAGATTTGCTCTCGCCTTTTCAGGTGAAACTGGAAAAGGTGGATGCCGAGTACACATTTCACCCCAAGTTTCGGCTCAAGATCGCTGACGAAACGCGAATCAAGATGAACTCGCAAGAGGTACAAGAATGGACTCAGAAAAGGGGTGAGGAAACACGAGCACGCCGTACATAAAGCAAATGAACGTACCGCATATCCTGACATCAAGTGCTCTGTTTTAATGTTCATTCGAAAGGTGAGATAAAAGCGATGGGGTTAAGATCAGACGAAATCGCACTCCAATACTCAGCAGTTGGTGATATGTGTTACTCGTAACACTGAATCTGGCGGTGAGCCAGAGCGGTGAGTCAGAGCGGTACCTTGCTCTGGCTGTGTATCTGTATAGCCACAGATACCCTGAACTGTACGGGTGTGCGGGTGCCGTGGTTGGACTAAGTGAGTCTGCGGGTGCCGTGGTTGGACTAAGTGAGTCTGCAGGTGCCGTGGTTGGACTAAGTGAGTCTGCGGGTGCCGTGGTTGGACTAAGTGAGTCTGCAGGTGCCGTGGTTGGACTAAGTGAGTCTGCGGGTGCCGTGCTTTGACGGGTCTGCAGGTTCTGTGGTAGTAGTAGTAGTAGTAGTAGTATATTCCTCCAGCCTCCTTACGGAGGTGTAGCCGTCCGGCTCTGGAGGGACCTGGCAGCCCTCGCCACGGCCGCCACGTAGTCGCCGCCACGCATCTCCTCCAGACTCGGGTAGATGGTTCCGGTGAGGCGATGGCGCGTTGCCATCAGGGCCGGACACCTCCCCAGGATGTGAGCCGGGGTATCCGGCTCCTCCCGACAGAGTCGGCACCAGCTGGCCCGGCAGCGAGCGTCGCCGCACCGGGCGCACTGCCGGGAGGGGTTGCCCCCTATCCGGTGGAGGTAGGCTGTCGAGCCGGACCAGTGGCCGGCTCGGAGTTGATGGACTTCGACGGCCGTCCGTCTCTCGACGTGGGTCAAGGGCAGCGGGACCCGCTCGCCCATCAGCTGACGGTACCAGCCTGGGGGGCGGTCGCGGGCGACCCGGGAGCGGGCCGCTCGGTGGACCGTTCTCACGTCGATCGGGACCTGTTCCTGTGGGAGTCGAGAGGCCTCCTTAGCGAGTTGATCGGCTCTCTCGTTTCCTCGGATGTCGCAGTGAGACGGCACCCATTGCAGGTGGATGCGACGGCCGTCGGATGAGATGTCCAACAGGGACTTCCAGATCGCCGCCCCGAGGGGTGACGTCTGGGCTGGGGGTCCCTGACGGAGGGTGGCTAGTGCCGCCTGCGAGTCGGTGCAGACGACAATGGGGTCTTCCACGTGCGTCGGGTGTTCCTGAACGTGTCTGAGGGCCGCGTGCAGCGCTACGAGCTCCGCGCGGTAGCTCGAGCATAACGCTCCGGCGGGGACTCGCAGGTAGTGCTCCTCGGCGTCTGGCTCCTCGATGAAAACGCCGGCCCCGCCGTTCAGCACGCCGGAGTCCGCAGATCCGTCGGTCCAAATCCAGGTGGCGCATTGTGGGAGCGACGATAGGTGCAGGGTGGCGGCTTCTCTTCTCCGGTCCGGCGGTGTCTCGGCCATGACCCCCTCCCCGACATCCAACCGGAAGGTCACCGTACCAGGGCTCGTCCATGGAGGCAGGTGCCGGGGAGGACAGGCTCCACAGGGGACGCGACGCCCGCGGCCTGCCACGCCGCGAGGCCGACGTCCCTCCAGCCGGTGACTGTGGAGAGCCTTGCTGGGGCTCTGGCGTCTGCCACGACTCGGAGAGGGTCGGATGGCGGGAGGGCTCGGGCCTTCGCCAGGAACCGCGCTGCCAGCGTGGTGCGGCGCGCCGATACCGGGACCAAGCCGGCCTCCGCCATAACGGCGTGAGTTGGGGTGGAGATGGGGCAGCCGGTGATGATACGGGCGGCCGCTCGCATCTCCCTCTCCAGGACCTCGACGTGTGAGGGGGCGTCGCCGGTAGCCAGGCAGCGGCCGCGTGCTCCAGGGCGCCGCGGACGTATCCGTTGGCCGCCATCCTGAGCATCCTCTCGTCGAGGCCCCAGTCTCGTCCGGTGAGAGTGCGGAGATGGGCGAGTCGGGGTCTGGTACGCGTCCTGAGGGTCTTGCAGTGGGTTCCGAAGTGGAGCAGGCGGTCCAGCGTTACACCCAGGAGCTAAAGGTGGTCGCCCGCGGCCACCGTCTTGCCGGCCACCTTGATGGCGCAGTCGGCGGCGTCACGTGACCATTGTGATAGCACCAGTGCCTGGGTTTTTTCCCCGCTACTAACATCTTGGAGCGCTGGGCCCATCGGACGAGGGCGTCAGCTGCCAGCTGGGCTCGGGACTTCGCTGAGGCTAAATCATTTCCCGCGCAGAGGGCAGCGGTGTCATCCGCGTACAGAAATGGGGTGACACCCGGGATCCGTCTGAGGTCAGCCGCGAGCGGGGCCGCCCATAACAGAAACAGGGTCGGAGACAGGACACTGCCCTGCGGCAGGCCTGCCCCGGAACACCCGCTCGCGGCTCCCACAGGTTCTGTGGTCGAACTATGGGTCGGTTCCAGCATCTGCTCTAGCCACCTCAGGCCTCCTGCCAGAAGAGTAGAACGCTCTAATCTCGCTTGCTGTTCGGCATCAGAGCTTAGTAGAGCCTTCTACCTCTTCCGGAGGAGCACTGGGAGGAGGTTGAAGGAGGCGCTGGAATAGACCTGGTATGCATGCGGGTGTCGTGGTCTGACTGCTAGTCTGTGGGTGCCGTGGTCTGACTGCTAGTCTGTGGGTGCTGTGGTCTGACTGCTAGTCTGTGGGTGCCGTGGCCTGACTGCTAGTCTGTGGGTGCCGTGGCCTGACTGCTAGTCTGTGGGTGCCATGGTCTGACTGCTAGTCTGTGGGTGCCGTGGCCTGACTGCTAGTCTGTGGGTGCTGTGGTCTGGCTGCTAGTCTGTGGGTGCCGTGGTCTGACTGCTAGTCTGTGGGTGCTGTGGTCTGGCTGCTAGTCTGTGGGTGTCGTGGTCTGGCTGCTAGTCTGTGGGTGCCGTGGCCTGACTGCTAGTCTGTGGGTGCTGTGGTCTGGCTGCTAGTCTGTGGGTGCCGTGGCCTGACTGCTAGTCTGTGGGTGTCGTGGTCTGACTGCTAGTCTGTAGGTGCCGTGGCCTGACTGCTAGTCTGTGGGTGCTGTGGTCTGACTGCTAGTCTGCGGGTGCCGTGGTCTGACTGCTAGTCTGTGGGTGCTGTGGTCTGGCTGCTAGTCTGTGGGTGCCGTGGTCTGACTGCTAGTCTGTGGGTGCCGTGGTCTGACTGCTAGTCTGTGGGTGTCGTGGTCTGACTGCTAGTCTGGGGGGTGCCGTGGCCTGACTGCTAGTCTGCGGGTGCCGTGGTCTGACTGCTAGTCTGCGGGTGCCGTGGTCTGACTGCTAGTCTCCGGGTGCTCTGGTGTGACTGTGCGTTGGCGGCCGGCAGCGGCGGCGGCGGCGGGTCCGGAGCCGTCCTTCCACACGGAGTGCTGGTACCTGACACTGCACGGACTGCACCTCTCCGTGCTGCCCGCCGCCAGAAAGTACCAGCACAGACTGCGCGCCATCCGCGACTACCAGAAGCTGGTCAGTGGCGCCCCGGCCGCAGCGGCCATCATACAATCACTTTTTGGGTGGGGGGGAAGGGGCGGTCAAGTAACCAGTAGCAAACATAAAAGGGTGCACGCCATATCTTTTTCATGCATTGGTGGTTCTGGATCTCAGCGTTTACGGTACTTGGGCATGCCGCGCACCTGTGACATTGGCTCCGTCCTGTGAGCAGATTGAGGAGCTGAAGAACACGGAGTCCGCCTGGAAGGACGGTCCGCAGGCGGCGCGCAACCGACAGATGCTCAACAAGTGGAAACTTCAGCACAAGGTCAGCTCCGCCTCAACCGTGCTGTTTTACGTACGCTCTGAAAGAGGCTTGATGTGCATTCAAAGGTGTCACATTCGTATGCTATGGGCGCGTATAGCCCAGTTGCTGAAAGCGCCCTAAAACACCAATACACACACACACATTCGTATGCTACGCTGCACGAAGTGATACTCCAGAAGAGTCTGTTGCTATGTGTGGAGTGATCAAACATATGTTTCAAAGCCATCTAGTTTGTCACCACTTTGTCACCTCCATGGTTATGTACCTGAATCTTCCTTTCATGTTTCCTTGTCTTAGTTACGTACGCTCCAGGCTCTATAACGCCCCCGTCACACCTTTGGTCTCTAACACCCCTTTTATACCCTCCCCCAGTCTATATAACCCTCTTTGATACCCCCGGTCTTTGAAACCTGGCGTCATCTGAGACGCTGTTTCCCAGCTCAAGATCCTGCGTATTTTGTGCAACCCTGCGCTCGCCTGTTTCTCGTCACTGTGTGTAACCCCCTGCTAGCTCTACCCTCGCTGCTTCTCTCCACTTTGTTTAACCCCACGTCACGTCTACCCCCACCATCTTCTCCCCGCTGTTTAACCCCGCTCCTCTGCCGCCGCCACCTGACCCCCTCCCTGTTTAACCCCATGCCACCTCTGCCCCCCCCCCCCCACCTCACCAGCTTCTCCCTACCGTTAAACCCCACCCCAACTCTGCCTCCAGTAATATCTCCCAACTCTATGTAATTCTGCCCCATCTCTACCCCTGCCAGCTTCTCTCCACCCGTCGTAGTTCCTCCGCGCCTCCGCCGTCGCCAGCTTCCTCTCACTCTGTACCGTGCGCGGCCGGCAGCGTCTGAGCGAGTCCAAGCTGTCGGCGGACGCGGCGCTGCTGGACCCGGTGCTGCTGCAGCGCGCGCTGCTCTTCTACGGCCACACCTGCAGCCTGCAGCTGCGGCAGATGGGCGCGCGCGCCGGACACCTGCCCGAGAGAGTGTCCGACACATTCCGCGCGCTGCCGGAGTGGTACATCGAGGACATCGCCGAGTTTCTTCTCTTCCTGCTGCAGTTAGTGCGGGAGCGAGACGGGGGAGGCGACGTTTGACGGGGGAGGGGTGCAGAGCAAAAAACACGGAGTGGTGTGGGGTCGGGCCTATGTACGTTATATGCTGCACATGTACATGTAACAGTATCAATAAGCAGTACCGATGTCGACAGCTTAAGCGCCGATGGCTGAAGTGCGACTGCCAAATCAGGGAATGTAGTCTGGAGAAGTAGGTATCCCCGCCAAACGCTCTGGTTTTGTGATGTGATCATATTTATGCGTTGGATAGGGGGTGCGGCAGTTTGTACGTCCGCTTTCTTTGCTGCTGACCCGAGCTCAAGGCCCGGCGGATTCACCGAGCAATGAGTTATTCAACCCTACGAAATCACTTCCGTTGGGGAGACCTTTCGATGCTACAAGACCCTGGCGGTTGGCGTGTCAATAAGCTCACCCAAATTATAAGTGCGTTAGCTACCCCGGCAGCCGGTATTGCGACTAGACGGTGGTGGGCGTGGCCGGCAGGTACCGACCGGCCCTGGTGCGAGACAACCTGGACGACTCGCTGCTGGTCTGGCTGCTGGTGCTCTGCTGCTCCCCCTCCTTCTTCAACAACCCCTACCTGGTGGCCAAGCTGGTGGAGGTGCTGTACTTCCTCAACCCCAGCATCCAGGTCGGCACAGCGGCCTCAGCGGGCTCTCTCTACCGATCGTCTGTGATCGGGAGGGCTTTTACTTTTGTATGTCTGGGTCATCCACGTTTAGACATGTGAATACATGTTTCTTCTCAAATCTGGTCTTGCCGGCAGTATACATACTTTGTGTTCCTGTGCTCCAATTACTTCTACCCTAACAAGCCCGGTACTGCAATGATCTAACCGTGCCATTTTAACCTGAGCGTTTTAATGTGATCTGATGTAACCTCTTCTGTCTGAATTGATTCGACTTCGTCGCTGTGTTCTGTCCCAGCCTTTTCTCTGAACTGACCTGACCTCCCCAGTGTGATCTGACCTGGCCTTGCCTCTCTGAATTGATCTGACCTTGTCACTGTCATTTGACCCGACCCCGCTGCTGCCACCTCACGTGACTGGCGGCGCCGGCAGGAGGGCATGGAGGACGTGTTCCACAGGATCATGGCACACCCGCTCTCCGGGCCCCTCTCCGTTAGCCTGATGAAGTTCTACACGGACGTGGAAAGCACCGGCGCTGCCAACGAGTTCTACGACAAGTTCACCATCCGCTACCACATCAGCATCGTGCTCAAAAGCCTGTGGGACTCGCCGCGCCACCGCGAACTCATCATAGCCGAGTCCAAGTAAGTGGTCGTGAAGCGTCGGGAAGCAGCGATCTGGGTGCTGCTGCCGGTCTGTGATGTGGTCTGCAGCAGGAGTTTGCTGGAGGGTTCTTACTCGGGCACTATTGGGGAAGGCTTATTTTCGGACGTTGGTGGGATAGCGCTCACGCCCGGAGAGCTCTCTACAGTGCCGTGTCTGCTCGTTAGCAAGCAGAAAGTGTTGTGGAACGTCTGTAAGAATAATATGGCACCTTTATAATCTAATTTGAACTGAAGTGGAAGGTAGGTAGAGCATACCGTAAAACCTTATTTCGAATTTACATTTGTCGTAGAAATCACTTTTGGGGAGGAAAAGGATTTGAAAGAGGAGATCCCACCCCTCCCCCTATCTCCGCCCCGGCCGCAGCCAACATTGACGAGGCCCGCGCGGCCGGCGGCTCATGTAGAGGGGGGGTGGGAGGAGGGAGAGACAGGCGCGAGATCAGTCAGTTCAAAAAGAAAAACGCTGTTTTACCTTGAAAGGTGAGCTGAGAGAAAAAAATACGAAACCAGAGGTTTCACGGTATACTCTGCGACTGATAGCTCAGTTAAAAGCATAAGAAGGTGCCTTATTCCCTTTAAACTTGAAATCACCCGGTCGCCTCGAAAAGGGCGTTGTGATGGACAAGAATTTATTTCTGAAAACTAGGCGTACATAAGGTCAGTGATGGATCCATCAGCTACGTCACTAAAGACCGTAGCCGGTGATATTGTATGCTCAGTATTTCCACGTCTTTGACCCGTTAATTCTGAAGCGCCATGTTTGTTGTGACAGCACCGGAAAACAGTTCGTCGTGTTCATCAACATCTTGATGAACGACACCACGTTTCTGCTGGACGAGTCGCTGGAGTCGCTGAAACGCATCCACGACCTGCAGACGGAGCAGGAGGACACGGCGCGCTGGGAGGCGCTCAGCAGGGAAGAGCAGACCACCCGCACCCGGCAGCTGGCCTCCGACGAGTCCCAGTGCAGGTGGGAGGCGCCCAGGGCATCCCAGGGATGTGTGGAAGGAGGGTTTGATGTAGTCTGACGTGGAACGTATGAAAGCTGGTCTGGCTATGTGTTGTACCCATAGACATGGAGTAGCCCGTGCTTAGTATCACGGAATTTTGTATGAAAATGTTAAGTACAAATGATGAAAGGATGATTGGTCTATTTATGGGTTTTGGATTTGATTTTTTTAGATGTGTTCAAAAGGTGCATGCATTGTAGGGGCTCCCTAACTTGCAACACAGGAGGCAGCACGCATTATACGAGGTCGAGAAGTTCTCCAGTGCCAGCGAATCGAGCATAGTCTCCTTCTTTGAGCCTTCAGACATTCTTTTTAATCAGTGGACCAGTGGATTTCGGACGTACAGTTATGCTATGATTCTGGCTGTGAACCTCCCCTCGCCTCAACAGACCCCTCACCGACCCTGACTTGGACCGCCGACATTGGCACCTCCGCCTCCTGCTCACGCCGCCCGTGTGCGAGCAGGACGTACCTGACGCTGGGCCGGTACACGGTGGAGATGTTCCACTACCTCACCATGCAGATACAGGAGCCGTTCCTGCGTCCCGAGCTGGCCGACAGGCTGGCCGCCATGCTCAACTTCAACCTCCAGCAGCTCTGCGGACCCAAGTGTGAGTCTCCGGCTCCGAAGGTGGTGCAGACGGTCGGGACGTCCACCAGGCGGGGGGTGGAGGTGGAGTTTCGCAGATTCTGCTTTTGAGATCGATTATAATCTTCTGATAGGTCCTCGGGGTCTATCGATATAAGCAGATGAGTGATACCAGGTGATTTGATAAGCCTAGAGCAGTCATCCTGACCGATATCTTACAGAAATAAAGCAGATTCTGTTCCAAGCATTTATTTTCTTGTTATTGTCCCTGGGATAGATTCGGATTCAGAAGTTGAATACCGTAGAATTGGGGTTTAGGGACACACCGGCAGCTTCAGGATAGGTCTGATGTTATCAGATGAAATCAGCTGTTCTGTGGTGTCCTGTTTGTAGCTCGAATTTCAGTAGGCTTTAGCGGAATTATCCAGACTTTCCTGGGAAAAGTCCAGATTGACGTGTGACATTGCCTTGCAGGCAACAACCTGAAGGTGAAGAACCCGGAGAAGTACGGCTGGGAGCCGCGGCGGCTGCTGGACCAGCTGACTGATATCTACCTCCACCTGGACTCTCCCAGTCTGGTGGCCGCCATCGCTAACGACGAGGTAAGCCCCTAGCCTGGCTCAGTGACTGCCGGCTGGATGGCGGCAGTCATCTGGAAGCGGGTCCGAGCGGGAGTGTGCGACTCGGCCGTCAGCTGTCCGTGCGAGTGTCGGCGGCCGTCAGCTGTCTGTGCGTTGGGTGTCAGAGGCCGGCGGCTGACGCGCGGGCCCGGTTTCAGCGGTCGCTGCGGCCGGAGCTGTTCAGGGACGCCGCCTCGCGAATGGAGCGCGCCGTCATCAAGCCGCAGCCCAAGATCGAGGCGTTCCGGCAGCTGGCCGAGCGGAGTCTGCAGCTGCGCGCCGCCAATGCGCAGAAGGCGGTGGAGTTCAACGACGCGCCGGACGAGTTCAGAGGTGAGGCCGCGTGTGCCCAGAGGGCCGGCTGGTGTGAACGCGGTGGCGGATGGCCAGACCGCGCGTCTACGTATGAAAGGGATGATGGGAAGTTCTATGTCTGTTTCTATAAGGCTATAGGCAACCTCTTCAGGTTGGCTATAGTCTTGTATAATCCCAACCTTCGCCGCATTCATTCTTTTCTTTTGTTATTTTGTTTCTATAAGGCTATAGGCAACCTCTTCAGGTTGGCTATAGTCTTGTATAATCCCAACCTTCGCCGCATTCATTCTTTTTTTGTTATTTCTAGATGATCGGCATGCTGAAAAGGAGGTAAATGTTATCTAAGACTGGAGTGAAATGAATGGAAAATTTACCGCTGTACCTCGTTTTTGGGTGGTTGCCGTCAAATAAGTGGCAGAGAATGACGGGTGATGACGGGGTGTGACGTTGCCGCCAGACCCGCTGATGGATAGCTGGTGTCGGACCCCGTGATGACGCGGTGTGACCTTGCCGCCAGACCCGCTGATGGACACGCTGATGTCGGACCCCGTGATGACGCGGTGTGACGTTGCCGCCAGACCCGCTGATGGACACGCTGATGTCGGACCCGGTGATGACGCGGTGTGACGTTGCCGCCAGACCCGCTGATGGACACGCTGATGTCGGACCCGGTGATGACGCGGTGTGACGTTGCCGCCAGACCCGCTGATGGACACGCTGATGTCGGACCCGGTGATGACGCGGTGTGACGTTGCCGCCAGACCCGCTGATGGACACGCTGATGTCGGACCCGGTGCTGCTGCCGTCGGGCACGGTGATGGACCGGGCGGTGATCAGCCGTCACCTGCTCAACTCCTGCACAGACCCCTTCAACCGGCAGCCACTCACCGAGGACATGCTAGTGCCAGGTCAGTGGAACCTCACTCAGAGCCGGGTCAGACTGGTGCCAGGTCAGTGGAACCTCACTCAGAGCCGGGTCAGACTGAGACCAGGTCAGTGGAACTTCACTCAAAGCAAGGTCAGACTGGTACCAGGTCAGTGGAAGATCACTGAGAACCGGGTCAGACTGGAGGAACACAGGATAGTTAGTCCCAGGTCAGTTGAACATCACATCTAGACCAAAGTGTAACGGAGGGAGCCGAGGACAGGCTGGATCCAGGTTAGCCGAACGTCACGCATAGCCGACTCAGAGTGGACGGACGGCTGAAATGTACGTCCTGGGCCGGTCCGCTCAGGCACGCCGACTATGTAGCGTCGACCAGCTCACGGGCACTGAAGACATGGCACTAGCTTTCAACACTCGCAAACCCAGTCCGGTGAGGCCAGCACACGCTAACCGGCCGCAGGCGCTTCCTCTGCGGAATGCTGCTGGGAGGCGTGAAGGTCGGACATTTTGTGGCTAAGACCAATCGCAGAATAGTGGCATTGCACGAATCCGTCGGCTGTACAGTCGATAATTCGAAGACTGGGTAACCCCTGAACTTGCGTTAGCTCTCAGTTTGCAACGTACTGGTGCTTAAAGACATGCGTGAAATCCTGTGTCGATTCTCAGCAGTTTGGAGCAGTGGGTCGTCGCGTCGGCAGTACCCTGCGTATATAACAGCTTTCCGGTGCTCTAGCATTCCTACTTTGAATTGGCAAGTGCCCTACTCACTGTAAGCGCATTGCGCGTTGTAACGAGACCGTTATTTCCGCAGCAACCGAGCTCAAGCAAAGAATAGAAGACTGGAAGACAAGCAAGCTGGCGGAGAGCCGGAAATGATGTGGCGTGCTCGTAGTTAGCATAATACCTGTCTCATTGCCTGCAAGGGCATAACTGGCGAGGGTGCCGTTCTCTGCGCCGCCTCCTGAACTTGTGTCCGTGCATACTCTTACCGTGTACAGTGTAGCAGATGCCTCCGCGCGCGGGTGCTGGCGCTGCGCTGGTGTCCCCGAACCAGGATTCGACCCGGCCGCCACACTCCGCGCGGTTGATCAGCCAGGTAGGATGTTCGTGTCACATTTTGTACCGGCAATGAAGACTAGCGCCACCGCGTGGTTAGCGACTTTCTTACTTCAGTGAAGTCGGATTGAGGTCCTATGACGTCATTCGCAGCGTCGTGTTACCGGATATCTCGCGCATCAAAAGAGCCCAGCTCATTGGGCGCCCAGCCGTGTAGATATCGCATGTGTATATTACTGGAAGTACCGGCTGACAGGAGGCTGCCTGAATGTGACCAGACTTGCCGGATGTGGGGACCAGATGTGGACCGGGCCGTCGGGTCCGGCCTGACCGACGCGCTCTGCCGACGGTCAGTGATACATACCGGGCCCGGTCGTCGTTCGACGCACGCGGCGCGATACTGCTAGCGGACATGAGCGAATTTATAGTGTGCATAATATATAAATGATGTGTGCCCCGGAAGTTTTTTCGGTTGACCGAAAATGGCGAAGTCTGAGTGAAAGCCAAGCAGCGAGCCTACAGCTGTCCAACTTTTTCGTCGCCGTTGGTATTCAAAATATGGTGGGCGGAAGTCATTATGCACTACTTAATAACCCCGGTCTGCGACCTGGGCTAACGCCCCACCGGCGCAGGAGAGCCGCATGACAATGTGCTGAAAGCAAACCATATTCCGTTCTTAATGTGTCTATTCATAAGCCTGTAGGTCAGTGTCATCATTCTTTTCTTTTAAATGGCTAATAAATAGCTCACAGTCAACCCCAGATTCGAACCGGGCACCCCTGATCACAAAACAGGTCCTCTAACCGCTGTACAGCTGCGCTACACTTCAGTGACTCCCACTAGCCCTACAGCTGTGACCGCAGCAGGTCACTGGCCAGCACCACTCAAAACGATGCCGTCCGTGATCGTGGTGCCGGGAGCTGTGTTCGTACAAAAAAGGCATGGTATAAAGCTACTTCTAGAAGATGAACGGAACATTATATTGGGCTAGAATCACTTGTATCAGCGACCCAGGACCCTAGCTAGCTTCATGCCACATTTCATCCACTTCCATTAATTTATAGGACTTGAAACCATGGTGAGAAGCAAACATGTTCCGAGAAATTTAGTTCCTTGAAATACCCCTCCGGACGAATTACTCGAAAGCCGTTGGAGATAAGTGGGTAGTGTAATTTAATGAAATTACTGCAATTAATTTTCCTATTCAGCAATATCAATTCTGAGCTTGTGAATGACATGTACTCGGAACCAAGAAGCTACATATAAAAGGTTTTCTACTAAAATTATATCTATACATATAAAACAATGAATTTCAATACCACGATATCCATCTCCAAATATTATAAAGCGGAAACAATGTTCTTTCATTATTTGGAATGGAAAGTCAAATCGGCGCATTAGATCGCGAGATATTAAGATTTAAATAAAAAGAGCAAAAATGCAGTCCACCGGCAGAATGGCAAAACTAGGTCAGAATTTTACGTTTTCGACTGGAAACTATGCCTAAGCACAATAAAATTGACCTAGCTGCCTCTAGGTGGCTGTGGTTAAGCTAACTGAAGCGTGTCTTCTGACATTTCGGGCTTATAAATCGGCCGTCAAATTTCAATAGCTTTTTTGCTTGTATTAGAAATGCTGCGTTTTGGCGTCATAAATATTGTCTGACCAGTTCAATTTTTTTCTTGAGTGGCCCCTGTTGCTTATTCAAAAGGGGGCGAATTTCAAGTTCGTCGCTTAAGAAATAAAAATGAGAAAAATACAAGATTTAAAAGATTCATTCAAAATTTCTCAGAAGCTATTTTGAATTTAGATTCAGGGGGCCTTAGTTTGGGCGTCTAGCGTAAAAGGGCTATCACCCTACACAATTCCAGAGCCCTGGCATCAACTGCCAGAACCGCCAAGCGGCCAGAATAGAGCCTCTTGAGAAATCTCAATCCGCTTCGCTCCATGGATTTCGTCATGCGGCTCTGACCTTATTTACCAACGTGCGTACGATAGGGTATTCCGTGCACAACAAATTGTCCGTCCTGCAAGAGCACGGAAAAACTTAACCTCTCAAGTCCCGCCAGTGCCACAGCTTATGGAAGAGAGCTACCAGATGCAACAAAAGTTCCAGGGAAGTGTACTGGAAATGCTTCGTCAGGCTAGACCAGTTTGAAAACACCCAGGCGTCTTAAATAATACAGGCCAGGTGCCGTAACATTTCATTAGGATTTGCCGAAATCGCCGCGCGCCGGTTCCTCCAATGCTAGCGCATGAAGGCTCACATGCGGATGAGAATAGAACTTCTGTTCTGTATGATACACAATATTTAGATGCCGAATATATTGATAACATTCGGCTGAAAACACATTGCACGTCTCAGTTCGAAACATAGCGAGTGCACATATGCATTTATCACAAACGCACGATACAAATACGTGCCCACAATCGCACTCGGATTCAAACGCTGCCCTTCCTCCACTGAAAACGGCAGTAGTTGTTCATTTCAGGACAGCTGAATTCACCTGCAAGTGCCCAAGTCATCCAGTAAATAAACAAAGACTTAACACCCGAGCCAGGTGGGCTTCCGAGCCACCCCGCCCCGATGGGGGTGTTCAAACACCCCCTCGAACTCGGCTCCGATAAGGGATAGCGAAAAAAGCGCGAACGCTGTTGGATAGTTCATAAAAATTCATGAAGAAACTACATCGGCAACTTTTTGGCTCAGGTCACGACGGTTCAAAGAAGGTGGCATGTTAGAGAAGGGTTTACGGGCTCTAGCGTCCGACAGAGTCGAGTGAGAATCATGTTTAGGCACCATTCGCTTCCTCTCATTACAGCGAATCGAATGATGCATAACATGTGTTGCTGTGTCAATCCATTATCAGTAAAATCTATGACTTTTCATTCACTAATTATAATAATAGTCTGCTATCCATAATTAGCACAATCGATGTTAAACGATGATCTGTGTAACTGAGAAGTGTAAACGGAGATGTAATTGCCACGACAACGTGGGTATCTCTGAGAAAGCAAATAAATAACATGACTATACTAGGTCAAAACATAAAAATGGCCTGACCTAAGGTCAGGTTAAGGTCACTTTCCAGCCCAGCATAATCAATAGGAAGCAAGTTATTCTGTATTCTGTAGTCATATTCTGTAGCGTATTCTGTAGTCGAATATAAGTGAGTGCTATTATTGGCATTAGTGCTTTCACTGAATGAAGTTTCAATCCGATACATTCATTTCATCCGATAGTCATTTCTTACTAATGCCACCTTAAGTATTTTTGGAAGGTGAGGTCACGACCTGCATTGGTGACCCTGACCTGGAGATGACCCAACCTTAAAATGTTGGGGAAAGTTGCAGAATTGATTAAGGATAAGGTGTGCCAATTACGGCGGCGCTTCGCACTGCCGTTTTTCGTGCCGCTCAAACACCCCCACCGGGACGAGAGTTAAGAAACCTGGATGAAATTGAAGCAATTGGTTTGCCTCCTGGTCATTCTGTCTCAGTTTTTAGTGAGCTCACGGAAAGAGACCACAGCCACATGTCTGATCCTGAACGACATAGTTGCAGTGGCAGCTGGCGGGACTGGCGGGTCCACGCACCGCCCTGGACGCAGCTGGTGCTTCTGGGGGCGCTGCGGCGGTCAGGGGTGGTGGCTGCCCTCCCTCAGCCGGTGCCAGGCGCGCAGCACCGGCTCCCTCCGGTTCCAGATCTGGTCTTGGCCGTACAGCGACCACAACCTGCCGCACACCGTACAGCACTCAGACCACAACCCGCCATGCAGCACTCAGACCACAACCCACCGTACAGCACTCAGACTGCAACCTTCCGTACAGCACTCAGACCGCAACCTGCCATACAGCACTCTGACCACAACCCGCCGTGCAACACTCAGACCACAACCCGCCATACAGCATTCAGACCACAACCCGCCATACAGCACTCTGACCACAACTTGCCGTACAACACTCAGACCCGACCCGCCATACAGTACTCTGACCACAACCCGCCGTACAACACTCAGAACCGACCCGCCATACAGCACTCAGACCACAACCCGCCGTACAACACTCAGACCCGACCCGCCATACAGCACTCAGACCACAACCCGCCGTACAACACTCTGACTACCATGCGCCGCACAGCACTCCTAGACTACAAACGGACTTACAGCACTACGACCACAGACTGCAATACAACACTGAGACCACAACCCGTGGTACAACGCTCATAACCCATCGTACAACTCAGGGCACAATCCAGTGCACAACACCCGGACTAGTGTGGGCGGCAGCACTCACACGCCGAGCACGGCGCCGCCGAGGTGAGCCGCGTGGTCGAACAGTCGCCACCGCAGCGCCACGCCGACCGTGTCCAACAGCATCACCGCCTTCAGTGCCACGCCGGCGCTAAAGGTGAACATCGGCAGGAAGACGATCATCAGCCGACTGTCCGGCTGCTCGGTGCACACGTACCCCAGCACGGCGAAAATGGCGCCCGACTGCGGCGGACGGGGTGGGGTCAGTGACGCACTGACTGTAGCAGACGGGGTGGGTTAAGTGACGCACAGACTGCGGCGGATGGGGTGGGGTCAGTGACGCACTGACTATAGTGGACGGGGTGGGGTTAGTGACGCGCAGACTAGCGGACGGGGTGGGGTCAGTGACGCACAGACTGTAGCAGACGGGGTGGGGTTAGTGACGCACAGACTAGCGGACGGGGTGGGGTTAGTGACGCACAGACTGTAGCGGACGGGGTGGGGTTAGTGACGCACAGACTGGAGCAGACGGGGTGGGTTAAGTGACGCACAGACTGCGGCGGATGGGGTGGGGTCAGTGACGCACTGACTGTAGCGGACGGGGTGGGGTCAGTGAAGCACAGACTGTAGCAGACGGGGTGGGGTCAGTGACGCACAGACTGTAGCAGACGAGGTGGGGGTCAGTGACGCACTGACTGTGGCGGACGGGGTGGGGTCAGTGACGCACTGACTGCAGCGGACGGGGTGGGGTTAGTGACGCACAGACTGCGGCGGACGGGGTGGGGTCAGTGACGCGCAGACTAGCGGACGGGGTGGGTTAAGTGACGCACAGACTGAAGCAGACGGGGTGGGGTCAGTGACGCGCTGACTAGCGGACGGGGTGGGGTCAGTGTCGCACAGACTGTGGCGGACGGGGGTGGAGTTAGTGACGCACTGACTGTAGCAGACGGGGTGGGTTAAGTGACGCACAGACTGTGGTGGACAGGGTCCTAAGATTAGTCGGTAACTCACGGACTGGAGCGGACGGACCGTGCCATACACGGGCGGCCTCCTGAGGCAAATGATGATACGGCAGAGGGTCTAACACCAGATGACTCCGGGTGATGAGAGCTGTAGCGACAAACCTCACAAAGAATGTCTTTATTGTCTGCACAACAAGATACAACTGATTTAATTTTTTTGCACACAAGCAATGCCAATCATGTTATCATGCTTTTGTGGCGGGATCGCGCGCCGACCGGTGAGTTGATGTTACCCCCCGTTCACTGACCGCTCCCAGCGAAGCGCCGCCCATGCCCAGTGCCATCTTGTGTGCGTAGCTGGCCAGCGATGAGAAGAGCGCACCGCTCAGGTACACTCCCAGGAACTGTTCCCGGCCCAACATAGCCACGGCGCCTGCGGACGGCCGGGGCAGGAGTGAGTCACGGAGACTGTCACCAGCCGAGGATCGGATGTCAGAACGTCCTTTATCACACATATATTGTCAGAACGTCCTTTATCACACATATCTCCCTGCCAAACAGCTTGTGAGGTACCTGCACTGGCTAATCCGGAGCGTGGGATGGGATTACGATGTCATAATGATTCCCGCAAACGCATTTGACCTCATACTCGTTGCAGTAAAATAAAACACTGAACTGGTGGCCAAAATAATGTCCTTCCCAGTTAATACGCCCCTCCCCGTTCCACAGCGGATGCTGGGTGCAGCGGTAGAGTGATGCTTGCTCAGTGATACACCCTGCCATGTTCAAGGTTGGTGCGCAAATACTCTGGCTTAACAGTTTTACTCCCTCTCAATGTGCCGTTCTCATCATGGACATTTCATTCAGGGAGGTGTTCCTCCGAGCTCATATAAAAGACCTGGAAGGTCTTAGGTTCGAATAAAAATCTATCATGAGTCAAACAAAACAAAAATTCAAACGTGGAGACAAAATGGAGAGCAAGTGGTCACTCAACCTCTGTTTACACTAAACGACACCAGCTTACGAAAATTGCCCGTGAAACATCCAAGGTAGGTTCAAGGATTTCAGACCCTTAGGCAGATAACAAACAGTATATAGGTAATAAAGTGAGCTTGTTGAGCTGACCAATGATATTCACTACAGAAATAATACGTTTGTCACCCTGGTAGCTTAATTAATATAGCGTTGGCTCCGGCCCGCTGCTAAGAAAAATGCGGGGACTGTTCATTAGTCAAAGCTGGGAGCGATTCCAGGAAAGGATCCAGCGCTCATTGTTTACCCCACGTAGGTCAGCAGGCAAATGATCTGTGAGAGAGTGACACGAGCGGGGCGGCCATCCCTGAGATTTATAGAGCGCCCAACGCTGGCGTTGCAAGAATTAGTTGTTCGGATGGTGTATTGGTGTAGTCGAGGTTTCTGAGATAAGCCCATTGACTTCGATTCTAAATGTCGAACATGCATAAGCGTGGACAAAATTAATTACAAAAAATGTCCTTTATTTGTAGCGCTTCGTTCACCCAATTGCCTCCTCAGACATAGGACAGACGGGAAATCCAGTAGTGAGCACTTCCGTCATCATATATACCAGGATATAAACACGCCGATTCCCGCCGACCGCACATCTGTGGGAGGTTTGTTTATACTTCAAACCCGGCTGGTGCCCATCTGCCACACCAATAACGGAAACTGGGGAAAACTCGATGCGTCATTCCAGTTATTTAAGCACACATCTTCAGGCCTGACCTCAGAAGCCTAGTTGGGTTTACGACCGCCGCTTCAGCACGCCGTGATACTGACACACTGAAGTCCTGGACTTCGCGCTCCCATACCACAGCAGGTACTATCGCCGCAGGTTTCCCCGCAGCGCGACTGCAACACCATGGTGTCGACACTGGTCTGGTCGCTGGTAGCGTGTAGCGTCGCGGCAGCAGCAGCAGCGCCGGCCGCCGACACTGACGGCCTCCTGCGGCTGCTGAGGCCGGTGGTGGCGCAGTGTGCCGCCCTCACCAACACCGTCAGACCACTTCTGGAGCCGCAACAACAGCAACAGCAATGGCTCCAGTTCGTGCCCTGGCCAGCACCAGCTGACCCATCCCAGTCAGAGCCGCTGCATCAAACGCTTGACCAAGTCACACAACAGGTGGCAGCACTGTCGGCACATCTGACAGCTGCCAAGGCGGTTGGGCCGACGAGTCAGTCTCCGCCGCAGCGGCAGTGCCAGGACCAGCCCAGCCCACTGCCGCCCGACAACGTCCACTCAGCACCGACAACCCGCGCCTGCGCCCGCTCCTGTCTACAGCTGCGCAACCAGGCCTCAGCTCAGCTGCAGGACGGCGTCTACTGGCTCACTGGTCTCCCCGGTGCCTGTGTTCTGTGACTTCAGCCACGACGGCGGCGGCTGGAGCCTGCTTCTGACGGCAATCAGCAAGGACGGCTGGGACGTGATGTCGGCGCGAGGCCGGAACGAGACCGCCCCGTCCCTCACCGACAATTACTCCATCCTGAGACACGCCGACACCATCCGGGACTTGGGCAGCGGTGCCCACTTTGCCTACAGGATCGAGGCCCAGGCTGAGAAGGGTCGGCAGAGGTGGGGAGGCGTCTGGTTCGCTCCACGAGCCTACAGCTTTGTTCACATGTCTCCCTCACAAACTGACGTGTACCTGGTGCGTCGCTTCAACACTCTGGACGCGTACAAGGACCAAGGCATTGAAAAAGAGGATGCCATGGTTGAACGCGGGAGTTCGGCCAGGTATCGCATTTGTGTTATCTACTACCTCTGATGCGGTTTCCCATTGGTGGGGAACGCTGGTCACAGGGACGTACCCTTCGTCGACGTACGCGCACAGCCCATGGATTTATCAGCAGGCAGATCATTCTGGAACCGTTCTGTACTGGATGAGAGAAGAAATCCAATAAAAACCGTATTTGCATGTCAGTATCATAGAGATAATATACGTGTTTTAGTACAATGAAAATGC